>CM055313.2:35293423-35893423 GCA_029255685.2 Silene conica | reverse complement strand
TGTTGGTGGCGCAAGCATTGCTTTCGGAAGGTTGTCTGTTGAACTCATGTGTTACATGGTTCTACGTTAGAGAGTTGTCTGTTAGATGTGTTTAATTGCGGATATTGTTAATGTCAGCTATAAGGTGATATTCTTGTTATTATAATTATAGGCATGTCTGTACGCTTTACGTTTCAGCTTATGTATTCCGTTTGCAGTCACTATGTCGCTACATTTGTTCAAAAAGTTCATTGGTGTATAAATATGTCACCGGTGTATAAACTTCGCATATACATCCCGTTTGCATACCCTATATCGCCTCATTTGAAAAAATAAATAAGTAGTGACAAATATGTCACTTGTGTATAAACTTGGCATATATTTTCATATTCAAGTCGGATAATGCCAGTTAAACATGGAAATCTGCCGTTTTGTTTGTAGCCTAAAATATTTTACAATAGGCTTTATTATTTGGTCTGTTGCAAGTAATTGGTCTGTAGTCTTCTAAGTTCTGAGTTAGATACTAATGTTACGATTGTTTTTCTGACTTGAATGATTACCTTACCTCTATGACTGCATTATAGATTAACCATTCTTACACTCAATTCTATACACTAGGTAATGTAATTGTTGTACTTTTCCTATATTTAGGGGACAACTGGTTTAGTTACTTTCCACTTATATCTTTTAAATAACTGATACACAGTAGTTATAGTACTGGACCTTTCTGTTGCAGACTTTATATAAGCTCAAGAATTAATAACTTGGCATTCTGTATTTTCATTACCTATAATTCATTGTCGTATTTTAGGTTTGTTTGAATCGAACTCTAATCATGCAGTTTAAAATTGTTTCGTATATGGTTGTTTTTAATATGCTTTGTTGTGTTGTTAAATGGATACTACTAATTTTAACTAGCTTGATAAGTGTGCTATTATATTCTGAACTATTATCTTTCATATCTGAAGGCTTGCCTCGACGATTCTTTTTTTGGTCGATGATTGTTACTGTTTAATTTTTTGTTCTTTAAAAATTGGGTGGAGGGTGGGGTGGCCTAATATCAGGGTGGCCTAATATCAGGAAGTGTGATAAACTTCTATTCCTATGTGTATATATAGCATGTTTTTATTTTTTCTCCGGGCTTCTGGTAGACTCTCAAATGTAAAATGAGTTTTTGTTCAGTACCTCGTTCTGTTTCAGTGCAAAGTATTTTCGAACTTTGGTTTGAAGGTACTAACTTATAGCTCAATTTCACAACTATTCGGCGTTATGGCACTCTATCTACATATTCCTGATGATATACTTCCCTGCATTCATTTTGCTTTTGTAATGGTTGTTATATTTGCTGTAATTACGCCCCAGCAGAATGCATAACAGACTCTAACGGAGTACACTGTATTAGTAGGGTCTTGATAATCTTTCTAAGTAGAGGCACATATTCCAAACAAATGTGAACATGGCCAATAACAAATGGGGCGTAATTACTATTGTTTTGTCGGTCAAAGCATGTCTTAGAATAAGGTTTACGATGGCTCTTAGTGAAAAAATGACTAATCTACAGAAAATTCAAGATTGTGATAAATGTATCTGGACTACTTTTGTACAGCAAACTGTTGTCTAATCACGCCGGACGATACAGTAGTTACACCGTTTGCAAACTTCAATATACATGGTTTCTATGCTTTCCGCGTTGGTGAAGTGTACGTCAATTTCAATAAATCAAGGCCACGCTGTTGAGCATGTTTGTCTGGCTGTGATATCTACGCTGTAGTTTGAATTTATTTTTATGTATAAACCTTTTTTCCGAGATTTAAGTTAATCCTGCAGGTTGTCCTTCATTCACTTTGGATAGTTAAACACGTCTAAAACTATGGCTGTGGTACTGTTGTGTTCAGTAACTATACTGATTGAGCTTTAGGGTGTGTACAGTTTAATATTGGAGATGGTTAGGATACAAGGTAGTTAACTAATTGTTGGATATATTTATAGTACATACTTGTAGATATCCACAAGTAATGTCCTGTCAGAAACACTTAGCTTCACCCATACTGTCTAACAAACTGTTCCTCTACTTGTGAGTTTATATAGTCATTAAAGCTTGTTTACAGGTAATATAAATATCTGTAGATGTTATTGCGAAAGTTGTATGTATACTTCTTGCGAACTCAATTAAAAAGGTCTTTTTTTATTTCATTTTTAATTTTATTATTGGTGCCCAATGCCTGAAGATATGTTTTATGATATCTAATGTTTGTTAGTACTCGTATAACAGAATGTCACAGTCTAGGCAGAGCGCTAGATCCCTTGCAGGCAGAGATGGTAGGTATTCTATAAGAGCCAGGGTAATTGAGAAAATCAGCATACATGGATCCATAAGTGCGTGTGATCTCGAGTGTCAGCTGATTACGTTTGAAGATGAAAAGGTAATTGTTTACATACTTACATTACAGTTTCTATATGTTTTAAACGTTGTAAGGTATAGTTTTATGGATAGTCGTCGTACTATTTTGTGTATTTGATTCGGGACGTTATCATGGTAACGCTGCGAGCTGTGTGTCAGTGTTTCGTGATAATGTACGTATTTTTACTTTTCTTACTATAATAGCATGGTTAAGAGAGTAGTTTAAGTTTTGCACTCGCCCCTGTATTATATTTTATGTTTCTTATAGACGGTTGATACCTTTGGGGTTTACCTAAACATTGTAATTGCTAATGATAAACACATTAGTATGTTGAATTCTCTCAGTCAGTACCCTCTTAAAATGAGCGATTGAGAAAGGTAGATTTCAGGTTACTAAAACCATTTAAACAAACGACTATTTTGTGGTGCATAGGTGGTTAATGCTGTTGAGATACTACTTCTGTCATTGTAGGGTGCTAAGATAAGGACGGCGTTTTATAATGAAGAGTTGGAGTTGTTCGGTGATATCATGGAAAATAATGTGGAATATGAAATCACTAATGCTAGAGTCAGAGTGGTTGGAGGTTTCTGCTTGGGCCCTCGGGATCACCAGGTTTATGAAATTATATTCAATAAAGATACCGTTGTTCAGCCTGTGTGTGATGGAGCTGTTATCGTTCCTGAAATTTATGTAGCTATCGCATCCATCCCGCGAAGGCTCTCCTTGGAGAATCAATATAGTAAGGCATGATTTAACATTTATGTTTTAGATGACCTGGGTGATTATTAACGCAGACGGTTGGGACTTCTTTTCTAAATGTAGATGTAATAGCTGTAGTTGTCTTCGTTGAACATATATGCCAAAAGCCAAGACCAGCTGGTCGTACTTCTGAGATATGTGAAGTTTTCATAATTGATCAAAGGTATGCGATGTTAACAGCTGCGAATCCTTTGGAGGTATTGATTCATCATTTTGTGATTTGTATCATTTGATCGTTGTTTATGTTTAGTGTGTTCCTTTTGCGCAGTTTCGAGCAGGTTACACTTATAACTGTGTGGGAAAGAACAGTTGTAAAAACAGTTCAGGAATTTGCAGTGTAATACAGGATCCTATCCTGTTGTCAGCTTTACGCATCTGAGAACGTGTAACCGAAACGGTCGGTAATTTACATTTGTATATAGAAATGTGCTAAGGCAATTTTCATGTCTCTTTTACTGATAATGAGTTGTGTAGGTTTTTCTTTTGCGACTACCAGAGAAACAACTGTGAACGTCAACCCAGAGGGTGACATGGCTGATACTTTGCGTGATTGGTGAGGAATTTAATATTGATGTTAGTTTATATCCTTTGTTTACATGGTGGTAATGTCGAATTGTTTCAGGCAAGCTGCTAACTACGCGTGCCTAAATTTAAAAAATGGTTTACTGTGCAACGTTCGTCGTCCGACTGATGAGCGCGTTATCACCACAATTGGATGGCTTCTTCAACAGGATGTATGTATACCTCTTTTAGATACTACTGAACTATTTTTATCTGACATGTTTCAGAGAGACGTAATCTGCCAATATCTGATGGTTCTGATTTGGTGGATATTCATTGTTAGTAACTGTCTGGACAACTACTAAGAACGGTCGCTTAAACTACATACTGCTTTAATGTACTATTAGGGGAGAAGCATTTACCAAGAAGAGCGTTTCTGGCTGTGTGTGCATCTTGCTAAGATGGATCGGATGAACATCCAATACTACACCGGGTGTAGTAATTGTGGGACTGGTGGTTACGAAGATGTAGGCGTATTGTATACAGGTTACACGTGCATACAGGAGAATGTCGTCTCCACTCCAAGGTACGATATTAGTGACCAGCAAGTTACATCCTCTTATGCTTACGTTACTTTGACATCTCAATCGTACAGGCTGATGGTTGTCCTTGACGTCGCGGATGAAACTGGGGCTTGTACTTTCACTGCACTTACTAATAATGCAGAGAAATTACTGGACGCATACGCATATACTCTCTACTCTATGCTACCGCAGGTATTCAAACCTTGTTCTGTTATCGTTGTCAATGTGGTAGTCAGGTGTACGTGCTTAAGAATATAGCTATTGCAAATATGGTGTTACAAATTTAATATTATCTGGATATGATAAATCGTTAATATGCGGTATTTATGTAACTGGAACAGGAGAAGGAGGACTATCTTTCTCAAGCTGAAAATCATTTGAAGACTAACCAGTTTTACATCCAAGTGAAGCCAATTAAATCATTTTACTTAACTCGTCATTTGGATTGGGAATTGTCTGATATATCTCTCAATTAGGGCTGAGAACTGTTAGTCTATTGTGAGTGCTGGTAAGATGTTTTGGTATGTATGTTTGTATTTGCTTAGGCTATTCTGAACTACTATAACATATCTGGAAATCGGCTGAAGCAGGTTAGGGTTAGTACTGTCTTCGTAGTTGTACGCTACGTTATAAAACACACCTGCTGTTCTCAAGTTTATGTTAGTGTTTACGTGTTTGTTGCTGCTTTGTGTAATAGATTCTGAAATATGGACAGGTTACGTCTCTCTGAACATGTTATAGGATATGTGTATCTAACATGTGCACTCATACCATATGTTCCGTGTGTTTAGTTATGCATTAATACTATCTTCGAATAGACATACAGTCGTAGTAAAAATTATTTGTTGATATGAACTACGTTTTCAAATATATATTGATTTAGAGCGTGAAAATTGGTTGTATAATAAGCAATAATAACATACTATGGTGAAAAATATTAGATCGATTATTAAAACACAGAGTATCGTAAGCAGCTAACTCAAATATAAACAATTGCGTAAGAGTGTTTTGAATACCCCTGCTATATGACGAATACGCTGGTTAACGGTCAGACGCCTTAACTGACAGACCACGTTTCGATATACTTACCATCCTATAACACAGTGCTTTTACGATTCTGGACATTTTATAATATATATTAGAAGATAGACTATTAGCTAAACACTGCACTAACAGAATAACTGATCATATGAAAACTATAATTGAAACAGAACTTGATGTTATATTCATCAGTTTTTGCTGGAAACGCGTAGCATTGTAAACTCGGTGTTATGGACATCAGTGCTTAATTATTAACTTATACTTCTAAGATAAATATTCTGGTCTGCGTAGTTCTTTAGTTTACTAACTTAGATATATGTTTGCAATTTCAACTTGCTTATCAACTGTTCTCAAAACTTTCTAATAATAAACATTCCCAAGGGAACTGTACTATGGTATGGTTAGGCAGCATTGCTGTCTGAATTACAGTGGTCTTTGAGGCTTCGTCTTAGTCCACTCAATACGCTTATTAGGTCATTGGTAATACTTACCGGCCATACATTTATACATTTTAAAAATAATAAACAGTGTTTATAAGTACAGACAATCAATTATATACTACTGCTGGAAGATATGCAGGATGGCGCCAAACGTACCTGTCTGTTGCTAACTTACATGCTTTGCTAACCATACTTCCAACTGTTTTTTTAACATCCCCAACCAAGGTCGATTGGGAGGTCAATATGGGGTCAAGTCAAGTTAATTATAATTAAGAAATCTATTATAATTGACTCAAGTCGATTTGAGACACAAATAGACATAATTTGAGGTAAATTGACTCACCAATCGACCTCATTCGTGGCACATTTTAATTGGTTCCAACCATTTAAGAAATAGAAAAAAAAAAAAAAAGGTTAAGAAGTGGTGGTTTGGGAAAGATTATTGGCCTAGGTCGTGACTTTCTGCTTGGGAGGGTTTAAGTAGCCAAAGTCAATAAGGAGAGATTAAGGCCTAATATACAATTGACCCGATTAAATTGAGTTGTTGCTTGGAAATGGTCGATTTATCATTTTACAACAAACTTATCTTATAAGGATTTTATTTAACTTACGTCAATGTTCGGGATCCTGTAAATGAACGTCGGCACTATTTAATCTGTATATATATATATATATATATGGTGGTATAAAGAAATAACATCAACATATCATTACCATATTAACTACTTCTACTAATAAGCTCAACCCTTTGTTGTGTAAAGGAATTTGAAGTTTATCTTGCAGGTGGTTAAGTGTTTTTCTTTTATTTGCTTCATTAATTGTGAGGTGTTAGCACAATTCCGTTTTTTAAAAATAACAAACAACATTAACATTTATTTATTAGGAATGGTTTATGTTGTTGTTTAAATAGAGTATCAGTCACTAAAATATGGTATTTACATGAAATATCGTCGTCAAACAATACAGAAATGACACGAACTAATGCTCATACTCTTTTACGGATTTCCCACGAACATGCTCATATATTGATCAATATACATTCTGTGCAGTCTGTTTAATATTTTTTGTGTTAGTATCTGGTAGCTTATATGCAATTGTATAACATAAGTTTGCAACATACAGAGTTCTTGATATATAATATATCTTTGGTAGAGTAAATTGGTAAGCACTATTGCATTGATCGTTTTATACACCTCAAGATGTTGTTTTTTGTATGCATTCAATTCTGAATTATTATCTTGTTTGAGATATCTCATTGACAGGAAATGATGTCTCCGGTGTTAACAATCTCAATTCCTTTCCGACCTTTACTGGGTAGAATTACTGAATTTCTGGAATTTGAGGAGCCCCACTATGCCCTGTACGATAAAGTACATCACGTTGGGTCTGTCACCGTGAGAAACAATTTAGAACATGAGGACTATGTCTTCATAGGTGGTTCGTCATCTAACTTCGAAGAGTCTTGTGAGCAAGTAGCCAGACTTGCTGTAACTGATTTAATAGAGAAATTCGACATTTATATTGGTGATTTCACAGCTGCCACCAAATAGGCGCATGAGAGGTGTGCAAATCTCTGGAGATTGAAACATGAGGAACTGAAACGCAAATCTATGGGGTTTCCTAAAGTTCCATTAGTAGAAGAATTCGTGTGCCATGAGATGTGTCATTACCAATCACTTGCGTTAGACATGGTGTCTATCTTGCGTGTGGTTGTTAATAAGATCCCTATCAAGTGCATCTCTATCACCACATTAGAGCAAACACCTCACTGTTTCATATCATGGTTGACTATAAACCATCACAGGGTAAAGTGTGGTCCTACGCATATTGTAGGTGAAATAGCTTCATCTGAGACTGCGTCAGAGCAGAACCTTGCTTATAAAACTATCGAATATCTGATTCCTATATATAATATTGATCTGATCGATGCAAATTATGCACCTGAAGAAGTTGAGCTAGCTGCGTTGACATGCGAATGTGCTAGGAACTATTTCGAAAAACTTCAGAAGCGCTTGTCAGCATCTCAGGAAACACCTCCCGGTATTCAAACAGAGTTTCCAGGAACTGTAGTCTTAGATGAAGACGAATGTATTACCCCAAAGAGTTCTCCACACACGATTCCTGGTCAATTATACCCACCACCGCCACCCAAAAAACAGAAAACACCCCCACAGTTAGTCGATATACGTGGCTGTACGTCTCGAACTACCAAGATTGTTCCATATCCCAAACCTGTCTCTAAAAGGAGCGTGTTCTACAAACCTTCCAAGTTACTTTGAAGCTTTAATAGTAGCTGCTGCCTTTTTTGGAAATTTGCTCATAGATGAGAGCTAATGTTTAGCAGTGTTATGTTAACAGGAATCTTATTATTCATAGAATATTAGTTTTGTGGATTATGTGATCAGTTATTGTATTTTGTTTTATCGCCATCTTTTGCTTTGTTAATGATCAAGTTTATGCTTTTTATAAAATCTATACACCAAGTGATGGTTAGGCTGCGCAACTACTTCTTAGTATTGACAACGTTCCATTGTCCACTTGTTCTTGTCTACATGTAGTTGCATTTTTAGTGCTTTGTTTTGGCAATACAATAGCACCTCATCAGATTCGTCGATTGTTAACTATTATGCTTACGAGCGTATACATTTTGTCCTTGAGGTTATATTCTGCTAGCGATACGTCCATATACGTTATAACCCTCAATGTTTTAATGTTTCTAATGCTGCAGGGCGCAACGATTTGACCTCATTGTATACGTGTTCTACAGTAATCCTTGTGCAATGGGTATGTTGTGCGTTACGATAGTGTTTAACCTGTTTTATATATGTAACATAGACCTATTGTAAGTGCTGATATTCTGGAATTCATATGACAGCTTCCCATATTATGTGGAAAAGGACGGAAGTGGGCGAAAAAAACGCAAATGTAGGGCTCAAAAACAGATTGATCCTATCGTGACAAGGTAGTGTAGTACAACGTGTTTGCCCTTATTTAGTTCCTTCCATATTATCATTCGGCAACTATTAACAGTTGCTTGTTTGCACTTAGTCATACCTTAAAAAATGCTGATGTTGATGTCGCCGCAAAGCGTCCCGGAAGACCCCGTTTGCAATTACAGATTGGTGAGTGCCTCTGTAGCTGTAATGTATATTATTTTCTTATGTATGGTATAGTTTAGAATTGTTGTTCGGAATTGCAGGGTTACCTGCTGCTATGATTGGTCAGCCATTAGTCGGTACTCCTTACAAGTTGTCGGACGCGCAGTCATGTGTACATTGCTTTGCAAAGAAATTTGTGTATGAAACTAGGAATTTCTGTTGTGGCAATGGATCAATTGTCCTGCCGTTCAACACGTACCCACTACTACTTTCAAGGTTATACACTTCATTAGACGATATTTCGGTCCACTTCCGGGTGTACGCTCGCTTGTACAATAACTTGTTTGCTTTTACATCTATTGGAGGTAAATTTGACTCGAAAACTATCAAGGGTATCTATGTGGTCAAACTACATGGTCAAATGTATCACAATGTCCCAGATCTATTGCCATGTGGTTCTCACCCAAAGTATCTTCAGTTGTACTTCTACGATGGCGAACATGAAGCTGCAAATCGTGCGGCGTGTTTCAACGAGCTGAATACAGCTGTTATAGAAATCCTAATGAAAGTCACCCAAACTAACCCATATGCGCGTTTCTTCCGTTCGCTAAAAGATGTTCCCCTTACTGTCAATAGTCAAATAGTTATAACAAAGAATCCTAGATAGGATCAGCGTGTGAGCAATGCTCCTGCGTCAAACGAGGTAGCTGCTATATGGCCCGAAAACTCTACATCTGGTGAGACCAATGGACCACACATATTAGTTACCAGCCATTCTCAAACATCCCACCGAGTTATGCATTACTATGGATGTTATGACCCATTGCAATATCCCTTATTATTCCCAAACGGTGAATGTGGATGGCATCAGGGACTGAAAAAGCAAGTTGGTCTACGTCAGACAACATCACCTGCACAGACTTTAGCACCACTTCCATCCAGTTTTCCAGATGCTGAATCTTAATTACAGTCTGAGGAAAACCGTAAGTTATCAGTGTAAAATATAATTTCGCATTTTTTCAAAACTCTCATCAACAGAATGTACTATTTAATCTCTATAACGATATCTAATAGTGTTTTAACCTCGTGGCAGATAACTCCTTTCAAACTAATACAAGTGAAAAAAATGTGTCTTGCCGAGAGTACTATTGTTACAAACTACAGAATAGACCAGGTAATATGATGCTGAGAGCTGGGCGATGTCTTCAGCAATATGTTGTGGACATGTATGTCAAATTGGAAAACACAAGGCTAGACTATTTGAGGCATAATCAGGATACAATAAGATCTGAGTTATACCAAGGTTTGATTGACACAATTGATGCTGGGGAGCAGTGCGCTGCAAATGTTGGCAGACAGGTCATTTTACCAGCAACTTATATTGGAGGACCTCGGGATATGAAAAGGAGATACTTAAATGCAATGGCACTTGTACAGCGTTATGGAAAGCCAGATTTTTTTGTTACAATAACTTGTAATGCGAATTGGCCTGAGATAAAAAATTAATTGGCGGCTGAGGAAGAAGCTCAGAACCGGCCCGATTTGGTAGCTAGAGTCTTTCGAGCTAAATTGCTTTTATTGAAAAAAAAACTGGTTGAGGAAAAGATATTTGGGGAAGTTGCTGCGTTTGTGTATGTGGTCGAATTCCAAAAGAGAGGACTACCTCATGCGCATCTGTTGTTGATAATGAAGCCTGGGAGTAGAATGAATTGCCCGGCCGACTTTGACAAGTTCGTATCAGCTGAAATACCTTCTGAGGCTAATGGGAACCTCCGTGCATCAGTGTTAAAACATATGATGCATGGACCATGTTGGAAGATGGATCCTGACTGTTCGTGTATGAAACATGATGATAGTCAAGGTCGGTGTAAGGTTATGTATCCTAAGCCATACACAGCTGTGACAACTAATAGTGAATATGGCTACCCGGTATACAAGCGGCGACCAACCAATGATATTGTGCGGGTACGAGGTCAATACCTTAACAATCGCTGGGTAATCCCGTACAGTCCATACCTGATAGCCTTCTTTGATTGTCACATAAATGTGGAGGTCTGCTCAACTATCCAAGCGGTGAAATATCTATACAAGTATGTTTACAAGGGCCACGACAGAATATCATTCAATGTTGAGTCTGAAGGCGAAATTAAGGTAGTCGACGAAATACAGCAATACCAGTCAGGTAGATGGGTATCTCCTATAGAAGCGATGTGGCGTATTTATGGCTTCGATCTCTTTGAAATTCATCCAGCAGTGATGGCACTTCCTGTACATCTAGATGGTATGCAGCCTATACAGATGAAACCCCACGAAAATTTGGTTAATGTAGTGTCCAACAGGAAACGCGTTAGTACTCCTCTGACTGAATTTTTCAGGTTGAATACTGAAAACGCTGCAAAACCTGAGTGGAAATACCTTTATGGATCGTTTACTGAGCATTACCGTTGGGTCCAGGCTGAGCGGAATTGGGTAAAGCGTAAGAACAAGACATGTGTAGTATCTAGGCTCGTTTTTGTGGCTCCTTCGGAAGGGGAACATTATTTTCTGCGGTTGTTGTTAACGCACGTGCCTGCACCCAAGTCGTTTGCAGATTTGAAGATGGTGGACGGATATGAATGTGCAACCTTCCAAGAAGCGGCTCTAAAAAGAAAACTCATTGAAGATGATAATATGGTAGAGTTGTGCTTAGATGAGGCTGCGATGGTACAAATGCCAGTCGCGTTGCGACGTCTATTCGCAACTTTGCTTATATTTTGCCAACCTAAAGATCCAGGAGCATTATGGGAACGATATTACAATTCGTTATCAGAAGACTTCAGAAGAGAACACCCAAACGATGCATACACTGTGCAGGTCCTCACTGTAAAAAGGTTGGAACAACAATTAGAAGCGATGGGCAGGTCTCTTAAGAGTTTTGGTTTATCAGGTATAATTAATCCACAAGATGCAGGAATGCGTACATCCCAAGATACGCTCGATGCACTCAATGCTCCAATTCCGGACGAATGTGTGGTTTGCCGCAAAACCTTGAACCCAGAGCAACAGAAAGCTTTTGATACGATCATCAATCACGCTACCTGTAATAAGCCAGGGGCTTTTTTTGTGGACGGTCCTGGAGGAACAGGCAAAACATACCTGTATAATGCTCTGTATGCAGAAATACGGCTGATGGGTAAAATTGTTCTAGCAACTGCTACTTCGGGAATTGCCGCAGCAAATATCCCATCTGGTAGAACTGCTCATTCAAGGTTTAAACTTCCTCTAGATTTTGAAGCTTCTTTATCTTGTTCTGTGCCAAAGCAGAGCAGTCTTGCTGCGTTGATTAAAGTATCTACTTTGATAATATGGGATGAAGCTTCTATGGCGCGAAGGGAGAGCGTTGAGGCCTTAGATAAGCTGTTGCGAGAACTATGCAACCTTGATATCCTGTTCGGTGGCAAACTTATTGTCTTTGGTGGGGATTTTAGGCAGGTTCTTCCAGTCGTTCCGAATAAATCAAATAGCGAGATTGTTCACTCTACAATGGTCTCTTCTGATATTTTGCCACATCTTATAAAATTCAGCTTAACTGTCAATGTAAGAGCTAAGACTGATCCAGATTTCTCAGCATTCTTACTGTCTCTTGGCAATGGCGAGTTACAAACATCTGATTCTGAGATGGTCGAATTACCAGATGGGATAGTTTTAGATACATCTGGGATGGGTACAGATCTTATCAGTACAGTTGCTGATTTTGTGTATCCAGATGCTGACGTCAAGAATATAGGCGTAAATATATTTAACCACAGGTCTATACTTACACCTATAAATGACGATGTTGATGATATAAACACATACATGATCAACAAGTTCCCAGGTGAAGCAGTCGTGTATAAGGGGTTCGACTCAATGTTAACAGAAAACTGCAATATATACCCTTCAGAATTTATAAACACACTTTGTCCTGGTGGCATGAGCCCGTATGAGTTAGTATTGAAACGAAATGCTCCGGTGATTCTGTTGAGAAATCTTCTCCCATCTGCCGGGCTCTGCAATGGTACAAGACTAATTTGTGCAGATTTTACCCCAAATATGATCGAATGCATCATAACCAATGGTCATTACAATGGCCAACATGTGTTTATACCCCGAATAAAGATGCGTCCATCTAGCACTTCAAATTATCCATTTCAGTTCCAGCGGAATCAGTTTCCAATAAAGCTTAGTTTTGCAATGACCATCAATAAGTCACAAGGTCAGACCTTAGACAGGGTTGTTGTATACCTTCCCCAACCTTGTTTCTCACCAGGACAACTGTATGTTGCATTGTCGCGGGTGAGGGAATCGAAGAAAGTGTCTGTTGTAGCAGCGAATAGCAACTCAGGGACGACTATAAATTCTATCAGAAACCTTATGTCGTTCGAAGTCCTAAGGCTAGCAGGTATTATATAGATTGTAAGAATGGTTTCTGTAGTATTTATGTACTTACTTGTCGTCTGTAATTTAGTTGTGTACCAACCCTAATTATCAAATACATAGATTGTTAATTCAGGTGAATGACACTACAGATGACAAACGTAATGCTGCTTACAATATTGACAGATTAGTTATATAAATCGTTTATTCTGGTCTGCCTATAATATCTGATTGTCAGAGCTGGCCTATTAAAGATCAACGACGGTATGCATATTATATGACGAGTTTGGAAGACAAAGCATAATTTCGATTGTAGGTGTTATTTGCATACTATCGCGTATTGTGCATTAACGATGAGTCCAGATACTGGGGGTCTATCCATGTCGTACTTTAATTAGTTACTCCTAGAAATCTGACTAAACAGTATAAAGCCAATATTAATACAACTGTGTAAGCATATGAGTTCAGGCGTAACACACAGATTGATATTTACGAAGCTTGAAAACGGTTTCCGGTTTACAGAATTAGGTATTCCATGTTCCTTCTATTTCCATCCACTTCAAAGTATCAAGTAGTCTTCCAATGTCAAACACTGTATTTATCGTAATGTAAACTTTCCAAATTTCAGATTGACAACACGCAGACATACCATAATCTTTATATTAAATCTTTACACCATACTCCTACTGTGTACTGTTTTTATAGACAAGTACACATAGATTGACATGAACAGTTACCCTAAAAATCTTAATATAATCTACATGATAAGGTATGGGTTTTCACTAACAATGCACTCTACTGCAATTATATACATAGATATATAACTACTACCCCCTCTTAGTCTTTCACTTTATCCCTTCACACATTTGCAGTATCAACAAACTGACTTAAAAGGTATGAATTTCTAATACATTAATTTCATGTGATTCCATTAACAGTAGTTAGTTCAAGACATAGTTGTATGAATTTAACAAACTGCCAAACCTATTAATACTCTAACGGTATTATACAAACGATTATGGTGTTCCATAATCTACAGGCCACTTACAAGCAACTCATTAATACTGTAAATTTAATTCTGAATTCTGACGAATTTAATTTCCTTTTGTTCATTTTTTACCTAAACGTTTTGCAGTACAATGAAATCTAAAAAGGTCTTCCTTTATGAGCTAACCAGCGAAAGCAAAAAATTCAAGGTTAGCGTAAAAGTGGTAGAAAAGCGTCGTCCAAAAGAGTCTCATGTTAAAGTTCGGTACCAGAGCTTGTTATTTGAAGATGATAAGGTATTTCGAATTATTTTAACTTCTTCAATTATCGTCTTAATTTATGATGAATTACAAATCCATTATAACACTATCTGCTCGTTTATGGTAAACCAATTAAAGCAGATATTGTGAATAGATGTTAATGAGTATATATGCCTAATGCATTTAGGTATATACTTTTATATAGCTGATCTAAAATTAAACTTGGTCTATAAAATTAGTTTCTGAACAAATACCATTACATCATGAAAATTTATTAAAATACATATACTCACATTTGAAAATATTGAAGCTGTGGACGTTGTAATCCAGACTTATGCTGTTTGCATCTTCATTAGCTTCCATCTATATGTAACCATTGGTAAAATAATGGTAATCATGGATACTTTTACTAGCTTGGATTATATTAAGAAATGCTTTTGCATCAGTGTTTATACATGATGTCTTAGTGAAGGTTTGGCTTTAGGAGTGGACAAAATAATACAAAGCAATATACATTTGTTATCCTAATGTAACTTAAGGGGGTTTATTTTTTGGGTTTTACAAGGGTAATAAGATGCGCGGTGCTTTATTTGATGATCAAGTAGAGATATATGAGGATGCTATCAAGCACAATGGGAGATATGAAATATCGGATGCAAATATCAGTCCAGTAAAACCTGAGTACCAAACCCATGGTGCAGGTCTTGGATACCAAATGACCTTTAACAACCGTACAATTATCGTGCCTGCTGATGATGGTGCCTGCACAGATGTCAATTATTGTCCAATTAACCAACTACCCAGGTCGCCTGATTATAGCGAGATGTTTGGTATATCTTCTAAGTACACTTCTAATGAGTACACTGGTTGTAGCCCATATCATCGTTATTATATTTAATATGCAGCTAACATTCTTCGCATACTTTGTAGACATAGTGGGCGTTGTACTATTTGTCGAAGACCAGCCACGTAAGGTGCTCACATCTAAGACACGAGAGACCAGTGTGCGTGAAATTGTATTGGTTGACCACAGGTGTGAAAACATGGCTACTAAGATGCTATTACATCCATTTATAGGACTAACAGTAATAATATTTAAGCTATTCCACATAGTATTAACACAAATCCTTCTGCAGCACTGTACAGCCACTGTCAGTTTCAGTTTGGGATGATCTTGCTCATGATGATTGTACTCTATTGATGCCCGTTCGTGGTAAATTCAGAACAGTTGGTTTAACTGCACTCCGAGTATCTATGCACAGAGGTTGTCGTAAATTCTACTACCATGGGCTTCCACACTTTAACCTTTAGAAATTACAAGTCATTGTGCTATTGTGCTATCCTAATAGAATATATATGTAACAGTAATCTTAGCATCCTGTGCAATGACACAGGTTTCTCAATGACTACAAGTGCTTCAACTGTCTTTATACATAAGCCTGTTGGTGAAAAGGCGGATGCTATTACGTCCTGGTACTGTCCAAACTTATAATTATCACTAAATCATAACGTACGTCTAACATATCAAAATTTTGATAATGCCGTATCTAAATGTTTATGCAGGATGAATAGTCATGTTACAGCGTTGTCGCATTTGCAGACAAAACTGTTCAATGTAAAGATGCATGTACTGAATGACAACCCGATCAAAATTTCAACACTACGGTCTAAGAAGGTATCAATGATTTAGTAGGCGTTGTCTTTGCGTACTTCATTAGTGTTTATTTTGACTGCAAATGCACAAACCGATTGCATTGAAATTCAACCATGTGAATTGATAAACAACCAAAATGTCGCTAATAATTACACAGATGCTATTATAGTATAGTATTTGATGCTCCATCAGGCACATAAGTTTATGAAATAGTTACTGAGTTATTACACATATATAAACAACTGTTTGCAGGCAAAGACAACATTGCAGGATGAAAAACATTGGCTGGAAGTTACCATTCCTGAAATTGACTTCGAGAAAATTAATGCTTACATGGGATGCTCAAAATGCTGGAAGCGCTCCACCATACCTCCGGGTGCTACATATACATGTAACAACTGTTCAAAACCTGACTGCACTTCAGTCCCTAAGTAAGTTTACGCTGATCTCCTTTCTTTTGGATACCTGCATTTCCTGTTACAAAACAACTATGATTAGAAACGGAGATTTAGATGGCATACATCCTAACCAACAGGTTTACACTAACTGCAGGGTCACATTTAACTGCAATATATCGGATGGTACAGGAACCTTGCCTCTCACTATGTTCACGGAAATTGCAGAACAACTGTTTAGGATGACTGCCCCTCAGATATTCCACATGAAACATGCTGTAAGTGTACATATTTGTAAATTGGTTTTCATATTTTACAACTACTGCTTAATAATCCTGCAAATTCTTTGCAGTCTGATACTCAAACTTTTACGGCGATAAAAGAATTGCTCTCTCAGACTCCTTTCAAAGCACAAGTTGTTCCAGCTAGAACACTTTCAGTAAACAATATATTACAGTGGATCGTGAAACGTGTGATCGTTAATGGTGACGAGGATGTGTCGGCCAAATCTGACATAAGCCGTCCCAGGACTGGTCTAAACCCAGAATCAATTAACCCTGAAGGAAGCCATGTCTTGGAAGACATCAATGGGAAGAATATCACTTTTCCTAATACCATTGAACATTCAGATGAGACATCCATGCCAGGTATTAATGATGTTGACAGTGTAAACAGGAATGACAGTTCTACTGCTCCGACAGGAACTAACCAAGTTAAAGATGTGCCTTTAAGTTCATCGCACTCAAGCATACCGAAGAGGAAATGTAGGAAGGACAAATCAGGATCACCTTCTACGGTTCACGCACCGTGAAATTACACCCCCCAGACTAAAGATTGTTAAGACTTTATGATAGTGTTTTATTGTATGCTGTTTTGGTGCATTTACAGTGCACGTATCACTCTTCTACACCAAAACAATTGGGATCATTGTATCCTATAGTAAGTAGCTTTTGTTAAGCTGTTTAAGTGCAGCTAATAACAGGAATCAGGTAACTGTATCGGGCACTAAAGATGCGATACCGTCATATCGTAGATGGATCGTATGCCATTGTTTGATGTGTAGTTATTTGTAGTATGCTTGATAGTATTGTTAAATGGATGTTACTAATCTTTCCAGGCTTGCTAAGTGTTATGTCATATTCTGAACATTTTAAAGCTCGCCTCGACAATTCTATTTATGTGTATGATTGTTATTGTTTAACTGTTTGTTACTGAAATATCGTATAGGGTGAGTGGGGATATCATCAAGGTCTGAGGTAAACTTGTACTTGTATGTATATTACATGTACGGCCTTTTTCCACGGGTTTCTGGTAAATTCTGTAACCCTAAACATATTATGTAATTATAAACACCCTAAAAACCCTTTACACAGGTTTTTATAAATTGCAACCTCTTTCTAACTTAAGCTTCTAGCTACTATTTTAAAGCAATGACATGGGTGTCCAATAATGCTAATCTAATTCAGTTCCCGTCACACCCTGACCAGTAATTTAAAAGCAATTTGTAAGCGCCTGTTGCTTATTATTAAGTGCCTTACCCGTAGCAAAATTTGAAGTACAAACTCATCCATGAGGTAGCCTTACCAGTCTAACTTAGACGTTGTGACTATTTGGATAGGAGAATGATATAGAGTGCAGAAATGGTTCTACGCTACCTCTCGTATCATCGCGTAGTAATCATCATTATTTGAGACTTACGATGGATATATATATATATATGAATGCTTACTTTCCATGTATCTAATAACAAAAAATGATTGTGTACTATATAAATTTGGAGATCATACAAGAACAACACACAAATACATAATATTGTCTCTGCTTTCCAGACACAAAATATCAATTTCAATTGTTGGATAGCTATTAAGAATACAGACATTAGCAGCAGTGACAATCAGCATAGCAGGACAACAAACATCCCTCTACAGAACACATAAGTAGTCACCATTACAGTAGCCTAAGATATCGTTAAACAACAGACGAGTAAGTATTAGCCACTATTGTAGCCTAAAATGTCTTTAATAGCACATTACAGCCACATTTACAACAGCGTCTTGTGGGTGATTGCCAAATTCAGGACGAATAACTAAACATCATTATTGTAATGTACCGATACTAACATTAAGATGCCTAAATTCTTATACAATATAACATTACCAAAACGATGCAGACACAGCGTTTATGCTAACATCGAAAACATGCATAATCTTCCAGAAAGTTTGGTTTATCATCTTTGTTAAAATATACCAGTATTCCTGGACATTGTTCCATTGTACTTGAGTAGATTAATTGAGCTTCAGGTTACAAATGTGATGATGATGAGTTCAGAGATGTTGCGTTCGTTAATGACTGAAAATGGAAGTAATTATGGTATACAGTTGTGTCTTATCATAGGGGGGGTGTGTATTTGATTAGATTACAAGAGAATAAGCCGTTTTTCAATAGTTGTATAAGTAGGCGTCTAATTACGAGTATACTATTTATATAAAATACGGTTTTAGAATGTGTTAGTAATACAGTATTAGTCTGGTTTAGAGAAAGCAATATACGTCTTTAGACAGATTGTTGGTGCAAATTTTTAAAATAATACGCAAGTTGGGCTAATATATAGTACGTATTTGACGTAAGTACAACTGTACCGTACACAGCCACCATCCACCAACATTGACACACACACAAAAAATAGGACACCATTATAAGCTTGTAATAAATTTTGTTCTATCTAAACCAAATTAAACGATTTTGTTGCTCGTTCTAACTCATTTAACATCCATTACATATCGCAAAGAATTAGAAACAAATGCTCACCCGTCATAAGCCAAATTTACGATATATTATATAATTACAACAGTTTGTTGAAAATTAAAATGACTTATAACTTAATTTTAAACCAAAGAAAATAGGGTATCCATTTGTCCTTTATTACAATTACTTGTAGTAAATCAAAATGCAAAAGATACCTTTCCTATAACAGGTTAAGATAAATCCTAAAAAAGATATATATACAAATCAACTTAAGTTTGTTCTTTTTCAATAGACTATACTATTGGTTAAAATTTGTAATGCGTTACCCTTGTTTCAGTCTTAATCATCGAACAATCTCTTTATATAGCACAGTCGAAGTTGCGTGTACTGCATTTTGAGAGAACAAATAAGTGCATCGACAACTAAGAACAAGGCATACTATATAACTACATTTCATTATACGAAAAAAAAAAAAAAAAAAATATAATAATCTAAATAAATACATAATTTAAGTGTGTCATAATCAACACATAAGATAGGACTATTAGGGTAATATTACACATTAGTACACAACAACAACATAATACATAATATATATTGTCATCGCTGCGAATCATCATTACTAAATGTCATTATCGGAATCATCATCAGATCAAACGTTGTCAGTAAAGGAATAGTTAAGGCGGTTTGCTTGTAAATGTTGCTCACGTAAATATTCAAGCTCATCCTCCATTGTGACCTCGTTGTAGATGTGATAATAATAGAGGCATTCACGTGGGATATAAAGTCTCCCAAATTCAGATAATAGATCTAATAAACAGTCGGGTTTCATGACGTTGAACAACCGTCGAATAATTTCAACTACTTCTTCCCTTAATTTGCGATGTTCTTCTCCTTTTGAATTGTAAGTAGCTGCAATCAAAAAAATCTTCAAATTGGATGACTTTACCCTAAAAAAATTACAAAAAAAAAAAAACAATATAAACAAACCTAAAAAAAAATTTTAAAAAAGGAATCACTTTTTAATGAAAAATTAAATAACTTAGTAATAACATTACCAATTGTTGAATTGTTCAAAACTGGTGGACTCAACACAGTATGTGCGTTTCCATTTATGATTGAGATCAACAACGACAATGGCGGTGAACAGTGTAACATATTCATGTAAACTGTTTCTGGCATAACTAGATTCAAGCGAGCAACAAAATTAGGAGCATCATCTCTTATCATGTCTATGCCTCTTTGAAATTCCTTAACTTTATCATCCCAGTACGTCATTCTCAATTTCTCTTAATCTGATACACCATAAAATAATATAATACTAAATAAAAATAAAATTGTTCGTGCGATAATTTGTGACTTATAAATATCGATTTAGTTAGAGAGCTTACAACAATACAACCGTTTGTAATAAAGACATTTTATCTAATGGTAACTAAAATGCATAACATGTGTATTCAAAACATAACAAAATAATTACTACGTCAACTAAATCAAAAGCTTACATTTGAAAAAAAAACATTAATCAAATTAACTACACACTACCCAAGCAATAGAAAAAATTAAATTAATTTTCAAACATTTTAGAAACATAATAGTACATCAATATTTGAGATTAGGCTTTTTAAAATTGCATTAAGCAAATTTGGTCTATCATGTGATGAATAGCGTGCACTTTGTATTCTTCCTTTTTTCTTTACCTTTTCCTTGCTTTTTAATTTTATATTAATTTTATCAAGATTTCGGAGTTTCGTAACTTTTAATAAACGAAATGACCAAATAAAATCCCAACTACTACAATCATTATAGTTAGTAGTAAAAAAGCAATTATGCTAGAGATGATCATTCGCAGAATTAGATTAGACGTGGGCCAGACATACCCTATCAAAACACCCGTACCCATTCAATATACCTTAATGAGCCAGTCGATAGGATTACGGGCTTTCTTCGGAGTTAATTACTATTCAATGTACAAATCCGTAACAGATAGTGTCCAGATTCCGGTAAAATAAACTAATTAATAAATATAAAAAAGGTACGTTGTATAAAACCCAAACCTTCATTATTATGCCTTCTTTGAATCCATTCTTTTCTAGTATTTGCCTTCTCCTCAGTTCTTAATGCAATAAATCAAACCCACTTGCCAACAACTTCCTTCATCACCATCTGAGGAAACCACGTTCACCACCACAACAACGTAACAGTCTTCCTGCATTTATCTATTCAAATTAAGGTATGTTTTTTCAATTTAAGTGTACTTAATCCTAAATAGGGAATTAAAAAAATTGTACCTTGAACTCCAATTGTCATACTGATACGAATATATGTTAAGAAATACTATTAATTAGATTGATTAATTTGATTCATTTTAATGTTTATTGATTGACTTGCTGTGGCCTGGATTAACTCTTGCAATAAAATGATGTTAATGTTATTAGACACCTACAATTCTGCAAATAATAAGAGAATTTAATACGTATGTCTGAGATATAAGTAGTAAATCAGCATTGACAGTAAGAAACAATAAAATTATGACTATGGCCTTAAGTTCAGAGTGGTTTCGTACTGGATCTGTAATTCTGAGTGTGAGTAGACAAGGGTTTTTGGGTAGATTATAAGGGTCAGAGCAAAGAAGTAAGATAGCCTGATATTTGCATGTTATTGCATAGCATCAAGGATTGTAGGTTCTTACAGAGAAAGAGTAGAGAGTTAACAACATTGTAATGCAAAAGCTAAGCACATAAACAACACCTAACCATTTCAGTTTATGAACAACACAAAAGGTTACTACTAAAATCAATCAAATTGCAGTGACTGAATCCAATTTCAAGTATTAAGCTAGAGTTGAATGACGTGTACCACTGTAGAGGTCCGGAAATATGCAGCATCTTCCCTCTGTTTTCAATGGGCATTTAGTTAACTTTACAATTACTCAGAATTGTCATAGCATTTAGTCACACTGCCTAAGATAATAATGCTGGTATAGTTGTCATCGTGTCCCCAAGATCTGTATTGCTTTGAGTTACTTGTTTTTTGTTATTAGTAGTTTAGTGCGCCAGTCATAGGTCTACTTGACTCGATTTGAGTAGAGGGAGCATGACATTCATAGTTGTCAGTTATCTTATCAAGTCCGAAACTCTAAATTGTATTGCTAATACATATTTTGGCGATTTAGAAATCTGGTAGTTTAGTGCCGCGTTGCTGTTGTTGCTATCTCTTTATCAAATTTATTCAAGTGTGGTAGTTATAGTTGACTAGGAGTGAATTGCATTAGAGGATGTATAACAATCGTAATGTGTCAGTGAGTATCTTATGACCAAATTGCATTGTTTGTATTACTTATTTGTATTGGTCGTATTAGGAATCTGGTGAGATATGACGCCCTTCATAAACACATAATTGATCTAAGCTCGAACTTAGTTTTTACTCTATAAAATCTTTAGCTTTAATGTATACTTTCTACAGCTAAAAAGGAATGCCTTCCTGTACTGGTGTTCACTATTTTAACAAAGAAGACAAGCATGCGTTTGAGAATGACTACCTACGTTGGAAAAAGGAGCAATTCAGATCTAAAACTCTGTTCAAAACACACTATGTGCTAAAAGAGACAACAATAGGTGAACGAGTTAACCATCTATTGTTCAGTTCTGATGAGTTAATGTCCAACATTTTTGAGAGGCTTGGTAATCAAGACAAACGTAGTATGTCTGAAGTGTGCAAAAAGTGGGCTTCTTTATTTGCAGTTGGAAAAGATACATCCAAAATGGCAGCTGATTATAAGAGCCAGGTGAAAAAAGAAGAAATAGAGGGGTTAACAGTTAGATCAAGATGGGGTCGTGTGTTTTCGATCCAATGTAAATGTCTTGATTTACCAACAGAAGACTCAAGGTATATCTACCATTGTTGGATGGAGGGAAACAGAGATATTGATGATACGACTGTCCATGACGATGGCCCCTTTAATATATTGACAGATGAAGACGACTATTATAAATCAGATTAGTACGCTAAAGGTGGTAGATTTAATGTAATAATGTTTAATTCTAAGCTTAACTAATATATTAAGAAACTATTAGTTGAAACTCTATTAGTACAATTTGGTGACTCCTCTAACAAGCTGTATCTGTACATCTTCTACTAGCTGCTTCGTGATATTCTGACAAGCTCTTTTGCAGGTGTGTCTTCTGCTCTCAGAATGTGGGACATAGTTTGCTAATAGTCCTAAAACAAACATTGCAGTACTTATTTACTGCTGGCACCCTTCATAAACATAAAGGAACCGCTCAAACCGACACACCAAACGTTAACTTTAAGCAGTGTACAGACACTGTAAACACAAGTTGCAGTTGTTGATGCATATTACAAATCAGATTAGTAGGCCAAAAGTATTATACTTGATGTATTAATGTTCGATTCAAAGATGAACTAATGTAGTCAGAAACTATTAGTTGAAACATTACTTGAATAACAACGGACAAGGGATGAGAGAAAACATGTTACGTATTTTCATATATTAAATTGTAACACGAATTAATACATTCAAATATGCTATACTCGTGTTCAATTTATACTAAGCATTTGTACTTAAAATCTGAATCCAACCATATACAATCATTGTAAGTCTCAAAATCATACCTCCATAATAATCGAACAATTTAAGTAAGTCTTATTCAAACATCTAACAAATGAGAAATCTATTATAAATATGGTTTCATCTAAACTATTTTGACATTCCATACATGTCTTAGTTATGTTCCCATAATTTACGCAAGGTATTATGTAGATAGTAATTGTTACAAAGAAGACTTATGTAGGTAATGTTTATCAATTCACCCAATAAATACTTATCGAATAATTTGATGTAGGCTATGTGCAATGATCATGTCACAATCGCAAATATCTAATACGTGACAATATCAAATTTACATTCCACTTATCATTTTGTTGGGAACTCGTTCATTCAATATTTACTTACGTTTTGAGTTTATATTCAACCAAACAATAATTAGACTTAGAAATGTAATTTTCAATTACTACAGTTAGAATAGTAGGAGATCCGTAGTGGGGTGTAACTCTGACTTTGTAAATTGACAATTCAAGTGTGCTACCATTTCTGTAGCTTATTCAAGATAAATATATTGTATCATTATAATTACATACATTTATCATTCAATATATCAAAAACCACAAAAAAAAAAAAACAAATGTGGAGACTAAGAATATTAACATGACGATGAATTACGTCGATTGGAATTCCGCGCGCATCGCGCGCGGAGTAACAACTAGTTCAAGTAAAGGGTCCAGAGGTGAACTTAACACATATCCCAATGCTACAAACAAGTATTGGGTCCAGAGGTGAACTTAACACATATCCCAATACACAGCTATCGCACACCGGGTCCAGAGGTGAACTTAACACATATCCCATCACGCGACAAACAAAACACGTAATGGGTCCAGAGGTGAACTTAACACATATCCCATCACGCGACATACAACTCACGTGTTAATCTCAGAGGCCAGCTTACGGCATACTTTAACACGCATCAACTAATAACATCCAAAGATAGAAACTAACCTATAGTTCTAACTTCTTAAACCACTAAACAACGCTTAATTGATCCCGGGAACTAAGATGAGGGAGAGCCGATTTCCCTTTCGGTTACCCGACAGGGGGGTCTCTATCCTCACTCCATTCCCGAACCCAATAAAGTGTCGCCCATCCTCCGGGGACCTCAAACACATATCAAAGGTACAAAGAACGAGTTTCAACCAAAACCGAATAAACCGTTTAAAAGTTACGGACTAATTACGAATTCAAAAAAAACAAGCAACAGGGGTCCCCAGCCGGTCGGCAGGCAGCCGGCCTACCGGCTGGATACCCATCTACCCTTTCTTTCTTCTTCACGCTGAAACACGCAAACGAGTTCCCAGCCGGTCGGCAGGCAGCAGGCCCACAGACTGGGGAACAAAATCCCCTTAATTACACATTACGCAAATTTTTACCAAAGAGGCTCCCAGCCGGTTGGCAGGCGGGCGGTCTACCGGCTGGGCACCTCAAACCTACCCTTTACCATTTACGCGAAAATCCCAAAAGAGGCTACCAGCCGGTCGGCAGGCAGCCAGCCTACCGGCTGGCAACCCAAGCCCAATTATTTTCAAACTTTCGTAAGAACAACACGAGGCACTCCCAGCCGGTCGACCGGCGGCCGGTTTGTCCACCGGCTCAGAGTCCCTGAGCCTAAAAATCGCAAAACGCAGTGATTCCCAAATTCGACCAAAATCGATTGAGGACTTCTAATCTAGCAACATGCAATGTTTACCCATTATCTCAATTCATTAAATAAACAATCTATCAGCACATAAACCCACAAACAATCCTCAATACGAATAATATTTGTATCCGTCGCAAGTATACAATTTCTGAAATTTGACAATAAGCATGTGGAATATCATCTAAGCACAAAAACGTCATATACATATATTCCTAGCATGATTTCTAAGTCCTTGAACATAAACCTCAAGCAAAAACAGAAACTTAAACAAGAACACAATACAAAACTTGTTATTTTAACAAAAAGGCCGAGTTACTCGTAATCGTCACCTTTTCCGCGATTAAGCTCCTATCTTCTCTTCAATTTCGCCACAAACCTCCTTGGGATCCTCTAAGCCTCTCCCTACAACATGAAAAACGGATTTAGAGGCTAAAACTCGGATTATACCCAAAACAGCCCAAATTTCGAGTTGAAGGAAACGAGAAACGGAAGTGACGGATGACTTGCAAACTCGATGAGGATTCCGAAAATGGAATTATTACCTCGATTCGGTGAACGGATGATTACGGAATTTGAGAAAGAAGATGAAGGTTTAAGAGAAAAATGGAGAAAAGAGTTTACAGTGTTTGTTTTTGAGGAAGTGTTGAAATGTCGACATATTGGGGTTTATGAGGGTTTATATGTGTCCTTTCCCGTTTCAAGGAAAACGGTTTAGTAACTTGAACGGGTTTTAGGATATGAGTTTAAGTTGCCAAGTTATATTCGTCTTAAGGACTTAAGGTTCTTAAGACGGATCTTATGAATTTTATTAAAATGCTTCTCAATAAAATATAAATATATATTTTATTACTTAAAATAATTAAAAGCCTTTAGAATATAAATCACGAAATTATGGGATGTTACAATCACCCAATCTTCAAAAAGTTTCGTCCTCGAAACTCGAAGGTAGAAGTAAGTACAAAAACAACTCTAACTTTCAAATGAACCATACGGGTCATCATAACCCAAATCTTTATCTTTCAAAAAGGTTTTAAGACGCAAAAGATTTCAAGGCACAAGTCTTGTCAATGGACATTGGGATTCTCGTTACGTATTCAAGAGTCCGACATTCCAAATCTGAGACAGGTCCCAAAATTTTGTTCAAATAAAGCTCAAAATTAGATTGATTCGGTGTTGACAAGCACAGCACAGGTTATCAGACGTCTCCAATAACAAGTTCTAGTCGCAGTCACGCTGAAATCTGACAAAATCGTAAAATGTTACGCTCTTTAAAACCAAGTTTTCTTCAAATCGACCACTACTCCCAAATTATTGAAAAAGTGAAACTGTAACAATGACCAAAAGCCGCTTCCAACGGAAGAGAAAGCAGTTTCAAATTCTCAAAACAACTAAGCTTTTTCTGAAACAGTATGTTTAAAGTCAACAATTGGGGAACAAGTTTCAAACAGACGTTTTGAGAGCGCGGAAACAGACGCAGAGCTTATTTTCGACACGCAAAATTAGGGTTTCAAGCCTTGCGGCTGTCAGAACACCAAAAAAAAAGGAGGGTTGAAGGAATGGAACAATCAAGTCGAAGGTTAAAGAAGACGGTAACCTTTGCCAAACATGGGTACACTAACCGCTCAATCCCTAATCAAAACATCGTTACAACGATTTCTAGTTTATCCCAAGGAGACGTTTCCAATGACCTCGATACTCACTATGGTCCCACGGTTCCTCTTACCCTTCTCTCATCCACAAAACAAGGTATTCCTTTACAAGAAGGTTTGCCAAACTCTCACTCAGTTCACTCAAAACTCTGTTAGATCAAGGTTAAGGATCTCTCACGCAAGGTGGAAGCCTGATACACATACCTCAGACCAAGGTTCACGCACTACCAAACTCTAAATCTGAATTCTATCACCAAAACATCGAATTCTGAAATTAGGACACCAGCTTTCTACACTATGGCTTTTCTCAATCGGACAGGCCATAACCGAAATTACCTATATCCTTTAGTCCTACGTAGTTCAATTCCATCAAATTCATTCTATGGGGGTACTTCGATATTCTAAGTTCTCCAAGGTCATCTATTACCATAAAACGAACATTCCAAGGCAAGGTCTCACTAAGGTAACAACTTCCAAGTCAAGCGCATCTATGACTGGCCCTCATGGCTAGTTTCCTCAAAACGATTCCGATCTCAAAGTTCCTCGAAGTCTAAAGCAACATTATCCTTTCAATGATTTATTCCTCAAAAGTTTAGATAACCATCTCAGATAGTTTCCAAATGACAATTCAACCAAACTCTCAGACTACTCAACTCATGTGACATATCTACTATACTTGTATCACAGTCCACAAAATAATCATACTCAAATCAACGCGTTTCTGGACTTACCTCTCTCAACGAATCATTCATTCTCAAACTGATGATGTATCCTAAATTTTCCTTTAAGTACTTCATTGGATAAATGCTAAGATCCATTAAGTAACATAAGATCAACCACTCAGTCAATTCCATAAGTTCTTGTAAATGTTCCAATGTTCTCACACCGTTACTAACAATTCTCGTTCCTCGAGTTCAAACAGCATTAACTTACCTCATTCACTTATCAGACATCATCAGTACTTTAAGCATATTCCTCGACATTAATCTTTACTCCAAGTTCCTCTAAATTCTCTAATGGAAATTACAAACTTATAATCATCCATGACTCAGCAAGGTTCTCACACTTAAGTTCCATCGAAAGCCATGTATACACTCTACCTAGCACAATTATCTCATCGTTCACTTACTCTTCAAGTTAGTAACATATAGGCACCTAGATCCACAACACATTCCATCAGCTCCTTAGGTTTTCCCTCAAATAGCAACACTCTCCAAATAACGGTCTACAGCTAACTTCAAGAAATTCCCAAGTTTATCTATGGTAGGTCACCGCACGAGGTGTTTCAGGAAAGTAAGTTATAAGATTGAGTAAAAAGGAAATGAAGATAGATCCCAAAGAAGATTAACAGGAATCTAAGGGGGAGAGTAAGATCTTAACGGCTACAAGTACATCAACCGTATATAAGACGGTAGGTATGAACATACCAGTAGGTGGGTCAGGGTGAACTCCAGTCTCAGCCTGAAGCTGAACGGCTCTAGCTCCACTGGTCCCAGCCTCTGGGTCAGTAGTAACAGCTCTGCCAATAGAGGTATTCCTCTCGGGGCACTCAAAAGAGCGATGTCCAAACCCCTCGCAGGTGAAGCACTGGTGAGGGTTGCCATGGCAGTCAAGTCCAAGGTGAAGATCCTTGCGGCACTTGAAGCACTATAGGGGAACGTCCGATGGGAGGTTCATGCTCCGGACTTGAGAAGTCTTAGCTTCCTGGGACTTCTTGTTCTTCTGGGGACGCTTCCTTTTTCCAAGAGGAGAGGAGGCAAGAGGGCTAAGAGGTCTCCCACTTCAGCATCTATGCAAAGGCGGTGGAGGAGGAAAGAAGGATCTAGATCCTTCACAATAGATCTGATAAGGGTCCTCCGCTCGTAAGACACCGTAGTAACTCTGGAAGTAAGAAGTCGGGTCACCACTTGCTACACTCCTAGTCTCGACATTAAGCTTGCTCCGAAACAGGTAGGCTTTGTCTTCCTCTCTCTCAACTAGCTGTAGGACAAAGTCGATCAGCTCCTCAAATCGATTGGTGAAAGCTTGAACAGAAAGGGTTCCTTGACGAAGGTTCATGAACTCGGTCATCTTATCCTGACGTATGTCTCTATGGTAAAACCTCATGCCAAGAAGAGTCTTGAAACGACTCCAAGTGAAAGTGGGGTCACGAGTAGCAGGAGCGCTGATCGTCAACCACCAACTTCTAGCCTCACGAACTAAGAACTGAGATGCTACTCGGGTCTGATCCTCAGGGCGAACACCATAAATCATGAAATTCCTTTCCATGTCAAAGAACCAAGCGGTGAGGGTTGCAACACTGGTCTCTCCGTCGAATGTCTTAGCTGCATTCCTCCACATCTGGGTGATAATCCAAGCCAATCCTCCAAGTTGGTTACTTCCCGAGGTTTGAAATGAAGAAGAAGGCACAGACGACCTAGTTATGCAATCCTGAAGAGTTTGAATGAGGGCTTGCGTCTCAGCATTCTCATCATTGGTTGGCTCTGTCATTCTTCAATCGTAAGAGAATAAACCGTTAGACGTATTCCTAACAAGGCACGAACAGACTACAATATAAGTCCTTAAATCTACCCCATCTCTCATTCATTATTTGTTTATTTGGTCAAGTTAAGGTTGGGGGTCACATGAGTGCGTCGGGAACAATAATGCTCTGATACCAACTGTAAAACCCCTCGCGAAAGCGGAAATATAAAACACACAAAATACTAAAAATGCAGCGGAATTTAAACTTTTTAGACATAAACATCATGCGAGGTGAATTAAAACTGAAACTGGAAACTGAAACTGATATAAAAAAAATAGATAAGTATAACAGTTCTAAGTACAAAGCCTGGGATGGAACATCCCTACAGGCACCAAAACATGAACTGTATCAAAACTAAGAGTCTAGCTAATCGGTGAAGTGTAAGTCACATGATGAAAGGATCATCACTAGCTAGCTCTCAAGTGAACCCCGTCCAACCTACATGTACCTACATACATGAAAACATGTACGCCAAATTCAGTGGGGAGTGACTAGAGTTCTCCTAACCACCTTTTGTAACGACGCGTAACAAGCAATACAAACAGAACACTCCAACATATATAAACATGTGAAGTATTTCAATATCTCAATAACTGATCATCAACTATCATGCAATCACTAATGCACGGCTCTCAACCAACTTCAGAAACTATTTGGAAGGAGAGTCGGTTTCCCTACCGGTTACCCGGTCGGGGGGTCTTTCAATCCAAACTATTTACGAAACCGACTAAAGAGTCATCCAATGCCTTGGATGAACAAAACTATAAATCAAGAATTATATCTATCAATATCATCATGCATATCTGACATTATACCATCACAAGGCAAGCAGATATAAAACATCAAGTAAGAAGGTTCAGCGGTCAACTTAAGACATAACCTAAGTACTAACATTCTTCCACAATCAAGGACTCAGAGGCCAACTTAAGGCATAGACCAAGAACTTAACACATATCCCACTACCAAACAATTCAAGTAAAGGGTCCAGAGGTGAACTTAACACATATCCCTAAACATACAATTCAAGTAAAGGGTCCAGAGGAGAACTTAACACATATCCCAATGCTACAAACAAGTATTGGGTTCAGAGGTGAACTTAACACATATCCCAATACACAGCTATCGCACACCGGGTCCAGAGGTGAACTTAACACATATCCAATCACGCGACAAGCAAAACACGTAATGGGTCCAGAGGTGAACTTAACACATATCCCATCACGCGACATACAACTCACGTGTTAATCTCAGAGGCTAGCTTAAGGCATACTTTAACACGCATCAACTAATAACATCCAAAGATAGAAACTAACCTATAGTTCTAACTTCTTAAACCACTAAACAACACTTAATTGATCCCGGGAACTAAGATGAGGGAGAGCCGGTTTCCCTTTCGGTTATCCGACCGGGGGGTCTCTATCCTCACTCCATTCCCGAACCCAATAAAGTGTCGCCCATCCTCCGGGGACCTCAAACACATATCAAAGGTACAAAGAACGAGTTTCAACCAAAACCAAATAAACCGTTTAAAAGGTACGGACTAATTACGAATTCAAAAAAAACAAGCAACAGGGGTCCCCAGCCGGTCGGCAAGCAGCCGGCCTACCGGCTGGACACCCATCTACCCTTTCTTTCTTCTTCACGCTGAAACATGCAAACGGGTTCCCAGCCGGTCGGCAGGTAGCAGGCCCACCGACTGGGGAACCTAATCCCCTTAATTACACATTACGCAATTTTTTACCAAAGAGGCTCCCAGCCGGTTGGCAGGCGGCCGGTCTACCGGCTGGGCACCTCAAACCTACTCGTTACCTTTTACGCGAAAATCCCAAAAGAGGCTACCAGCCGGTCGGCAGGCAGCCGGCCTACCGGCTGGCAACCCAAGCCCCTTTATTTTCAAACTTTCGTAAAAACAACAAAATGCACTCCCAGCCAGGCGACCGGCGGCCGGTCGGTCGACCGGCTCAGAGTCCCTGAGCCTAAAAATCGCAAAACGCAGTGATTCCCAAATTCGACCAAAATCGATTCAAGACTTCTAATCTAGCAACATACAATGTTTACCCATTATCTCAATTCATCAAATACACTATCTATCAGCACATAAACCCACAAACAATCCTCAATACGAATAATATTTGTATCCGTCGCAAGTATACAATTTCTGAAATTTGACAATAAGCATGTGGAACATCATCTAAGCATAAAAACGTCATATACATATATTCCTAGCATGATTTCTAAGTCCTTGAACATAAACCTCAAGCAAAAACAGAAACTTAAACAAGAACACAATACAAAACTTGTTATTTTAACAAAAAGGCCGAGTTACTCGTAATCGTCACCTTTTCCGCGATTAAGCTCCTATCTTCTCTTCAATTTCGCCACAAACCTCCTTGGGATCCTCTAAGCCTCTCCCTACAACATGAAAAACGGATTTAGTGGCTAAAACTCGGATTATACCCAAAACAGCCCAAATTCCGAGTTGAAGGAAACGAGAAACGGAAGTGACGGATGACTTGCAAACTCGATGAGGATTCCGAAAATGGAATTATTACCTCGATTCGGTGAACGGATGATTACGGAATTTGAGAAAGAAGATGAAGGTTTAAGAGAAAAATGGAGAAAAGAGTTTACAGTGTTTGTTTTTGAGGAAGTGTTGAAATGTCGACATATTGGGGTTTATGAGGGTTTATATGTGTCCTTTCCCGTTTCAAGGAAAACGGTTTAGTAACTTGAACGGGTTTTAGGATATGAGTTTAAGTTGCCAAGTTATATTCGTCTTAAGGACTTAAGGTTCTTAAGACGGATCTTATGAATTTTATTAAAATGCTTCTCAATAAACTATAGAAATATATTTTATTACTTAAAATAATTAAAAGCCTTTAGATTATAAATCACGAAAATATGGGATGTTACAGTACTGGTGCTCCCCAGGGTGACACACTAGGCCGGATGAATCCCTTTTCAGCCAATTCATCCAGTTGCTTTTTCAATTCTTCCATCTCTTTTGGTCCCATACGGTAAGGTGATTTTTATATTGGTCCTGCACCTGGTTTGAGATCGATAGAGAAGTCGACCTCTCTCCTAGGTGGCAATCCTGACACATCATCCCGGAACACCCCCTCAAACTCCCTCACTACATGTATCTCGCTAACACCAGGAGTCTCCGCCTCACAATTCCACATTTGACACAAGATTAAACTATCCCCCTTCCGCAGGCTCGACTTAACGGTATTAACTGATATAAACTTGACCTTAGGTTTAACCATGAATCCGCTATAGGTCACTCTCACCCCCTTAGGTCCTCTCAGAGAAATTTTCTTTTGGTAACAGTCAATGAAAGCTCGATATTTCCCCAGCCAATCCATTCACAGGATTACTTCAAATTCCTCCAATGGAAACTCGATAAGGTCGCAATGGAAAACTACTTCCCTAATCTTGATGGGCACACTCCTAAAGACTCTATTACATGACATTGATTCTCCAGATGGTATTGTTACAGAATCCTCAACCCAATCATAGATATTAAGCTCTAACACCCTAGCATGCTCTCTAGACACAAAAGAATGAGTAGCTCCAGAATCGAAGAGTACAAAAGTAGGTTTAAGATTCACAAGAAAGGTACCAGTCACGACATGGGCGTCATCCTTGGCAGCCTGCTTCTCTATGGCAAAGAGTTTGCCACTGGTCTTCACTCCACTCTGGCTAGTAGTGGCTGCTCCTGACTGCTGATTGCCCTCAACTGCGGTCTTCTGGTTACTACCACTCCCATTGTACTGGTTATGGTGAGAATGGTTTTGATAATTGTTATAGCTCCTCTGGTAGTTGTTGCTAGTACCAGACCTCGAATTTCCCCCATAGCCTGACATAGGAGTGCGATAACCTCCACTCCCCGAAGTATTCATGCGGGACCCACTGTACCCCGAAGTTGGAGTACGGTAACCCCCAGATTGGTATCCGCCTGAGGATCGACACACAGCTTGCTTATGTCCCGTTTTTCAGCACCCATAACACACTATACCCACGGAACTGGTTCCCGAGCCCCCACACTTGTAGTTACCACCACTCTGATTCTTTGCACTTGTTGTGGAATTGTGGTTAAAGTAACCACTGTATCTGTTGGAATTCTGCTTCTTCGACCCTGAATTCTCACTCAAGGCCTTCGTCTACCTCTTATCACTCCTGGATTTCTTTTCCTCCCTTACCATATCTGCAAGCCTCTCAGCTGCCCCAGCCCGCAAATAGATGTCACGGACTGTGGTGGGTGGTGCAGCAATGAGCCTCTTCTTGACAGCAATGGTTAGCCCCCTCTCGAACTTCATGGCAAGCATTGCCTCATCCATCCACATTTCTCCCACATGGCTTAGCAGCTGAAGGAACTTTCTGTAGTAGACCTCCACAGTCATCTCCTTAGTCATTCTAAAAAGCTCAAATTCCTCCCTTAGCTTGATCTTTTGAAACTCAGGTAGGAAAACTTCGAACAAGATCATCTTGAATGCGACCCATTCCACGTGATTGATTCCATCCTCGACAGCAGCCTCTCGAATTTCTCCCTTGTTCCCCGTCCACCAATCGCCAGCCATTCCCCTGAAGTAATGAGCAGCTTGATCTACTCTTAGTTCTTCTGGACAGTCTATCAGCTCGAACAAATTGCTGAACTCCCGACACCATTCTCCAAGTAGGTGTGGTTCCCCTTCCCCGGTGAATTGAGTAGGGTTAGGCCTCGCGATTATAGTGCTCATCTTAGCAGAATCCATGCGTCTGGCCTTTAAGGCCTCATTCTCAGCTATCAGTAGGTCTAACTCCTCTTGGGTGATATTAGCTGCGTTATTTCTTCTTGGAGGCATTCTAAGACATACAAGAAGAAGATGAGTCCCGGTTTTAAGTAGGGGTACTCATTCGGATTAAGGCTATAACCTTTAAACATCGGATTACATATGCAACTAATATATATATATTGATAGTACTTTCCTACACGTGGCTCAGGGATCACATAACCGCATATCATTAGACATGGCATACTATTAATATAACACTGATTATCGCATGTATCCACATTATTATATACTCTATGTAAAACGACCACTTAATTCTGATATGCATACTCTTTCCTTCATATCCATGCCATTCTCATAACGGAAGGATTCGTATAACCCTTTATCCTGCTTTTCCACAAATTCTCATCACTTTCTATTCTACCCTTTTCGCTCGTATTCACTCAAGGTACCCGGGTAAAACTGAGAGGGCCTGGTTTAGTGTGAGGGGGCCCCAGACTCATACTTCCCCTTTAGTGTGCTCCTAACAGTTCTATCCCGAGGTTCATTTTATTTAGACTCTTCCTACATTCATTGGGTTCATTAGGTTAGCCCTGAGGATAGTTCGCTCTGATACCACTTTGTAACACCCCCATTTATTAAGGGGCCTGAACTTGGACTCCCCAAATAACCAAGGGTGTTACCATCTCGGTTACCCGAGGTAGTAGATAACAAAGGAAGAAATTCAGTACTTTATTAAGTAATTAAATGTTAAACAAAAGTCTCAAAGATATTACAACTGTTTATCAAACCAAAACTAAAAGTTCAGACACAGTGAAAACTAAATCAATGATCTAGCACTAGGCAGGTCTGATCCATGTCCTCTCCACCCTTCCAGCATCCATAAGTCTAAACCTGTCATTCTGCTCCCCAATAAATTGGATCAACGCAGACACAATCAAACAAACAGGGTCAACACGAGGTTGAGTAGGTAATATAATCAGGACATGAAATAACACAATAAACAATTCCTCCACCTCCTCAACAACCATTTCTCCACCGCACCTTCAACACACCACACCTCCCATGGCCATATCACAAGTCCCTTATCACAAGACCCATATCACAAGACCCATTCACAAGCCCCGTTCTCCACAATAATCAATAATCATTCAATCACAATATATCACAAGTAATTATATCAACCAGATGACGAATATCCTCATGTTAGATCACAATTACAACATAGATATTCCCCTACCTCAAAACTGCGGAAGATAATAGCAAGTGCGCAACAGCTACTAAAAGTGTTCCACGCGGAAACCTCCACCTAGACATATATCATATAATTAATAAAACTCCCTAAATCTCGTAATATACGTACACATTCTATTTATAGAAACCTCCTATATTTAGAAAGTTTCCCAACAAACGTGGTTACACAAAATAGCAACTTTCTAAATATAGTAACTTCCAAAAATGGTAACTTTCTAAAATGTCTTTCCGTAAACACAAAACTTCTAACCCGCAATAAATATTAACAATACTAATTAATAACAAATAAATAATAATAATAATAATAAGATAATAATAATAATAATAATAAACACAACTAATACACACGACATATACTACCACCAACCCGCGACCATACAGCCCTCACGCGTCCCTTGCTACGCCGCTACTACCACCAGAACCCGTCCTGACCTGTACCCTACACCACATGCTACCACCATGACCCCCACCAGCTACTTCGACTCCCAAAGACATGATGAACCAGGGCCCCAAACAGGCCTGGTTCACCACCTAACCATCTGACCCGGCCTGAAACAACAACCCTTCGACGCACCTAACAGACCCTGACAACCACCGACTCCGACACCCAACACCAGCCCTAACACGACCTTAGCAAACACGGTGGTAACACCGTATTGACCTTCCCCGAGTCAGCGGTGTTACCATTCCCAAAACCCCTTGTACACGAGTAAAAACCCAGAACAGCGACAAACAGATAAAACACCTCCCTGACAACCCCTTTTTAACCCCTTATACCACCACGACCAGCCACCCTTAACCACCGTGACTTCCACTCCTAACACTCTCCACTACCACCTGTATGTCCACGCAAACACCCAAAAACAACGACACCCAGACCACACTAAAACACGTATAAAAAGGACGCTACTGGACTCATATACAACACGTCTTTGCAACCCCTTCCCAGACACCAGGTTAAACACCTTCGACGACGGTCTTCGACAACCCACGACTCTTAAATGATGGTCTACATAAACTTACTATATAACGTAGTGTAAAATTATGCAAAGACAACGAAGCTAAAACGTGCTGTACCCGTATACACAGGTGACGAAACTAATAAATACACAGGGATTAAAAAACGGTTGTGATGAGCATGCCAGGTTCACGGCCAGATCGAACCACCTTAGGCTAGTGCACGACCACCAAGAGCGGCTCCTTAGTCTCCTATGATGTGACGGCTAGGGTTTAGTGTAGGTGTAATTGTGTTTGTGTAGGGTTTAGGGTAAGGAAAACTCATGTTTATATGGCGGCAGAACCACACTCTGCTCGTTGATCATTAAAACCCTTACTGGGCTGCTCTCATTAGCACGCAAAACGAGGCCCAAAGATGGGTCTCTAAAGGTCATAGGATAGAGCCTTACTAGCACCACATTACTATTAACATTGTTTGATGACTTAGATCCCCAAATCGAAACCCACAAACCTACTATAAGCATATAATTATTCGAGTGTTTATAAGTATATTTTACAACGACCCGTAATAATTATTATAAATTGAATTAAAATACGGGTTGTTACAGTTCCTATTTTTTTATTCTAACTTAAATAAAATAACTAACTAAAGACTATTGGCCGGCGTGCGGCTTCCTTTTGGCTCCTCTTTGACTCGTCCCATGCTATCCTTAAGAGCCTAATTGATCACATTCCGAGCCCATTAAAATTACGCTCCATTTTAGGACTAAGGAATATATTGTAGGTGTTGGGAACTAAGTTCCTGATTTTATACTCAAATCTAATGTGAGTTTTGTTTCTTTAAGTTTAGGTTTAAAACTTAATAAGATCTTATGCATGCATTGACACCCGTCGTTGAGGGGTGCTAAAGATAAGATTTATAAAACCTCAGCTTAAACTAGATAGAGTAAGTCAAGGGTCGAACCACAAGGAGACAAGATTAATAATGTTTGTGAATTTAAAGTCTATTGAAAGTAACAAAAAGGGGGGTTTTGATTGTTGGTTGAGTCTAACAACTAAGATGGCAAAATGAACAAGAAAACTAATCAAATGTAAAAGGATGATTAGGAACTTCGGTTCCCCACGGCTAGGGCAAGTCAACAAAGGGTAAATAACCAAATAACACAATCCCAAGGAACAAAGAATAAACCTTTAGGTCAATATTCTACCCAATCCTTACGGTCTTAGGGTTCCTAGTAATGCACTAAACTTTCGTTCATAGGGCAATCCCAAAATTGTTGTTAAACTAATTCTAACAATTTTTCAATCTTAAAGAATTAGTTCACCAACAATAATGGGGATCGGTATACTAATCATAAAACCATTAAAACCTAATTTTAGCCGTGGTTCCCCTAATTCCCAATCATAAGAATTAGCTATGCATAATCATGAAACTAATACTAACGAATTTGAAGAACAACATGCGAGATAACATAATTGAAAGTAAAGATTCAAGAGGGCAAAACATAAATTGAATAACAATAACAACAAGAACAATGAATTTGAATGACAAGAAAGATAAATTGCATAAAACTTACAAACAAATCGGAAATTAATAACAAATCTGAAAATTGGAATTCTTCTCTCTAAACTAGTGTGTTTTTGCTAATTGTGATTGCTTAACCTAATTAAAGTTCTCAAGCGTCTTTTATATGTCTTCTAATTACAAGATTAAAAGAATTAAAACCGAAAAAAAACAGCGGAACCCGTCGTCTGGTCGACCGACCGGGCATAGTGGTCGGTCGACCATAATAGATGTAGCCAGGCCTTTCTGAGTCTGTGCGCTGGTCGGTCGACCAGTTAGGTAAGTCGGTCGACCAGTTCCTGTGTATTCCAGCCTTAAATTGGCTTGCACGCATCTCCAGGCTACGAGTTCGGATCCTTGCTTCGTGCAATTCCTTAGAACGGCTTCCGGAGGACGGTTAAAGCTTGATTTTGCTCACTTCCGCTTGTTCCTACATTTAAAACATAGAAATGCCAAAGTAAACCGTTTCGGGAGGAAAAGTAACTAAAAGCTACAAATATGCATAGAAATACGTGCTGAAACTATAAATAAAATGTATAGTAAATGCACGTATCAAACTCCCCAAACCAAACCTTGCTTGTCCTCAAGCAAGCACTAAGACCAAAAACTTCTACTTGGAACGGATTTCATGCTCAGAACCAAACACAACGACATGCCTAACCATTTTAATGCAACTTTTCAAAGAAAATCAAGCTTATTGCCAAATGCAAACGAATTAGACATGTTGGGATAAAATGCTAAACTTTCAACCTTGCAAAACTCATTCCAAATGGACTCTCACGGATCGCTCCATCACTCAAACAAGCAAAGGGTGATATATATGTGAAAGACAAGAAGATAAACAAGAATATAGACTCTCACCTATCTACGACCCTTAAGAACATGCCTGCAATCTAACATGAACAAAGTCTCTACAACCGTACATATGCATTCCAACACTTAATGACCATGACACATGCCGAGGTGATTTGGGATTGTGAGCCTAAAGGAAAGAAAGGCTAAAATGAATTATGGAAAGAGGGGTTAAAACGAGCTAACAACCATCAAACCACACTATAAAAATACTTCCATTCTTCTCTACAAAACAAGCCAATGCTAAAAAACGTGAGCATGTTGTCACAACTCCTCTTCTTCTCCTTTCTTTCTTTTCAAAATAACGCTCCTGTTCAGTGGTCGTGGTCGACCGACCATGTATGTCAGTCGGCCGACCACTGTTGGTAACAGGCAGTTTCTGATTTTTTTTTTTTCAGTTTCACATTTTTTTTATTGAGTTCTTTCTTTTCTTTCTTTCTTTTCTTTTTCTTTTTCTGAACTCAGAATTTTTCCACTTTCTTTTCTTTTCCCTTTTTCATCACTCCCACACAAAAAGATTCTTCAATGAAGCATAAAAGCCAAAAGATGGTCAAAACAGTTCCAACATACCATGCTACTAGCTCGGCTACGGTAAGCAATTTAAGGATGTAGTATATGGGGTAAAAGAGGCAATTTGGCTATGTGAGGGTTATGGGTCAAACAAGAAAAGGGAGACCTCTACCACATGTGCCAACAAACCACAAACCCGAATGCATATAGGTATCAAGTAGACAAAATTCATGCTTATGCAAGTTTATGTGACATGCCTTAGGAGGAGAAACTACTCTCAATCCTTCATGAAATCGGTCATGAATGTCACCGATTTATTAAGCTCTAGAACTTAGAATATGTAGTAGCTTGCCAAAAAGAGAGTCAAGTCTAATAATTAAGCATAAAATCAACAAAAACTCGTAGACAATGCAAAAGACTAGCTTGAAATTTTTTTGAAAATGCAAGGCAAGGCATTGGCGAAATGTGAGGCATAATCATCATAGTATCCGTCCGTTCCGACTCGACCTATATGCTAAAGGAAACGTGCATTTTTTGAATTTTTCGTATGTATGCAAACTGAAAGGAGAAAAAGTAACTGGCAAACTAAAAGGACAAAAAGTAACTGAAATGCAGTAAACGTGCGACAGAAAAAGATGAAATACAGATGCAAACACAACAGAAGGAAAGAGACAAAAGAAACCTAAACAAATGCAGACTCAACAGAAGGATGCATATACCCTCCCCAAACCAAAACGCACAATACCCCCATTGTGCTCATCAGCATAAATCCACGTCATAGGAATGGGTATAGGTAAAGACAAACAAAAGAAGAAAGAGAAGAAAACTAAAGGAAACAGAAAGAGACAACAATAAGTGACTTACAAGATGCATGTACCTCCCCAAACCGAACGTCGAAGAGGGGAGGTTTGGGCTCAACACTAGTCCTCTGGGTCATACTCCGACCCACTAGCTTCCTCTTTCTCTTCCTCCTCCTCCTCCTCGTCGGACCCTATGCCTGTTCCTGAGGCTTCTCCCGATGCTTCCCCGTATCCCTGACCGCCCGCCTGACGTGTGTAGACGGACGGGTGAGTCCATGGGCCTGTGGGGAGCCTACCCTGAGTAGCATAATCCCTGTAGGACGGGTACTGGAAGAGACAATCGTCCAACCGTTTCTGGTTGAACTGCCTGCAAAGGTCGGCCATCATGTGCTGAAGGTGTGGGGAATAAAGCATGTATTCGCCCCAAACTTGCAGGATTATAATGAAACATACAATTGTGATTATAGTCATAAGTTAATTAAAAGCATGAAAAAAAAAATCAACCTTTGGTCCTTTGTGCTTATGGCCTAAGAACAGGAATTAAAGTAAATTCCCTCCTATAACTTGCACCCAAGACTTGATTGAGATGATGCCGCGTGTGCTAGAAAATACTCTCCAATTGCCTTGCAATATGGGGAGAGCCTTTTGAGGTTTTAGATGTGAGATCTGAGTTTTGGGAAAAAGATGTTCTCAAAACCCTAATTATTCTTGAGATCTGTTTTAAATCAGTAAAACAATCAGTAGTCTCACAAAAGGAGAAGTTCTCTCCTTTTGTAATACTTGGTCGGCCGAGATTGGTCTTGGGTGTAGGAGTGGGCTTTCCACTCTTACCTTATTCCAATGCATGATTCGACCCATTTTGCTAAAATATAATTTGCGGGTATTTATTATAAATCGCACACATGTTATCAGATATTAATACAGTCGATATATTAATAATGGTCTGATAAAATACGATATTGTATAATTGGCCAAATTAATATAACTGTTTATATTAATACGCAAATTCAATATTTAATTAAATATAACTGCTTGTATTTAATTTTACGAATTAATCATGTAATCCGCATTAGCTAAAATTATTTAATCCGTATTAAATAATAATCTCAACATCTCATTGACTAATTTAATAGTCAATACCTCTGACTAACTGTTTAGTCATATCCGGCATAAATGTGACTGTATTTTCATACCTTCACATCTCTCAAACGTGTCCTATAGGTGTGACGTATAGGGACCAGTTGATCACCGCCATCCGTATGACAATAACGTCAAACTTATCTAGCAAGCCAACTGTTATTGATAAACGTGGATCAACTGATAATAATACAAAAGTATGCCCTTGTGATCCTTTAAGAGATTTAGTAAGTCATTGTACTAACTGTCAAGGACACCAGCCCCAACAGAAGGGACCTGTGATCAATGACAGGAGGAATAGCAACGTTAGGTGGAGCAGTAAAATCGGGTGGGTAACTCGTCCCTGGTGCAGCGTAGTGGGCACCAGGGGCGGGTACCCGGCCTATGGCCTCTAGAGGTGCCTCCCCTAAGTGGGAGGCGGTAGGACGGAAGGAGTGGTCTGGGCTCCCCCGCAACAGTATCAAATGGTAGCATGGGAGGGGCATCGGTGATGGGGATGCGAACACTGGTAAATGTGTCCACCTTCCAAAAGTCATGCCTATCTACCCAATGCACGGACGTGACGTAAGTCATGTCCATGTATCGGGAGAGAGGGTGAAGCGCCTCCTCAAAGCGGGGGAACTGAAGAATATGTGAGTTAGCCAAACGAGTGACTAACCCACCACAGACAATAGTGGTCAAAGATATTCCCTCCCCAACCGCCACAAAGTGAGAGGCAACCAAATAAGCTGTGTTATAAAACACAGGACCCAGACGCCTAACATTAAGATAGGCAGCCAAAATTGAGAGCTCGATGTTTTTAACATTCTGAGACTCTTTGCGCCCAAAAACAGTGTTGGCCAACAGACGCAGGTAGTAATGGGGGGCGGGCAAGTGAACGGTAATGCTCTTCTTTTTCCCATCGCGGGAATCAGAGAGACAATACCACATGACATTATATGACTCAGCAGAGTCACCAGTATGACCCGTAGCCGATAAACCCAAGTAACCAGCAAATTCACCTAAGGTTAGAGAATAGGTGACATTAAACAGCCTAAAAGAAATGCATTTATTATCATAGCTAGGGCTGTAGGCAGAAACATCAAAAATAAAAGAGGAAAATAACTCAAGAGTGAGGATGGGATATGTGATCTCATCCATGGTGACGAGTCCCGAGAAACCCGTCCCATTGAGCAAGCTCATAACATCCTCATAACACCCTAAAGCCCTCAATGCCGGCTCGCACAAGAAGCGAGTTACCACCACATGGCAGTAAGTCACTAGGTGTAGGAACCGGGCCTTTTGGGCCGGGGTGTAGAAGATAACATGCGGATAGTCTGGTAGAATATCCGTGTTGAGTACTGTTAATCCTCCGGATCCGCTGGCTTGGCCCCTTGAAGTGCTAGCCTGCGAACTACGGGCTCTTTTGCTTCCTTGACCACGGCTTGACATGATGATTCTGCAAAATTGCAACAATTATTCTCAATACTTACACTTCTTGCAACATTAACCGTTTTACGTATCAAAATAAAACAGCTTAGTTGCAAAATTAAAGCTCCTGTAACAGTGTCATGGTCGACCGACCAGACTACCTGGTCGACCGACCAATTGCCCGCAAAATCAAACCTTCTGTAAAAATTCCATGGTCGACCGACTTATCACCCTCGTCGACCGACCGTCCAATTGAAAAAAGAGTTTCTGCAAAACACAGATTGGTCGGCCGACCTCTATTCTTAGTCGGTCAACTAGGCGCTGTACCAGAATGAACATAATACTCAAACTTCGACATTTTTCAAGCATAGAAAATTGGGGAAGGAGCTAAGCTAACCCTAACAACACCAAAACTCACACAAGAAAGTAGATCTAGGACTAAGAAAGCTAAAAAGAAGGCAGAAACTATAAGGAGAGAACAAAATCACAAGTAAAACAAAAGGAAGGAACAAAAAAATACAAGAAAAACAAACCCTAAAAACAAAAGATAAACTGAAAATTAAGCAAAAACTACCTAAAAACGGAACTAAGAAGCTATGAAACGAAAAAGGAAGGAAAAATTAAAAGAAAACATACCTTGAATGGAAGAAAATTGAGAAAGAGCAAAAAAATTGAGGTTGAGTGAAAGGGAGGCAGGTTAGGGTTTTTTTGAGTGAAGAGGATGTTCAAAAAGTGTGAAGAGAAATAATGATTTGTTTTCAAACAAATTAAACTTAAAACACCCTTTGAAACCCGGTATTCTACCGTTTGGTCGATCGACCATGAGGTCTGGTTGGTCGACCTGTTCCCTGTGTACCTGATTTTCCAGAAGCTGTTTTTAGCACGCACTAGGTCGGTCGACCTTGATAACTGGTCGGTCGACCCAAATACCTGACAGTTCTGCCTATTTTTTCTGCTAAAGCTCAAAATCCCATCAAGAGTATAAAAAATAGAAGGAAAAAGTTTACTACTAAAAGGAATTACAAAAAAAAAACATAACTGAACTATAACACGGGTTGCCTCTTGGCTAGCGCTGGTTTAAGAGGTCCCGCACGACCTTTTTACCTATCATGAAGCATCCGAAAAAGGGTCAAAGTAAGAAACTTCAACCTTCCCTATGAACTCATTTTCTCCATGGAAGTGCTTCACATATTGGCCATTAACTTTAAACCTCTCACCGGATGAGGTTTCTAACTCAATTGACCCGAACTTCGAGACAGCTGTGATGGTGTAAGGTCCGCTCCACCTGGATTTCAGCTTACCAGGAAAAAGGCGAATACGAGCAATAAAAAGTAGAACCTTATCACCTACCTGAAAATCACGCCTAATTATTCTCTTGTCATGCCAGCGCTTGGTTTTCTCCTTCTAGATCCTGGCATTGTCATAGGCAAGCAACCTAAATTCTTCCAACTCGTTTAGCTGTGACAAAAGTTTCTCACGGGAAAGGTTAGGGTCTAAATTAAGATCACAAATGGCCCCCAAGACTTGCGTTCTAACTCAACTAGTAAGTGACAAGTCTTACCATAAATCAACCGGAATGGTGACATTCCGATTGGAATTTTGAACGCAGGTCTATTGGCCCATAAAACATCATCAAGCTTTAGACTCCAATCTTTCCTAGACTTAGAAACAACTTTGGCTAGGGTCTCCTTGAGTTCTCTATTAGAAATCTCAATTTGACCACTAGTCTGAGGGTGATATGCTACACCCCTACGATGTTGGACACCGAATTTATTTAGGAAGGCACCTAATTGTTTCTCTTTGAAATGAATACCCCCATCACTAATGACAACCCTAGGGAAACCAAAGCGAGGAAATATGATTTTCTTAAACGGTTTTATAACAGTTTTTGCATCACAATGGGGAGTAGCAATAGCTTCTACCCACTTAGACACATAATCAACGGCGAAAAGAATATACCTGTTACCTTGACTGCTAAGGAAAGGTCCCTGATAATCAATGCCCCAGACATCGAAAATCTCTACCTCTAAAATACCAACTTGTGGCATCTCATGTCTTTTGGAGACATTCCCAGATCTCGGACAAGCATCACAACTACCTACAAAATTCCTACAGTCAGCATGCAAAGTAGGCAAATAAAAACCAGACTGTAATACCTTGGCCACGGTCCTAGATAGACCGTGGTGACCACCATAAGCAGAAGAGTGGCATGCTTCCAGAATGTCCTTCACCTCCCATTGGGGGACGCATCTCCGGATAAGTCCATCTCCGCATTTCTTGAAAACATAAGGGTCATCCCAAAAATACTGCTTTGCATCAAAGATAAATCTCTTCTTCTATTGCCATGAAAGCTCTGGAGGAATTTTACCTGTGACAGCAAAGTTAGCAAAATCAGCATGCCAAGGAGGGGGTAAGAACCTGAACTATTAATGATAAACAGACTGTCATCAGGAAATGAATCATCAATAGGTAAAGAATCTTCCCCATCAGTCAGCTGAAGGCGAGATAGGTGGTCAGCTACCACATTCTCTGCGCCTTTCTTATCCTTAATCTCAATGTCAAACTCTTGTAGCAGGAGTATCCACCTCAACAGCCTTGGCTTTAAATCTTTCTTCTGGAAGAGGCCCTTCAAAGCTGCATGGTCAGTATAAACAATTACCTTATTACCTACCAAATAGGATCGGAATTTCTCTAAGGCAAAGATCACAGCTAGCATCTCCTTCTCAGTGGTGACGTAGTTTACTTGAGTCTCATCTAGGGCCCGGCTCGCATAGTATATGGCATTCAGAGCCTTGTTCTTCCTTTGACCTAGCACGACACCCAATGCATAGTCACTGACATCGCACATGATCTCAAATGGGAGATCCCAATCTGGTGGCTGGATGATCGGTGCTGAGACCAAAACTTCCTTCAACCTGTTAAAAGCTGAAAGGCACTCATCAGTAAACTCAAAGACATCATCCTTAAGGAGCAACTGTATAAGTGGTTTAGCAATCTTAGAGAAGTCCTTAATGAAACGCCGATAAAAACCTGCGTGTCCTAAGAAACTTCTCACCCCCTTAACATTAAGAGAAGGGGGTATTTTCTCAATCACTTGCACCTTTGCTTTATCTACATGAATACCCTTGTCAGATATAAGATGCCCTAACACTACCCCCTCAGTGACCATAAACTGACACTTTTCCCAGTTTAAGACAAGGTTTACATCAATACAACACTGCAAGACTTTATCAAGATTAGCTAAGCATTGATCAACCTCATTACCATAAACAGAAAAATCATCCATAAATACCTCCATGATGTTTTCGATAAAATCAGAAAAGATACCCATCATACACCTTTGAAAGGTGGCAGGAGCATTACACAACCCAAAAGGCATTCTGCGGTATGCAAAAACGCCTTGTGGGCAAGTAAAAGTAGTCTTACTCTGATCATCAGAATGGATAGGAATCTGGAAAAAACCTGAATAACCATCTAGAAAACAGAAGAATTTATTAGAAGCAAGTCTCTTAGTCATTTGGTCAACAAAAGGAAGGGGGAAATGGTCTTTCTTGGTGGCGGCATTTAACTATCTATAATCAATGCACATCCGCCACCCAGTCACTACTCTAGTAGGTATTAATTCATTTTTCTCATTTTTAACCACAGTGGTTCCTTCTTTCTTAGGAACCACCTGAACTGGGCTAACCCACTTGGAGTTGCCAACTGAATAAATAATACATGCATCAAGAAGTTTCATCACCTCAGCCTTAACTACCTCCTGCATCTTAGGGTTCAACTTACGTTGACCCTGTCTATAGGGCTTATGACCTTCCTCTAACTATATCCTATGCATGCAGACATCAAGACTGATGCCCTTAATGTCATCCAAAGAATAACCTAAAGCTTTCCTGTTCTTTTTGAGAACAGTCATCAAGGCAGAAAGTTGGTTAGGGTCGAGTTTAGAACTAACAATCGCAGGATACTGCTCAGTGTCATCTAGGAAAACATACTTAAAATTAGGGGGAAGTGGCTAACGCTCTGGTACCTTTACCTCTACGGCATGAACAGAATCAGTACTAATAGCATAGCACATGTTTACCAGGTTAGCATTAGCCAAGCTCATGAGCTTCTCATCCCCTTCCTCAGTCAGCTCATATTCCTCTATCTCTGCTTCCACAACATCCAGCTCCTCAGCATTCTCAGCTGGATTACCTGCACACTTATCCAAAACTGTTAAATCATCTAAGGGATCCTTGGTCAAGGATTCCCTACAGTTACAGATAACATTCATGTCAATAATATCAATGGAGCAACAAGTATCATCGGTAAGAGTAGTTGCCTTATGGGCAAGACTAAACTCGATAGTGTCATCTCCAACCTCTAAAGTAATGATCCCGCGTTTGACATCAATCACAGCCCCAGCTGTGTGTAAAAAGGGTCTACCTAAAATAATAGGTATCTGACTATCCTCAGCAATGTCTAAAACAACGAAATCAACAGGAATAAAGAACTTTCCCACTCTAACTGGGACATCTTCCAAGACCCCTAATGGTCTTTGGGTTGATCTATCTGCCATTTGTAAGGTGATGTTGGTGACCTTAAGTCTACTTATGTTAAGTCTCTCACAAACAGAATAAGGCATAACACTTACACTAGCCCCTAGATCACAAAGGGCTTTCCCAATAACATGATTTCCTATGGTGCATGGGATAGAAAAACTACATGGGTCTTTCAACTTGGGTGCTATATTATTTTGTGAAAGAACATAACATTCTTCCACAAAAGCAATAACACCTTCGTCCTGAAACTTCCTCTTACGACTTAAAATATCTTTCATAAATTTAGCATAAGAAGGTACCTGGGTAATTAAGTCAGTGAATGGGATGGTTACCTCAAGGTTCTTCACCATCTCCAACAACTTACCAAATTTCCGATCCTCTTTTCAATGTTTCAATCGCTCGGGAAACGGAATGGTAACACTAGTCGTAGGATCAGCTATCTTCGGCTTCTTCAGCTGTAGAATCTTAGTGAGGTATTGAATGAGGGACGAGTCCAACAATTCAGGATTGGAAACTGCATTCTGCTCAGGAACCTTTGTCGGTCGACCAGGAGTGGTGGTCGGTCGACCAGATGTGCTGTTATTAGAAATCTTCTGTTTTCCAGAAACTAATCGCTCGTCAGGTACCTCGGTCGGTCGACCTGGTGTAGTGGTCGGCCGACCAACTGACCTATGCACGGGATCAGTTTCTTCGTCACGAACTTCAGCACAATCCCCCTTGGCAGTCGGTGCGTCATAAGCACGACCACTTCTGAGATTTATAGCATTTAATGTCTCTATGGAACTCTCACAACTGCCCGGAGAGCTAGCAATCTGATTAGCAGCTAAGATTGCTAATTGGTCCTCAAAAGTCTTCAAAGAAGCCACTTGATCCATTTCCATCATTTGCTTCATTAGAGCATGAACAAGCTCTCTCTACTCCGTCGTCTCACCCGTGTTGTCAACCGTAGTAACTAGGTTCGCACTTTCTTGCTTCAGCTGGGCTGCCTCAAGCTTTTCAAAACGAGCTTCAACGGTTGTCTCAAGAGCTAATACCCTATCCATCTCTACATTCAACCTTCGCGAATTCCCATGCGAACTCCCAAATTCGGCCCTATGCACCGCCATGTCTTCAATAGTGTTCCAACCCTTCATATGGTTGGTATTATTCTGGAATCTACCATTGGCGGCCGCATCAAGAATCACCTTATAATCGTCATAAAGGGCATTGTAGAATTGGTTGCACAAGTACCATTGAGGAAAACCATGATGAGGAATAGACCGGACCAATTTCTTGAACCGACCCCATGCCTCACAAAATTCTTCATCCAGACCTTGTTGAAAATTAGTGATTTGACTTCTCAAGTCATTGGCCTTCGCAAGTGGGAAGTACTTTTTATAGAAAGCCAATGCCAAGGAAGTCCAATCTGTAACCTTCTCAGCAACCCTATCAAGGTAGCAGTACCAATCTCTCGCAGAATCCTTCAATGAATAGAGGAACATCATTGCCTTCACCTCATCTTGAGTCACCCCGGCTGGTATATGTATGGACAACAATAATCCGTGAATGTCTCAACATGCCTCAACGTATTCTCATCGGGTAGACCAGAAAATTGGTTCCGCTCCACCAGAATGATGTAGTTCGGGTGGAGCTCAAAGGAACCAGTGATAGGAGTAGGCAAAGTAAACCCCTTCGGTAGATCTTGTACCTTTGGTTGTATGTGATCATATATAGTACCCATGTCTCTAAGAATGAGAGTACTCAAGCCTTCCTCTCAAAAACCTGTCTTCTAATATGCAAAACCAACACTAGAAGAAAAGGTAAGTAACGGTCCTAAGGAACCGGAGTTCCTTAAGACAAGGGAAATAAACTAAAAATTTACAAACAAAATTATACCGTCTCCCCGGCAACGGCGCCAAAATTTGACACCCGTCGTTGAGGGGTGCCAAAGATAAGATTTATAAAACCTCAGCTTAAACTAGATAGAGTAAGTCAAGGGTCGAACCACAAGGAGACAAGATTAATAATGTTTGTGAATTTAAAGTCTATTGAAAGTAACAAAAAGGGGGGTTTTGATTGTTGGTTGAGTCTAACAACTAAGATGGCAAAATGAACAAGAAAGCTAATCAAAAGTAAAAGGATGATTAGGAACTTCGGTTCCCCACGGCTAGGGCAAGTCAAGAAAGGGTAAATTACCAAATAACACAATCCCAAGGAACAAAGAATAAACCTTTAGGTCAACATTCTACCCAATCCTTACGGTCTTAGGGTTCCTAGTAATGCACTAAACTTTCGTTCATAGGGCAATCCCAAAATTGTTGTTAAATTAATTCTAACAATCTTTCAATCTTAAAGAATTAGTTCACCAACAATAATGGGGATCGGTATACTAATCATAAAACCATTAAAACCTAATTTTAGCCGTGGTTCCCCTAATTCCCAATCATAAGAATTAGCTATGCATAATCATGAAACTAATACTAACGAATTTGAAGAACATCATGCGAGATAACATAATTGAAAGTAAAGATTCAAGAGGGCAAAACATAAATTGAATAAGAATAACAACAAGAACAATGAATTTGAATGACAAGAAAGATAAATTGCATAAAACTTACAAACGAATCGGAAATTAAGAACAAATCTGAAAATTGGAATTCTTCTCTCTAAACTAATGTGTTTTTGCTAATTGTGACTGCTTAACCTAATTAAAGTTCTCAAGCGTCTTTTATATGTCTTCTAATTACAAGATTAAAAAAATTAAAACCGAAACAAAACAGCGGAACCCGTCGTCTGGTCGACTGACCGCGCATAGTGGTCGTGCGACCATAATAGCTGTAGTCAGGCCTTTATGAGTCTTTGCGCTGGTCGGTCGACCGGTTAGGTAAGTCGGTCGACCAGTTCCTGTGTATTCCAGCCTTAAATTGGCTTGCACGCATCTCCAGGCTACGAGTTCGGATCCTTGCTTCGTGCAATTCCTTAGAACGGCTTACGGAGGACGGTTAAAGCTTGATTTTGCTCACTTCCGCTTGTTCCTACATTTAAAACATAGAAATGCCAAAGCAAACCGTTTCGGGAGGAAAAGTAACTAAAATCTACAAATATGCATACAAATACGTGCTGAAACTATAAATAAAATGTATAGTAAATGCACGTATCATGCATGATGATATCATAAGATGTAATTGTCCTTACATTTGTTTTTGAAGGTTTATACTCAATAATCACCTATTATATGAGTCTTCAAATAACTGAAATACCCTTTAACGATCTAACAAAAATCGTCTCCAAAAGATACGTATCAAGGGCCTGATCTCAAACTAAGACTATTTTTGTTACTAGAAAAATAGAGTTAGTATACTAGAAATGTTAATAATATTACCCCTTAATATTATTAGTATAGAAAATTATCTATTTTCTTAGAAAAACTATTTTACTAGAAAACTTAGAGAGAATGATGTTGTAGTATTGGAGAAATTGAGTAAGCATCAACACCTGACAACAACAACTAAGTGGTGAAATGAGGTGTGTGTGTGTGCATTATATAGAGCAACAATTGCTCACAATTGAGAGCAAGAGGCCGACCAAGCCAAGCCAAGGAGGAGCCAATGCATGCCCCTTCTACACTTACACAAAGCAAACAAGATTCCTTACATTCCTTTTGTGTAAGATGCACACAATCATCTTATTCATTCAAACACACAACCTACATACATACTACACATTACACGGCTGAAATGAGGTCCAAAATGGACCCATTTAATCTTTGTCAATTGTGTTAATTTGTAACATGTCACACATGTCCCATAACACATGACTCAATTTGTTAATCATGCAATTTTAACTATTAAAATCCATATTTTACAAATTTATTACATTTAAATAATTATACTAACAATTTGAAATTATTATTTTATAAAAATGTAATATAATAATTTAATTACAACTCTTTGTAATTTTATGATCAACCGTGTTCATTCTCAATTTAATTGTTTCCTAAACGAATAAATAAAACCGAGTAATAAAACGATTTTATTACTTTGACTATTATTATTATTATCCCATTATAAAATATTCGTTATGTAAAATTATTTCCAAATTTCCAGTTATTAATTAATTCGTATCCAATACGATATTAATTAATTATTCCATTGAGACGGAATTCCCTAAAGATATGACCTTAAGGGATCAACTGATCACCACCATCATATGACGATAATGTCAAACTCTAGACAGCCAATCATTATCGGTAAATGCTGATCAGTCGACTTTAAAAGAGTAACACTCCCAGTTGTGTTTCATTCAAATGAGTTTTAATTATGTCAACACACTATTGTCGAGGACACTTCCTCCAACAATCTCCCACTTGTCCGAGACAAGTGTGTGTTACCAATTCTCTTGCCCTATTACTATCTCCCACTCAATGCATGGCGTCCTCTCAGGTCGTGCTTGCAATGGATTTAAATCTAGAGTGGTTTATCTCGATCTGGAGTTATAACTACTGACCGGAATTATCTACCATAGATACCTTCCGAGCGTGGCCACGCATTTCTAGTTATTATTCTCCTCGAGTGGCCTAGAGATATTTCTCAACCCTGACAAGGGGTGGACAATTCCTAATCGACTTATTCCTTCCGGCTGGCCATAGCTCATCATAACCCAAAATATGTCCTTATAAACCCCAGTTACGAAGGTGTTAGGACATAAATTAAGGTTAATCTGAAAACTATGCCACCTCAGAGAACAGTCATTAGTCCAAGAACTAACTCATGTGAAACACGATAGATGCTCCCGCCACGACCAGGCAATCTTTTAATAAGAGTACGCCAGAGCTCTATCAGCGGTCAATAGCCCGGCAAATGTATCTTAACATGTCTATGCCTAGGTGATCGCATCAACCGCATCACACATCTGATTGCATTGAGATGTCACCTCACTTAAGCAACTAGGGGCGAGGTCATGATAATTCAATTCACTTTATTGGGGTTCAATATGGTCTCACCATCCCATTTGAATTTTACTTGACCTTTCGTGAGTTATAAATAACTCAAACAATTAGTGGATTATTTCATCCAAGTGGTCAACCTTTGATCACCATTTAATTTACAATCAGCTTAAGGATTTCTCGTTTATTTCCTTTAAAATTGTAATTATCTTCATTTTGAGTAAACCAGGTTTACCACGTGCGAGCGAGCGTTCACTTTTGCAGATCATATCCACATATGCTCTTTCATCTGAAGGAGATAAGTCATTTCATGACTAACAAATATTATGTGCATTGTATAACTCCTAGCTACAGCAATGCTATTACATAATTTGTGAACTTATGCATTTTTTAGAATCTTGTGATGACCATGTAGTTAAATACAAGTCATTGAGATACATAGTCAATGAATGTAAGCCAAAGATTATCATAAATCTTTGCTTGATATCTTGGAACTTGAGTCGTAAACCTTTTACCATACGACCAAGTTATCTTCCAAAATCTTGAATTTGTCTATCATCTCCATTGGAGAATACTTTGACAATTGATCAAGGTTTAACCATGTGGGGAATAAAACGCGTATTCACCCTAAATTTGCAGGATTATAATGAAATATGCAATTGTGAATATCGTCATAAGATTAAAAACATGAGAAAAGAAGTACAACCTTTAGTCCTCGCGCAAAAGGCCTAAGAACAGGAATGAATGCAAATTCCCTCCTAAAACTTGCACCCAAGACTTAGTTTGAGACGAGGCCGCGTGTGCTAGAAATCCTCTCCAATTGCCTTGCAATATAGGGAGAGCCCTTGAGGTTTTAGATGTGAGATCTGAGGTTTTGGGAGAAGAATGCTCTCAAACCCTAATTTTACTTGAGAATTATGTTGCAGTGCAACAAGAGTCACTGACATAAGGAGAGTCCTCCTCCTTATGTAGTTATTTCGGCCGAAACTAGGGTTTGGGTAGGAGTGGGCTTTCCACTCTTACCTTATCCCAATGCGTGATTCGACCCAATTAGCTTTAATATATTTCGCGGGTTTATGATTATAAATCGTAACATGTTATCAGATATTAATACAGTCGATATATTAATAATGGTCTGACAAAATACGATATTGTATAATTACCCAAATTAATATAACTGTTTATATTAATACGCGAATATAATATTTAATTAAATATAACCGTTTATATTTAATTTACGAATTAATCTTGTAATCCGTATTAGCTAAAATTATTTAATCCGTATTAAATAATAATTCTCAACATCTTATTGACTAATTTAATAGTCAATACCTCTGACTAACCGTTTAGTCATATCCGGCAAAATGTGACTGTATTTTCATACCTTCACATCTCTCAAACGTGTCCTATAGGTGTGACGTATAGGGACCAGTTGACCACCGCCATCCGTATGACAATAACGTCAAACTTATCTAGCAAGCCAACCGTTATTGATAAACGTGGATCAACTGGTAATAATACAAAAGTACGCCCTTGTGATCCTTAAAGAGATTTAATAAGTCATTGTACTTAATTGTCAAGGACACCAGCCCCAACAATCTCCCACTTGTCCGTACAAGGGTATGTTCAATGACGTTATCACACTACATGTGGAGGACACAATCTCCAACAAACTCCCACTTGTCCGTACAAGTGTAGGTGCGATAACCGAATCTCATATCCTTTTAAAATTTCTCCCACTCAATGTAAGACAATTTGCAAATCCGCATTCGCAAAGGTCGTATCTCACAAGCGATCTGTATCAAGAGTGGTTTCCCCGACTAGAGAGTAACTTAACTGATAAAACGAATCTGTATTCGAGCATGGCCATGCATTTCAGTTACTACTCCTCGAGTGGCCCTGAGAAATGATAAAATCCTGATAAGGGTTTGGATATTTCCCTCAACTCGAATCCTGCCGATATCGCCCAGCATGAAATAACCCAGAAAAAATCCTCTTGGCCCCTGTTACGGTGACCGTGGGAAAGAAACCAAAGTTACCCAAAATCTGTCTTAATCTCAAGAAACAGTTGAAAGTCAAAAGACTCGACTCTAAGGAACACTATGGAGGTCCTATCCACGACCTGGCACCCAATGTTATAAAACATTTAGGACTCCATAACGATGTCACGGGGTGTCCTACGAGATATCCGTATAACTCGCCTTTGTGATTGGTCAGTCATCCACGTGACTTATGGCTCGTTGAACCCACCATCAACCAACGTCACAAAATGATTACCTGAGTTATCAGCTCAAGTGGGTAATCAAGGACCAAAACGATGTAATGTTAATCAGTTCACTTTGTGGTGTTCAAAATTGGCGTACAATTCCACATGAGAAACAAAACATTTTATATCATAACAATAAGGTTGAATAGAGTACACGAGAAAATGAATTATTACATGAATTTATAAAAGAGTACTACAACTTAGGAACACATCCAATTCCCATGGAATGAATGTGCCCTTCATGCTTATCACGTGGTAATGCTTTTGTGAGAGGATCAGCTATGTTGTCATCCGTAGCGATCTTTTCAATAAAAATCTCCTTTTGCTCCACGTAATCTCTGATTAGATGAGCTTTCCGTTGTACATGCCTAGCCTTGCTGCTAGACTTATGCTCCTTAGCTTGGAAGATGGCACCGCTATTGTCACAATAGACGGTGATTGGGTCATTCGAACTAGGCACTACTGATAGTCCTTGCAAGAATTGACGCATCCATATTGCTTCCTTAGCTGCTTCTGAGGCGGCATAGTACTCGGACTCAGTCGTAGAATCTGCTGTAACACTCTGTTTAGAACTTTTCCAGCTGACAGCAGCGCCATTAAGAGTAAAGACAAATCCAGACTGAGATTTCGAGTCATCTCGATCTGTTTGGAAGCTAGCATCTGCGTAACCCGTGGCGCAGAGCGTTGAGTCGCCTCCATAAGTCAATCCCCAATCTTTAGTCCTCCGTAGGTACTTAAGAATGTTTTTCACGGCCATCCAGTGTGGTTCACCTGGATGAGCTTGGAATCGACTGGTCATACTCAATGCATATGCAACGTCTGGACGTGTGCATATTATGGCATACATGATCGATCCTATTGCCGAGGCATAAGGAATCCGACTCATGCGCTCTTTCTCTTCCACTGACTTAGCTTCTTGAGTCTTGCTCAAGTGAAGCCCAGGAGTCATGGGAAGGAACCCCTTCTTGGAGTTCGTCATACTGAATCTCTCCAGAATCTTCTCTATTTAAGACTCCTGACTGAGAGACAACATCCGTCGTGATCTATCCCTGTAGATACGGATGCCCAAAATTCTTTGTGCCTCTCCCAGATCTTTTATCTGGAAATGGTTTTTCAACCAAGCTTTAACCGAAGATAAGAGAGGTATGTCATTCCCAATCAAGAGTATGTCATCGACATACAGTACTAGGAATACAATCTTGCTCCCACTCGACTTGATATAGAGACATGGTTCCTCGACTGATCGAATGAACCCATTCTCTTTTATCACTTGGTCGAAGCGATGATTCCAACTCCGCGATGCTTGCTTAAGTCCATAGATGGAACGCTTAAGCTTGCAAACTTTCTTAGGATGTGCTGGATCGATAAAACCCTCGGGTTGTACCATGTACAACTCTTCCTCCAAATAACCGTTTAAGAAGGCGGTTTTAACGTCCATTTGCCATATTTCATAGTCATGAAATGCGGCGATCGCTAAGATAATCCGAATGGAACGTAGCATGACTACGGGTGCAAAGATCTCATCGTAGTGCAAGCCTGGCACTTGGGTGAAACCTTTAGCAACTAGTCTAGCCTTATGGATATCTTGTTGTCCTTCCACGGCATGCTTTATCTTGTAAAGCCATTTGCATTGAAGGGGACGTACCTTTGCAGGTAGGTCCACAAGATCCCACACGTTGTTCTCATACATGGAGTCCATCTCGGATTGCATGGCTTCTAGCCATAGCTTTGAGTCAGAACTGGTCATGGCACCTTTATAGGTTGTGGGTTCATTACCCTCTAGGAGTAAGACGTCATCTGTATCGTGTTCCTCGACCATACCAATGTATCTGTCCGGTGGAATAGAGACTCTTCCTGACCTCCTAGGTTCCTCAGGGATATCTACCGCAGCCTCGGTTGAAGGTACTGTTTCCTCCAATGGTTGCTCGGTAGTTGGTTCTTGAACCTCCGATAACTCGAAGGTTCTATTACTCGACTTGTTCTCGAGAAGTTCTTTCTCTAAGAACGTCGCACTAGCCGCAACAAAAACACGTTGTTCGGTAGGCGAGTAGAAGTAATGACCAAACGTTCCCTTTGGATAGCCTATAAAGTATGTCTTGACCGATCGCGGGCCGAGCTTATCCTCGTGTCTCCACTTGACATAAGCCTCGCAGCCCCAAACCCGAATAAAGGACAAGTTAGGGACCGTTCCCTTCCATAACTCGAATGGAGTCTTGTCAACAGCTTTAGACGGACTTCGGTTAAGTATTAGAGCGGCCGACAAAAGAGCATAGCCCCACAATGAATCACGCACAACGGTGTGACTCATCATGGATCGAACCATATCGAGTAAAGTTCGATTTCTCCGTTCGGACACACCATTTAATTGTGGTGTTCCAGGTGGAGTCAATTGTAGCACGATCCCACAGTCTTTTAGGTGTTGATCAAACTCGTGTGAAAGATACTCACCACCACGATCCGAACGTAGTGCTTTAATCTTTCTACCCAGCTGGTTCTGTACCCGATTCTGGTATTCTTTGAACTTGCCAAAGGATTCACTTTTATGTTTCATTAAGTAGACATAGCCATATCTACTCAAATCATCCGTGAAAGTGATGAAATACCTATAGCCTTCTCGTGCGTTGATCGACATAGGGCCACATACGTCCGTATGTATGAGTCCTAATAGGTCGGCAGCGCGCATTCCAACACCTTTGAAGGAAATACGACTCATTTTGCCGATGAGACATGATTCACACGTGCCATATGATTCGAAATCAAAAGGCGAAATAGCTCCATTCTGTATGAGCTGTTTAACGCGTTTCTCATTTATGTGCCCCATACGACAATGCCATAAGTATGTTTGATCTTTGTCACCTACCTTTATTCTTTTATTATTCACATGTAATATCTCGGTAGTTTGATCTAAAACATAAATTCCATTCATGGAAACTGCCTTGCCATAAATCATATTGTGCAAAGAGAAAATACAGCTATTATTCTCTATTACAAATGAAAATCCGAGTTTGTCAAGTGCAGAAACTGAAATAATGTTTTTGGATAAACTAGGAACATAATAACAGTTATACAAAAATAACTCGAATCCACTTGGAAGCTGGATTACATATGTTCCCTTCGAGACTGCAGCCACACGTGCTCCATTCCCGACACGCAGGTCCACCTCACCCTTGATTAGGGGTTCTTGGTTTCGGAGGCCCTGCACATGATTACATAGATGAGAACCACAACCAGTATCAAGTACCCAAGTTCCGCAACTTGCGTGGTTAATCTCAATCATGTGAATAAAAGAAGAAGAAGACATACCAACAGGAGTAACACGGCCTGCTTTAATGTCCTCGCGATACACGGGGCATGAGCGCCTCCAATGCCCAGTCTTGTGGCAATGGTGACATTCCATGCTTGTATCCTTGCTCTTTGTCTTGCCTTGTGAGTTACTCGACTCACCAGGCCCACTCTTAGTAAATCCTGGTTTCTTGAACCTGGGCTTACCTACTGCTAGGTCGCCCTGAGCTTTAGCCTTCCCCTTACCTTTCCCCTTACTGGAGATCATGAGAACATCCTGCTTAAGACTCCCACTCAACTTAAGATCCTTCTCAGTCTGTACGAGAAGGGAGTGGAGCTCATGGGGAGTCTTCTTCATGTCGTTCATGTAGTAGTTGGCCCTAAAGAGGGCGAACCCATCATGAAGCGAATGAAGCATGCGATCAACGATGATGTTCTCACTGATCTTGCAGTTTAGGGACTCCAGTTTCTCGATATTCTCAATCATGTTGAGAATATGTGGGCTAACAGCTTCGCCCTTCTGGAGTTTCGCCTCAAAGAAGCGACAGGTATGCTCATAAGAGACGATTCTCGGAGCCTTGGAGAATTCGTTAGTGAGCGTGGTGAAAATCTTGTTTGCACCATGGGTTATGAAGCGTCTTTGCAAATTGGATTCCATTGCATAGATGAGTACGTTCTTTATCGCACCCGCTTCCATGACGAAGTCGCTATGAGCGCGAACATCGTTGGCTCTAGCTCCAGTTCCTGGGTGTGCCGGAATTGGCTCAGTTAAATAGTTAAGCTTTCCGTCAGCAATGGCAGCATTCCGTAGTGCTGCCTCCCAGTCGGAGAAGTTTGACCCATCATTCCTCAGTCTAGTTGACTGATTCATGGAGTCCATGAAGGCTTTTAGCCAGGATTCACGTGCTAGCTTGGCACTTGGCATTGGGTCTTCACCAGCCATTTTAGTTTTACAGCAGTTTTAATGAACGTGTTCTACACTGAAAAGAAGATAAAACAAAACCATATAAGCAACTTATTGTTGTGATTTAAGTCTATATTAAAAAAAAATTTAAACTCGTAGACTCATGCATTTATATAATTGATCTCCCTCAAGAATTATATAAATGATCCCAAGACTCAATTTCCGTATATTGATAAGCCCACAGTTTGGCTAATTCCAATCATTGGAACTCTTGGTCGATAGATTTCTGTAAATCCTATCTATTAGTCCATCTCAGTCACTGGAATATTATCGAGTGACCATGATGTTGAGATAAAATAAATCATCTGTTCCCACTTACCCGACGTAGAAGGGGTCATATTATGCCTACCGACGAAGAAGGGATTCATGGGAGGCTGATTTATAAAGACTAATCTCAATTTTTGGTTATACGAGGAAGATCCCATCAACTTTTATTTATTCATATTAAGTGAACTAATATCTAGCATATGCGTGAATGAATTAAATAAAGTGATGGCTTTTAAAATTGACATGTGACATCTGTATTGTCACAGAAAACTAACGCGAGACCTCTACATGAGTCAGTTTTCAGGCATGATATAGGTGGTTTGGTTTTTAGGCGGAATATGATGCAAGCTATTATCGATGAAAGCGTAAAGATAAATGCAATAAACGTAAATAAAAGTCCTAGTGTGGCCTATCCTACCAAAATAAACATAAAACAACTTGGAATCCACCGTTGGACCCTAGAAGGGTGTCTTGATGTTCCATCTTGGTCTTGCAGCGGGAGTGAGCATCCGGTCTCCGTCTTGTCTTTGGTCTTCACAAAATTACTAATTTAAATTACAAAAGTAATCCTAGATACATTCTAATTTAAATACAAAAGCAATTACATGGCAAAAACCCAAAACGGAGATTCAAGATCTCAAAATTACAAGCAAGATCGTGTCCCTTCATTACGGTGACACAATCTTCTAAGGCCACACTAAGTTACAACCGTTTGCAAAAAATAAATACGTTATTGAAAGCATTCAAGGCATTCACAAGACGATAAATAAAAAGCATCAACTAAAAACAATTTATACATGACATAATACCGTTATTATGATTAATAAATTTATACCAAACCACCTTTTAAGATTAAAATTCAGTGACTATACCGTTTTAATCACCAATTTTAATAAACATATAATCCATTGTTTTAAATTGTTTTAAAACAATATGTATCAATCGAGGGTGAACCGTTTCACTAAATAATATACTATTTCCGTATACAGTATATTATTTTAAGCCATGTGAAAATAAGAAAACAAGTTATTTTCGAAAATAAACACCCCGAAACGAGAGCACTCGATCGAGTAACAGGGGCACTCGATCGAGTGTCAGGGTCACTCGATCGAGTGCAGCAGGGCTCGATCGAGTGGCTCGTAAAAACTGCAAATCGCTGCACTTTTTAAATTAAAACGGGTTTATAACATGGATTTAAAACGTGTAAATCATATATAAACAACAACAAAAGATTTACATATTGCTAAAAATATCGATTAATTAACAATATGCAAATTATAATCGAAAAACAAGATCGATTTCTCACAAAAAAAAACACACGCACGGGCCTGGTACGAGGGCACTCGATCGAGTGCAACAGGGACTCGATCGAGTGCCTGCGACAGAATGTACGGTTTTCAAAAATTTAAAACTTATGAAAGACACAATTGTAAAATTTTCATGGCCTAAGGCTCTGATACCACTTGTGGGGAATAAAACGCGTATTCACCCTAAATTTGCAGGATTATAATGAAATATGCAATTGTGAATATCGTCATAAGATTAAAAACATGAGAAAAGAAGTACAACCTTTAGTCCTCGCGCAAAAGGCCTAAGAACAGGAATGAATGCAAATTCCCTCCTAAAACTTGCACCCAAGACTTAGTTTGAGACGAGGCCGCGTGTGCTAGAAATCCTCTCCAATTGCCTTGCAATATAGGGAGAGCCCTTGAGGTTTTAGATGTGAGATCTGAGGTTTTGGGAGAAGAATGCTCTCAAACCCTAATTTTACTTGAGAATTATGTTGCAGTGCAACAAGAGTCACTGACATAAGGAGAGTCCTCCTCCTTATGTAGTTATTTCGGCCGAAACTAGGGTTTGGGTAGGAGTGGGCTTTCCACTCTTACCTTATCCCAATGCGTGATTCGACCCAATTAGCTTTAATATATTTCGCGGGTTTATGATTATAAATCGTAACATGTTATCAGATATTAATACAGTCGATATATTAATAATGGTCTGACAAAATACGATATTGTATAATTACCCAAATTAATATAACTGTTTATATTAATACGCGAATATAATATTTAATTAAATATAACCGTTTATATTTAATTTACGAATTAATCTTGTAATCCGTAGTAGCTAAAATTATTTAATCCGTATTAAATAATAATTCTCAACATCTTATTGACTAATTTAATAGTCAATACCTCTGACTAACCGTTTAGTCATATCCGGCAAAATGTGACTGTATTTTCATACCTTCACATCTCTCAAACGTGTCCTATAGGTGTGACGTATAGGGACCAGTTGACCACCGCCATCCGTATGACAATAACGTCAAACTTATCTAGCAAGCCAACCGTTATTGATAAACGTGGATCAACTGGTAATAATACAAAAGTACGCCCTTGTGATCCTTAAAGAGATTTAATAAGTCATTGTACTTAATTGTCAAGGACACCAGCCCCAACAATCTCCCACTTGTCCGTACAAGGGTATGTTCAATGACGTTATCACACTACATGTGGAGGACACAATCTCCAACAAACCATTGGTTCAACACCTGCTCAACAGGTTATCCTGCAAGTGGCGTGCATCCAGCTTTACACGATTATACTAATGGCGGAAACATTAGTGAATTTAAACGTGTAAACTATAGTTCTTGAAGGTTCGATAAATTTCAATGATCCCATCATGGCTATACTATCTTCATCTACATGAACAACCTTAACACTAATAACAAGATGTCTTTTACAATCTCAACCAAACATCCCATGTTCAATAAGATTTAATTCATATCAATATGTCATCTAGAATTAAAAACTCGTATACTTTTCACAAGTATCAATGCTTCATTCCAAACGAGCAATGAGTTGTTTTAGATAACGTTTACTCCCACTAAACTCTTGTTCTTGCCTGATTCTGAAGATCCCGAAGTCATTCCCATGACTCAATAAGTTCAAATCCTGGTGCGAGAAATCCTACTGAACTTTATATTTAACGGTAAATCATAAAGCTCCCACTCAATTCAATGTTTCTAAACATTTAATGAATTAAAATGGTTGGGACTAAACCATATGTGCTAATAGTCACATCCTTTTCAAACACTCTTTTGAAAAATGGTTATTTAGTTTACTGAATTCAATTCTCAATGAATTATTTCACTACTTTCAACAAAGTTACCCTTAACTTTGCAGACTGCAGACATCCACAAGTTAACTTATGCTTCTCTCAATAAATCTCATTTATTAGCATGTATATATTATAAATTTCATGGTTTTAGAATTTGCATTGGCACATTCAGATCACCATCTAAATCCAAGAACCCTTTCTTAAGCCTTTGCAAAATCTTTTAAATAATTTTCTTCGAGTGTCGTCCCGTAGTTTCTATAAGAGTCTTTTCTTATGGTATATAATTTTTGTGTGTGGGAACTTTCAGTCCCCACATTTATCTTATCTTATACTGTACGAGGACTCTATCATGGATCTTATCCATGTATAGAATTTTTCCTTACAAACTTTAAGAATTTATTCTTAAAGTATCCTCCCGGGCCAGGGCCGTTGGGATCATAAGGCGTAGATTTTTACCAAACCGTAGATCTTATCCACAACCTTTGGGCTTATCCACAACCTTTGGGATCATAAGGCATATAATCTTATCCACCACCTAATCCACCTTTTAAAACCATAAGGTGTAGATTTTCTCAAATCGTAGATCCCATCCACAACTTAATTTACCTTCTAAATCTCTTACACAACCAAAACACAATAAATTCTACTATTCACCAATAGATCATATCCGTTGTGCTAATCAGAATCACATGCTATTTGTGGCTTTTTCAAATTTCTCCCACTCTATCTTTGTAATAATAATCTCATTTCATTATCAAAGATAGCCACTAAGGCCACAAGCAATGACTTTGATGTTGGTTTGTGTACCCTTATGCTTTATTACAGAAAATATTCGATTTAAAGCTTAGATAGTTTTGGATGGTTGATAACTTTTCCTCTTAATTGAGTTCTAAACTTAATTTGATTTTGATTTGTTTTGTATTAAGTATCCTATACCTATTCCGTTTCAATGGTCATACATTGAAATATAACAATCAATTCTATTTTATGTTTAAGATTTGCAAGTGTTTAAACTAATTAAGAACATAATTATAAAACCGATAGTGACTTGGGTTGAAAACCAAGTCACTACATTATTCAAAATACAACAAATTGTTCAAGGATTATCCTTTCCTCGTCCAACAAGGAAATCAAACATAGGTTCTAAATTGTTCTTACAACACTTGAAATACTAGCAAAATAAGCGAAAAACAAAGGTCCTTGATCATCCCGAGTGGAGCTACTCTTAGTTCCCTTGATCCATCATGTTTGCTTTTCCTTTCCCTTATCTTTAATTAAATATAACCGTTTATATTTAATATACGAATTAATCATGTAATCCGTATTAGCTAAAATTATTTAATCCGTATTAAATAATAATCTCAACATCTTATTGACTAATTTAATAGTCAATACCTCTGACTAACTGTTTAGTCATATCCGGCATAAATGTGACTGTATTTTCATACCTTCACATCTCTCAAACGTGTCTTATAGGTGTGACGTATAGGGACCAGTTGATCACCGCCATCCGTATGACAATAACGTCAAACTTATCTAGCAAGCCAACCGTTATTGATAAACGTGGATCAACTGATAATAATACTGATGTATGCCCTTGTGATCCTTAAAGAGATTTAGTAAGTCATTGTACTTAATTTTCAAGGACACCAGCCCCAAAAAATTATTCCATTGAGACGGAATTTCCTAAAGATATAACCTTAAGGGATCAACTGATTACCACCATCATATGACGATAATGTCAAACTCTAGACAGCCAATCATTATCGGTAAATGTTGATCAGTCGACTTTAAAAGAGTAACACTCCCAGTTGTGTTTCATTCAAATGAGTTTTAATTATGTCAACACACTATTGTCGAGGACACTTCCTCCAATAGTAGGAGGAGGCTCCCGCATCATACTCTCCTTCTTCTGAATGAGTGACCTCAACCTTTCCTTAGGCTTGCTCTTGACCGTACGATCTTCATCCCACCAGTGCACTTGTTGAATTAACCTTGGCGCCATAGACTAGAGCATAGCATTCGACCGAATGTGAACCCCTTGAACTCCACTCCACTTCGGCTCACCCTTTACTTCCTTCATGCTTCACTTCTTAATCCAAGCTCTCTGCACTAATAGATTATGGACAGTAGGTTTTATATATGATTTCGCAACCCTATTCCTAAGTAGCATAGGATTTGATACCACCATTGGATTAGAACTCCAAACATGTATCCCTTCGTCTATTCTCTTCTCCTGAACGGTCCTTGTTTTCTCAAAACATGCTGCTTGAGATGACTCAATCCTACCTTGATGAACCAAAGAGTTTCTTCCCTCGACAAGACTTGCCACTTATCTCACCACTAATGCCCGTGTCTAAGGACTCTACTTCTAGGGTTGGCATAAGATCAAACCTCCACTCATGACCCTTGTCTCTACCCTGATCTTCCCCAACACCGTGCTCCATGTCACCACTCAACAACCCTTCTTCTTGCTCACTTAACCCACTCCCTTGGTTCTCACACGCAAGAACTCCACCATTCTCTACTAGGAATATTAACAAGCTAGGCTTCTAAATTTTGGAGTCCTTAGGTCTTGCGATTGACATAGGTTTTAAATTATAGGTTATCTTACCCTTTGCCATAAGATACACATTAGTCCTCAAATCTTGATTACGTATGCTGCCTCTTGGATCAAAATCCCCTTTTGTTGCATAGGTATATTTTGAACAAAACAGGTCGTTTGGAATTCAGTAGCTTTACTCCAAACGAACATAGCGCTTGCATTCCATATTGGGTTAGAATTCTTACCATGTAGCTTCTGACCAACACATACTCCAATGGATAATGAATCCGAGGTGTTGATATGAAGATCCCCATCAATGGTCTGTTTCAAGGATTCTTCAATCAAGATAGGTAAAAGATCAGAATTATTTTGACTTGTAGTATCGTCACTAACATCCTTGTCTTTCTGATCTTCACAACCATCTAATTACCCCAATGTCCGATTAGTTATATTGTTCGTTTCAGCTTTGGATGGATTCAAAATTAATTCTTGATCACCCATAATTAAGTCGTCAACTAAACCCTTTACAACTTCTCGTTCTCCCCCCTTATTAGCATCATTCCACCGGGACCAACCTCTTCTTTCAGATTATCACCATTCTCCACGCCCCTCATAAACTCGCTCTCCTTGTTTGGTTTAGCTTATGTGACTTTATTTCGTGACATGGGTTTTAGGTTGTAGGTTGTTTTCCTCATGGTGACACTATATATATTAGTGCTCCCATCATGTTCAACCCTTCAGTCAAACTGCCATGGTCTCCCTAATAGTATATAACTTGCACTCATTGGGACTAGATCGCACCATAACTCGTCGTGGTAAGGTCTTATGTTGAATGTATCTAGGGCTTGCTTCTTAACATCTACCCCTTCATCTCCATCCAACCAATGTCATTTTTATGGTTTTACTCGTTCCCTTGTTGGTAGGTTTAGTTTTTCAACGAGTTCTAGGGCTACTATGTTAGCACATGATCCATTATCTATAATAAGATTGCAAATCTGGTTGTTTACCTTACACCTTGTATGGAAGTTTTGTTCTCTTTGGTTATTCTCCTTTGCCGTGGTCTCTATGTGTAGGTTCTGGATCATCAAACACTCCCCTTGAGTAATTGGGTCTTCGGTGACAACCTTTTCTTTACTTGTGTTCTCATGGATCCTTCGTCCTTCGAATCTCGCCACAAGTTCGTTGGCCATAGCTAACACTCCTTCCCACAAAAGTTCCTCCTCTTCGTTCCGCATAGCTATGATCTCCCCAGACAGAACTAAAAAGAATTAGATGAAGAGCCGAAGCTTTGATACCAATTTGATGCGGATCTCTAGCTTAGCTTGATGTAGATGATCCTCCAAAAGAATCGATGTGCAGCGGAATTACACTCGTAAGATAAATAACACACTTATTAGTAACTTTAAGGAAATAACACAATATGAACGAACTATGAATGATGAACGAATGGCTTGATGATGAACGATGAACAATGAACTCGTGAACAATGAACTTGTGAACAATGAACTTGTGAACTGTTTGATGAACGACGGATGATGGACGAATGTTTGATGAACGATGGCCTATGGATGTCGATGGATAAAAACGATGAACCCTAACCCTCTCTCGCAAAAGAAGAACTTCGATGACACCCTGCAAACTAACCTCGCAAGATCGATCCTAAAGACTAGACTCGCAAACCTAATCAATATTCTTAAGCTCACAAAGAAACTTAACTTTTATCTTATTAATTCTGAATTGTGTGTTAAACAACACGGCTTCCCCCTTTTTTATAGGTGGTAAAACATCCCTAATCTAATCCTAATAATAAATCTAATCCTACTAGAAGTCCAATAAGACATCCTAGTTTGATTAGAACAACTACTCATAATCCTACTTAAGTTCAAACACATAGTTTGAGCAGGATTAAGACTCCTACTCCTAATACAATTACGAATCCTATAACAACTAGGATTGCTTTAAAGGGTTTGTCATACTAGCCCTACTATAAAATTAGTCTTACTAATTTTAATTACTACTTTAACTTTTAAATTAGGTATTGATCTTTATGCATGCTTAAATAAAATGCGGAAATAAAAGAATCGGACCCTTACATTCGGTCCAAAAATGCTTAGGACGATCCTCCACGGAGCAACCAAAGTAGCTTGCCTCCTTTACGATGCACCGAAGACGTACCCCTTAAAACCGAAAATCTCACGGACTAGGTGAAGAATAATCGGTTTTCTTAAAACCGAGTTCTAATCGAATTAGAGCAAAACGAGTGATACCCGTCGTTGAGGGTGTCAAAGATAAGATTTATAAACCAAACTAAAACTATAGATAGTGATAGTAAGGGTCGAACCACAGAGAGACAAGGTTAATTTCGTTTGCTAATTTTTAATCTATAAAATAATAATAAAAAGAGGGTTTGATTGATTGTTGCTAAATCTAAGAATAAGGTAAAACAAGTAAATAAAGATGAGAATAAAAATATAATAAAAGAGATGCTAGGATGTTCGGGTAATAAACAGCTAAGATACTATAAATCCTAAGTCAACATGTATAGCAGTCGCGTAAGGGGTGTAACATATCCTTTAGGTCTATGCTACCTAATAGCTCCTTTCGGTCTATGCTATTAGTTCCTAGGTCTCACAATTATTGGGTGTCAACAATAAGGGTGATTCCTAAATTCTAGGTCACAAACCTTTCAGTCTTAAGTAACCTATCCGTCTTAAGATGTAAACCAATGCCCTTCCCAAATCTCTCAATCTTGGGTAGGTCAATACTAACATCCTACAAGTCTCCTTTTGGTCTCATTGTAGGTTATTATAGTCTGCAAATTAAAGCGAAACAAAATTCATACGCGTGTCGGTCGACCGACCAGCTAACCCGGTCGGCCGACCTCCACCCTGCAACATGTCGGTTCGAGATTTAAACTACCTTCGCATATTTACTCCCTACATCCTAACATATGAAATTAGCTACTCATAACTATTGAAACAAAAATAAAAGTAGGAATAAACATGGAAATTATAAAGAACATAAATCTAAACATGCAATAATAATAAAGAAATTAAAATAAGATGAAAAGGAGATTAGGAACTTTGGTTCCCCATGGTTAAAACAAGTCAATGAAGGGTAAAATAATCAAATAACACAATCCCAAGGAACAAAGAATAAACCTTTAGGTCAATATTCTACCCAATCCTTACGGTCTTAGGGTTCCTAGAAAAGCACTAAACTTTCGTTCAAGGGCAATCCCAAAGTTGTTGTTAAACTAATCCTAATAATCTTTCAATCCTAAGGATTAGTTCACCAACAACAATGGGGGATTGGTAATTCAATCATAAAACTATCAAAATCAAGTCTTTACCATGGTTTCCCTAATTCCTAATCACAAGAATTAGTTATGCATACTTTTAATTATGGAACTAACAATAACTAAGAACATTAAAGGAATTAACATAATTAAAGATGATAATAAAGAGGAAACATGAATTGAGGAACAATAACAAGATGAATAACAAGATTAAAAAGGAAAGATTGAATCGTAGCAAACTTACAACTTAATTGGAAAATCTAAGAACAAAGATGAAAGCTTGAATAAAATCTATGATAGAAAACTAGATTAAGAACTTGATAGATAGAAACTAAGTAGAAAACTTGATGGATCTGAATTAAGGACTGAATTTGCTTAAATAGGCAGAATTAAAGAGTTTCCTAATGACCTAAACACTTGTATGGGCTTTTCGGAAACTTTTGGGTCGGCGCTGTGGTCGGTCGACCAGTATTTTCGGTCGGTCGACCGCTTTACGGATTTTATGCAATTTTTGGGCTTCAGGCAAATTCTGGCTTTTCCAATAGGCACCTGGTCGGTCGACCTACTTTGTTGGTCGGTCGACCTGACTGACGGGACTGCAGCGCGCATCGATCTTAAAACAGCTGCCATTTCTTCGTTACTTATCGAAATCAAGCGATTCTCGCGGCGTTGGAAAGCTAAGAGGATAAGCTTTGACCTCCAACTGGAATTACTCCATTATCAGCTCTAGAACTCGAGATATAGCCATTTGAAACAGGCTGCAACATCGAAGATCGATTCTTTGCTTGTAAAAGTTATCTTCAGGCCTTGAAATGTGCGCTAGGCTTCGTTCCTTCTTATCCTTAGTCATAAAAAATCCCGAGGGCATAAATTTGGTATAAAATCGTCCCTTTTCCGCATAATTCTGCAAAAGAGCATAAAAATACGAAAGTAGACAATTGTTGGGAAATAAGGGCTAAAACATCGTAAATGAGCGACAAAATGCGTGTAAAAATAGATGTAAAACGTCATAAAATAGGCACGCATCAAATTCCCCAAACCAAACCTTGCTTGCCCTCAAGCAAGAAATAGACTCGATCTTAACTAATGGAACGATTTCAATCTCAGAGCGAAATTTACATGTAAGCCTAAACCAATGCCAAGTACAAAAATGAGAAAGCATTTAAATCATGCAAACGAGTTATGGTGTTGTCAGACTTGCAAAAATAAAGACTATAGAGACTTTATACCATGGACTCTCGCGGTACGCTCGAGACACTCATGAAGCAAAGGGTGAGTATATGTAAAAGATAGGAAGAAGTAATTTGTAATGACACTCACCTAACTGCGACCCATGGAAACATGCCTGCAATCTAACATGAACAAGAATTCTACAACTTTGTATAACAATCTTATTAAGTGACCCAGATACATGCAATTGGGGTAATAAAAGATATGTGAGGTAAAAGGTAAAAAGTGGTTAAAATGTTTTTGGATCCGTGGGGTTAGTAGCCAAGCTAGTAAAACCGGTTCCCAACAACATATTTCACAACTTTTGATATTAAGAAAGTGCTCTTTTGTAGCACAACTCTCACATTATAAATAAGAAAGGACTCCCAAATATTTTGAATGAGGTACGGGAGTGATAACACATAAAAGAAAGGAATTTGGAACAATTTTTTTTTTCTGATGCTGTCAGTTGGTCGACCGACCTATGAAGGTGGTCAGTCGACTGACTTTGTACGTTTTTGACTTTTTTTTCGTTTTTTTTCTTTTCTTTCTTTCTTTTTTTCTTTCTTTTTTTCTGTTCTTTTTCTTTTCTTGCTTTCTTTCTTTCCTTCTTTCTTTTCTCTTTTTACTCATGATAGCAAACAAACCAGGATGCCTCAAAATAAACCAAAGACCACAAATACTGGCTTGGAAGGGTAGGCTAAGTATGGGATGTAGTTTTGGGGGAATAAAAAGGCAATTTTGGCTATGTAAGGCTTATGGGTAAATAAGAGAAAAGGGATCCCAAATGCACGTATCAAGACTCACAAAACGAGAAAGTAAAACAAGTATGTAGCAATTCAAGTTCATGTTTACGCATATTGATGTAACATGTTCCAAGGGGAGTACTACTCACATCCTAGACAACTGGTTTAAGAATGAAACCAGGAATAAGGCTCTAAAACTTAGAATGTATAGTAGGTTGCCAAGGTATAAGTCAAGTCTCAAGATATGCAAGTTGACAAAAACTCGTAGATATGCAAAAGACTCTCATACTAAAACAAGTTGACAAGGCAAGGTAAAGGCATAAACATGTAAGATAGCAAAAATCATCCTTGAAATACTTTCGTTCCGACTCGACCTATATGCTAAAATAAACGTGCATTTTTTTTTGGAATTTTTGAAATTTTTTCATTTTTTTTGTATTTTTCTTGTATATGCAAGGAAAATAAAGAAAAGAACAATGCAATACGGAAATGCAATAAACGTGTGACAAAATGCAATGCATGTGACACGAAACCATTCCCCAAACCAACCCGCACAATGTCCCCATTGTGCATTAGCCTAAGTAAAGGTTTCAGAAAAATAAAAGAAAGATGCAAGGAAAATAAAAACTAAGGACAAACTGGAAAGAACTCACTGGATTATGAAGCGCATGAAAAACCTCCCCAAACCAGCGTAAGCTGGGAGGTTTTGGTGGCTAGCAGTGCCACTCAAGTACCCAAGAACGGTTGCACGGTTCCCGAGGAAGAAATCAAAAGACTGCGACAGATCGGTAGGTCGACCGACCTTCCTGTAAAGTACAGAAAATTTCAGCAATGCGGCGACTAGGTCGACCGACTGGTGTAACTGGTCGGTCGACCGTCTTTGTCCCAGCGGTCTTCGTTTTTCTTCGTAGAACCTGAAAAAGCAATAAATATGCGCCCAACAAATGCGCAAGATCCCAGAACCAAGCCTAAAATGTCTCAAACGAAGCAACAAAAGTAAAAAGAGTCTAAGTCTAAAAACAAGAAAATAAATAGTCCAACAAAAAACTGAAATAAAACACTAAACAAGAACTACGACTCAGCAGCAAGATACCCCAAAGTAAGGCACTTGGCTAAAATAGGTCCTTTCAGCAGTACTGACCGCTACCCTGGGCTTCCAGACAACAGGCCTAGCTGGAGGAAGGGTATCTGGTGTCGCATAAGCTATGACACGCTTCTTTACTTTGCCCGGCCGGTCTTCTTCAGCAACTTGCTCCAATTTCGTCTCCCCAGTATCTCCAGGATCTCCTATGCCCTTTTTATCATGGCCTGCAACAACAGAAATAATAGGATGGTTCTCCAATTTCCTCTTACGCTCAAGGCCCTTGACGATCTCCAATATTTTTCCGAACTGAAGCTCCAATTTTACTTTCTCTAAATAATCCGGATACGGGACTGCAATGCTTGTCGCAGAATCAGCAATCTTTGGCTCTTTTAACTTCAGAATCTCCGTCGAGTTAGTGATGAGAGGAGAGTTAGGTAGCTCAGGAGGCGAATCCACAATAGGAACACTGGTGAGGTCTTGAATGAGGGAAGGATCCAGCGATTCGGGAATAGAAACTGCATTCTGCTCAGGAACAGTGGTCGGTCGACCGGGTACAGCGGTCGGTCGACCAGGTTCTGTATTATCGGAAATTTTCTGTTCTGCAGAAACCAATCTCACTTCAGGTGTCGAGGTCGGTCGACCTGATGTTGTGGTCGGTCGACCTTCTGACCTATGCACGGTATCAATTTCTTCGTCCCGAACTAAGGCAGCATCATCCTTTGGGGTTGGTCCCTCATAAGCTTTCTCAAGTTCTTCGGAGCAGGCGTTATTGGATGTTTCAGGTGTGGCAACATGACTTATTTCAATATTTGTTTTCAGCGAATCCCCACATGAATTTCCATTTTCACCTCTACGAACCGCCAACTCCTCAATAGTAACCCAACCCTTGTTAGCAGCTACATTATAAAATCTACCAATTGTAGTTGAATCAAGGATGGCTCTGTAGTCATCATACAAAGAGCTATAGAATCGGTGGCAAAGGTACCACTCCTCAAAGCCGTGGTGAGGAACGGATCGAACCAACTTCTTAAAACGGGCCCATGCTTCAGGGAATTCCTCATCAGATCCTTGCTGGAACATATGAATTTGATCTCTCATAGCTTCGGTTTTTGCCGGCGAAAAGTACTGTTTGCAAAAAGCCAATGCCAGAGATGTCCAATCTGTAACGCTAGCTGCTTCCATATCAAGGTAACGAATCCATTCACGCGCAGAATCTTTCAAGGAGAAACGAAAAAACATCTCCTTAACCTTATCTCGCTCTCCCGCCGATACGGGTGCGGAACAAAAATAATCTGTAAATAGCTCCAAATGCTTCAAAGGATCCTCATCTGGTAGACCTGCAAACTGTTTTTGCTCCAATAATTTGATATAGGAGAGATAAAAATCAACGGGGGGAATAAATCCCCCTGGGAGGTGGTGTGCTGCTGGCTGAAGATTATCAGAAATAGTAGACATGATCGCAATAGCACTGAGAGTACTCAAGCCTTCCTCTCAAAAACCTGTCTTCTGAAACAAAACTAGAAGACAAGGTAAGAACGGTCTTAAGGAACCTAAGTTCCTTAAGACAAGAAAAAAATAAACTAAAAACTAACAAACAAAATTATACCGTCTCCCCGGCAACGGCGCCAAAATTTGATACCCGTCGTTGAGGGTGTCAAAGATAAGATTTATAAACCAAACTAAAACTATAGATAGTGATAGTAAGGGTCGAACCACAGAGAGACAAGGTTAATTTCGTTTGCTAATTTTTAATCTATAAAATAATAATAAAAAGAGGGTTTGATTGATTGTTGCTAAATCTAAGAATAAGGTAAAACAAGTAAATAAAGATGAGAATAAAAATATAATAAAAGAGATGCTAGGATGTTCGGGTAATAAACAGCTAAGATACTATAAATCCTAAGTCAACATGTATAGCAGTCGCGTAAGGGGTGTAACATATCCTTTAGGTCTATGCTACCTAATAGCTCCTTTCGGTCTATGCTATTAGTTCCTAGGTCTCACAATTATTGGGTGTCAACAATAAGGGTGATTCCTAAATTCTAGGTCACAAACCTTTCAGTCTTAAGTAACCTATCCGTCTTAAGATGTAAACCAATGCCCTTCCCAAATCTCTCAATCTTGGGTAGGTCAATACTAACATCCTACAAGTCTCCTTTTGGTCTCATTGTAGGTTATTATAGTCTGCAAATTAAAGCGAAACAAAATTCATACGCGTGTCGGTCGACCGACCAGCTAACCCGGTCGGCCGACCTCCACCCTGCAACATGTCGGTTCGAGATTTAAACTACCTTCGCATATTTACTCCCTACATCCTAACATATGAAATTTGCTACTCATAACTATTGAAACAAAAATAAAAGTAGGAATAAACATGGAAATTATAAAGAACATAAATCTAAACATGCAATAATAATAAAGAAATTAAAATAAGATGAAAAGGAGATTAGGAACTTTGGTTCCCCATGGTTAAAACAAGTCAATGAAGGTTAAAATAATCAAATAACACAATCCCAAGGAACAAAGAATAAACCTTTAGGTCAATATTCTACCCAATCCTTACGGTCTTAGGGTTCCTAGAAAAGCACTAAACTTTCGTTCAAGGGCAATCCCAAAGTTGTTGTTAAACTAATCCTAATAATCTTTCAATCCTAAGGATTAGTTCACCAACAACAATGGGGGATTGGTAATTCAATCATAAAACTATCAAAATCAAGTCTTTACCATGGTTCCCCTAATTCCTAATCACAAGAATTAGTTATGCATACTTTTAATTATGGAACTAACAATAACTAAGAACATTAAAGGAATTAACATAATTAAAGATGATAATAAAGAGGAAACATGAATTGAGGAACAATAACAAGATGAATAACAAGATTAAAAAGGAAAGATTGAATCGTAGCAAACTTACAACTTAATTGGAAAATCTAAGAACAAAGATGAAAGCTTGAATAAAATCTATGATAGAAAACTAGATTAAGAACTTGATAGATAGAAACTAAGTAGAAAACTTGATGGATCTGAATTAGGGACTGAATTTGCTTAAATAGGCAGAATTAAAGAGTTTCCTAATGACCTAAACACTTGTATGGGCTTTTCGGAAACTTCTGGGTCGGCGCTGTGGTCGGTCGACCAGTATTTTCGGTCGGTCGACCGCTTTACGGATTTTATGCAATTTTTGGGCTTCAGGCAAATTCTGGCTTTTCCAATAGGCACCTGGTCGGTCGACCTACTTTGTTGGTCGGTCGACCTGACTGACGGGACTGCAGCGCGCATCGATCTTAAAACAGCTGCCATTTCTTCGTTACTTATCGAAATCAAGCGATTCTCGCGGCGTTGGAAAGCTAAGAGGATAAGCTTTCACCTCCAACTGGAATCACTCCATTATCAGCTCTAGAACTCGAGATATAGCCATTTGAAACAGGCTGCAACATCGAAGATCGATTCTTTGCTTGTAAAAGTTATCTTCAGGCCTTGAAATGTGCGCTAGGCTTCGTTCCTTCTTATCCTTAGTCATAAAAAATCCCGAGGGCATAAATTTGGTATAAAATCGTCCCTTTTCCGCATAATTCTGCAAAAGAGCATAAAAATACGAAAGTAGACAATTGTTGGGAAATAAGGGCTAAAACATCGTAAATGAGCGACAAAATGCGTGTAAAAATAGATGTAAAACATCATAAAATAGGCACGCATCAACGAGATACTATAACAATTATAGTAGATAAATATAATCTCTATTATATTTATTAATGAATATTATCTAATAATCATTTTAGAGGAATTTTTGTTTTTATCTTACTAGAAATTATGGCATTCGGGTTAGAATGAATAAAGATGTGAACAATTAACATATAAGGGTGAGGGTTAGGGTGTGCCTTGTAAGAGTGAGCATGGGGAAGGGTTTTTTATACTCTTTTGTCTTGCCCATACACTTACGATTGCATGGCTACCTATTAGCCATCATTGTAAAACCCCTCGTCACAGCGGAAAAGTAAAACATACAAACATGCCAAAATTTACGCGGAATTTAAACTTTAACATGCATGATTAAGAAAGAGGTGAATTAAACAAAACTATACATACTGAAATGAACAAAACAAAGATAAGTGTATAAGTCTATGTATAAAACCATAAGTACAAAATGCAGCCCGGGATAGCATATCCCTACAGGCACTCAAAAGTATAACAAAAGTCTAGGTCTAGCTAAACGATAAAGTGTATGTCATCGATGATAGGATCATCGCTCGCTAGCCTCAGTAACCCCTCCATCAGCCATGATGTACCTACATATATACATGAAAACATGTACGCCACAATCAGTGGGGAGTGACTAGAGTTCTCCTAGCCACCTATTGTTAGCAACACGTAACACATAAGAACATCCATCATACTCCAACATAAATAAAGTCATGTGAAGTAGTCTATCATAAGTCCTTCCTTAAAACAATCATGCAAATAGATAAAACATGTAAATAAAACCATTCGTCGCAACGGAAAAATAAAACATTCAAACATGCCAAAATTTACGCAGAATTTAAATTTTAACATGCATGATAAACGAGGTGAATTAAAACAAAACTGTACAAACTGAATTAAACCAAAACATAGATAAGTATATGTCTAAGTACGAAAAGTATAAATATAAAACAGCCTGAGATGGCACATCCCTACAGGCACTCAAGTATAAAACCAAAACGTCTAGGTCTAGCTAACGATAGAAATGGTAAGTCATCGATGAAAGGATCATCGCTCGCTAGCCTCCAATGTAACCCATCAGCCACCAACCTGTCATGTACCTACATACATGAAAACATGTACGCCACAATTAGTGGGGAGTGACTAGAGTTCTCCTAGCCACCTATTGTTAACGACACGTAACTCATAAAGCATCCAACATACTCCAACATTTATAACATGTGAAGCATATATATCAATATCTCAACTTTCATATCAACACGCAATATCATGCAAAGGCTCTCAACTAACTTCGGAAATTATTTGAAATGAGAGTCGGTCTCTCTTCCGGTTGCCCGGCCAGGGGTCTTTCAATCCAAACCATTTACGAAACCAGACTAAGAGTCATCTAATGCCTTGGACGAACAGTTCCAAGATAGACATCACACTATATAAACACAATCAATCAGCAACATTTGACACTGTAGCCCAACTCAAGCAAGCAGATGCAATCAACAGTATCTAGAACCTACCCCAACTCAGGCAAGCACTAAACACAATCAGCAGTGTCCAAGTCACACCCCAACTCAGGTAAACTTGGTACACAAGTCAGCAAGCATACACCCGTAGCCGCAACTCAGGCACAGATGGATACTAATCAGCTAATAATGGTTCATAACGCAACTCAGTCAGAACCATTGCTCTTCGTAGTGAAATCGGGATCCCAACTCAGACCTAACCCACTACGGTCAAACAAACTCACGGTAGGACAGAGGTCGCAACTCAGACATATTCCTACCGCATCATCCATACACGAGACGGTCCTTACGTCGCAACTCAGACTAGGCCGTCACGCCACAAACACTCACATGTCAAACTAGAGGATCGCAACTCAGATCATAACTTGACACGCATCAAACATCAGTACATATCGTACTATAGCGGTCCCAACTCAGACATATTCCGATATGTACTACAACCAAGTCCTTAGTCCTAAACTTCTAGACCTCTAAACAACACTTAATTGACCGTAGGAACTTAGTTGAGGGAGAGCCGGTTTCCATTTCGTTTACCTGACCGGGGGGTCTCTATCCTCTCTCCATTCCCGAACCCAATACAGTGTCGCCCGAACCTCGGGGACCTCAAACACACATAAGCATATAAGAGAAAACCAAGTTCGATAAAAACCATGAACAACCTAAGACTCTCCTCTACAAGTCTAAGGGTTCCTATTCAACTAACTAAGTTCACTAGGTCTCATAAGCAACCTAAGAAAAAGATTAACTTAAGATAAGAAATAAACTTGTTAAAGCATTGTTTACTACATAACTCATTACCCTTAAGAAATAACTAACCTTAGACAATTAACTTGCCACTTTACTAAATCTTACCAAGCTCAAATATACATTTATAACTAAGTATATATATCATTAAACATCACTTAAAGATGCTAAAAACAATTGGGACACAAGCCCCCAAAACAGCTCGAAAAACAATTAAACAATCAAAAGCTACGGCGGTTTTTGCGCAGCCTGCGCAAGTGGGTGCGCAGCTGCGCCTGGATTGCGCAGCCTGCGCTTGGTGGTGTGCAGCCTGTGCCCAAGCACGGGCCAGGTATGTTTCGCGTATTTCCTGCAATTCGCCAATTCAATCAAACTTTCGACAAACACTTCGAAACCATGATTTCTAGTATCAAACCTATAATATCAGCACATAACAACCCATAACAATCCCAAGTGTATCTCATATATGATCTTTGAACAAAATCAAGCATTTAAACAAGCATAAGAACAACAATCCCAAATGATATCGATCTTTATGTATACTCACAATTTCTACTTAAACCATGAATTCAACATAATACTTCCACAATAACATTATAAGAAGCATAAAGAAGATAAAAGCAAGCCTAAACATGTTCCTAAGCATAAGAAATCATCCAAAATCACAACAAGCATGCTACTTTAACAATTTAGGTCGAGGTACTCATAATAGTCACCTTTTAGCGGGTTATGCTCTGAAGTCTTCTTCAATAACGTAAGAGGCGACCTCGGGATCCTCTAATCCAACTCCTAAAACAACAAAAACGGAAATTAAGAGCTAGAAACGGAATTGGGTCAAAACAGCCCCTTTTTCCAAAACTGAAATTGAAAGAGATAGAAAGATTGCAAATCTCGAGAGGATTCCGAAAATATAAAATTTACCTTGATACGAGTTCGGGAAGGGGTCGAGATGATGATTTGAAGCTTAAAGAAAAGATGAACAATGGAGTTGTTTTGTTTACAGTGGAAGGTGTTTGTGAAATGAAATGTGTCAATGGAGAGGAGGGCTTAAGTATGGTTTAGTTGTCCTTTTTACCTTTTACTTGAGTCGGGTTTTATTTGTTTGTTATACGAACTCAAGTCGGGAAATGAAATGCCAAGTGAACATCTTAAGAATTAAAATACTCTTAAGATGGAACTTAACGGAAAAACTTAAAATAAGATTTACGAATTATTATTAAATAATATAATATTCCGGAAAAATATTTTAAAATCATTAAAATATTATTTACGAAAATACGGGATGTTACAATCACCCCAACTTTCAAAAAGTTTCGTCCTCGAAACTTGAACGAAGATAAATCTAAGTAAGTTATACCTCAATCGAAAAGAGAAGGATGCGTAGCGCACATCGAAGCCTCTGCCCCTCAACATCGCCCCAACGCCATAGGATCTTCTCTAGGGGCACCACCTTGCTCCTCAGCTTCTGGTCCTGACGATCCAAAATCTTCATTGGACGCTCTTCGAACGCAAGGTTCGGCTCTAGGTTGTCGATCTTTCTCTGAAGCACGTGACTAGGGTCACTGACGTACTTGCGGAGCTGTGAAACATGAAGGACGCTATGCACCTTGCCCAAACTCGGAGGCATATCCAATCTGTAAGCAGCAGCACCAATCTTCTTCAAAATCTCGAACGGCCCGATGTACTTAGGATTCAACTTGCCCTTGACACCAAATCTCTTGACGCCCTTCATCGGAGAAACTAAAAGAAACACTCTGTCACCAGCCTCAAACTCAAGTGGTCTTCGACGAACGTCTGCATAAGATTTATGCCGATCTTGTGTGGCTTTTATCCTACCTCTGATAAGCTGAACGCGATCAATAGTCGCAGCCAACAGGTCAGGTCCTAAATCAAGAACGTCGCTCGACTGATCCCAACAGATAGGGCTACGGCACTTCCTACCATAAAGCGCCTCATATGGAGCCATCTGAATCGACGAGTGATAACTGTTGTTGTATGAGAACTCAACCAGTGGTAGACTCTGTTCCCAAGAAGTCTGAAAATCAAGTGCACAAGCTCGCAATAGGTCCTCCAAAGTCTGAATGGTCCTCTCAAACTGACCATCAGAAGCAGCATGGAACGCTGTACTCATCAAAAGTCGGCTACCCATGGCCTCCTGAAGAGCTTTCCAGAATCTCGAACAGAAACGCGGATCGCTGTCTGAAACAATCTCCCTCGAAACACCATGGTATCGAACGATCTCTACAATGTAAGCCTTAGCCAGGCGATCCATATCCCAAGTCTCACGAATAGGTATGAACCTCGCACACTTGGTCAATCTGTCGACCACTACCTAAATAGCATCCTTACCGCCAACGGTCTTAGGTAAAGCGGTAACGAAATCCATAGAAATGCACTCCCATTTCCACTGAGGAACATTCACCGGCTGTAGCAGACCACCAGGTCTCTTATGCTCAATCTTCACCTGCTGACAAGTCAAACATCTACTCACATAGTCCATATCCTTCTTCATCCCTGACCACCAAAACAAAAGCCTAAGGTCCTTATGCATCTTCTCACCACCAGGATGAATAGAATAAGGAGTCAAATGAGCCTCATCCAATACTCTCTTCCTCAAGCTAGGAGCATCGGGAACAAACATTCGACCACAGAAACGAAGAAAGCTGTCAGCATCAATCACAAAATCTCTAGCCTCGCCACTATCTAGCAATCTTGGCCTCGAACTTTGATGTGTTCATTTCATATAGACCTTTTAGGCCTTTTTAGCACACATTTGTACGCCTTTTTCATAGTACTTTGCTACGATTTTCCCCCGAATAGTCTACTTTGGTTTGTTTTGCATTACTTGCAGGAACGAGCCGAAGCGGAGTCAAATTAGCCTTTCTGCGGTCTTTCAAGCTTGCATAGGGAAGTCGGAATGATCAGAATTTGCTGCCCCAAGACGCGTGAATTGCATCTCCAAGGCTGGAAGGTGTTCGAATTGGCTGAAAGCAGTCGATCGAGAGGTTTATGCCTCGATCGACCGGTTCTAACAAGGAAGGATGCTCGATCGAGTTCCTTTATGCTTGATCGAGTACTCGATGAGTTGATATGTCTCGTTCGAGGGATTCCAATTATCGGTCGACAAAGTTGCCGTGATGAAGCTCTCGATTGAGGACATTGGGCTCCTCGATCGAGCTGTTACTTGAAGATTCTCCTCGATCGAGGACTTTTCTTCTCGATTGAGGAGTTCGCTGCCTGTTGAGCTTCCCTGTTCATGTCATCTTACGTTTATTAATTATTTGATATAAAAGGAGAAAGAGGCGTGAACAGAAGACACCTTCTTCTGTTCCGAAAAAAACCCTAGTCACTGTTGTTATTTTCAGATTATTTCCTTAGTCTTGTTTTGTATTTTTCCTTTACTTACGGAACGGTCTCCTTCTTCCATTCATCCTATGTTAAAAAAACTTCGGTATTTCGTTCTCTACTTCTATTTCGATTCTTAATAAAGTTTCTGCTATGTCTCTATTTATACAAGTCGTTGTTGTTATTGTTCATCTTTTAATTATGCGTAACTAATCTTTGTACTAGGATTTAGGGTAGCCATGGCATAGGTTGTTTTGCTAGTTTTTGTTACCCGAATTTCGGTTTGTATGTATCCGTCGCATTTTGATTTCTGTTAATTGCTTGAGTCGACGCACTCAATTGACTGTTTAGAAACCCTCTTGGCCTAGATCGGAAGATTGGTTTAGGGGTAGTTCTGCGACGATTATTAGGACTATGGTAATTAGGGTGGAAGTTAAGTCAGTATGGTTTTAGGGTGAATAGCGGACCGGAAGGACCTTTTCTGTACCCACAAACCGCAATTAGGGTGACCTAAATTTGTAGACCGCACCTAGTAGCCATGGTGAACCAAAAATCCTAGTGCGCCCTTTTCTTATTTTTCTTCCTCCCTTCCTTTCGAAGTTTTTGCAACAAATTTCAATAACCCCCAATTTTGGTTACTTAAGACGGACTTGGTCAGATTATAAAATTCCTATCTCCCTGTGGATTCGATACCCGACTACCTCCACTACATTTAGTTAAGACCGGTTAGGTTTTATTTTTGATAGGGTTGCGACAGCCGTGTCAAATTTTGGCGTCGTTGCCGGGGAGACGGTGTATTTTATAATTTAATCTTGTTTGTCTTTTTGTCTCGAGGAATTTATTCCTTGGGGCAGTTCTTACGTTTGTCCTACTGTTTAGTGCTTGCAGGTATGCCCAATATCGCGAGTCATTCTGAGCCTAGTGCAAACGACTTGCCCAAGAGACTTATTCTTCCTACAACTAAGGATGGGACATTCGGTATTCATTCGTCCTATCTGCAGCTTGTGGAACGGAATGTGTTTAAGGGCAACATAGATGAAGACACGGCCAAGCATGTTGCGTTTTTTACTGATTATTGCTCAACTATTCCACTAGTCGCCGGTGTAACTCGTGATAAGGTTAAGGAATTTCTATTTCCTTTTTCCTTAGTAGACGATGCCAAGAACTGGTGGAGAGATCTTGACATGGTAGTTGCCGATGTTGTGGATTGGAATACCTTGGCAATAACTTTCTATAGAAGATATTTTCCTCCTCAACGAACTGCTGCATTGAGAGGGCAAATTACAAATTTTTCTCAAGCTAAGACCGAAAATTTGAGTGAAGCATGGGCAAGATTCAAAAAGCTGGTTCGCTCAGTTCCGCATCACGGGTTCGAGTGCTGGTATTTGTGCACTCAGTTTTACAACGGGCTGCAATATGAGCATAGGGCAATCCTTGATGCTGCTGCACTAGGGAGGTTCCAGGTAAATGTGGCCGACGACAAGGGTTGGCAATTAATAGAGAATATGACTACTTACATAGCCAACTATGGGAACCCGAGGAGTGAGCAACTTGTCATTCCTAATGTCGTTGTTGAAGAAGTTCATGTGGATAGAGTGGAGAGTAAAGATCAACCTGTTCAAGTTTGTGCTACGGAAGTGGTATGTGGTAGATGTGGCGAAGAGGGACATGATCCTATCTCTTGTATGGCCGAACCCGAGCGTGTTTACGCATATCGAAGATATAAGCAAGGGGGCTCGTTTTCTGAGCTGTATGCGTTAACCTCTACAAAGAACCAACCACCAGCTGATAATAGTCAAGTACTCATTACCCAAGCCGAGTACAACGATCTTAAAGCAACTATCCACGAGCAAAAGGTTGAGCAGAAATTGAGCGCGGATGCTTTCCGCGCATTGCTTGAAAAATGTGAGACCTTGTTTCCCGAGAAGGACCCGGTTCTTGCGATCAATTTGAGGAGCGGTCTTAGTTATGATGGACCAATTTATAATAAAGCCAGCACAAGTGCCGAGGTGGAAACAGAAGTAGCTGTAACAGACGAAGAGCAACTGAGAAGGGGTCAATCGATTGAAAATTCGCCTCGCTCGACCAATCTTGAAGAGCAAAGTTCTCGATCGACTAATAATGGTGAAGGGAATCTTCGATCGACTGAATTCAGTCGTCGATCGACCGACTTAGAAGTAGAAGCTGCTCGATCAACTGAACCGACACCTCGATCGACTGATTTGAACGACCAGAGCTCTCGATCGAGAGCAACTGCAGATGAAAGCTCTCGATCGAGAAGTATTGAGCCTCGATCGAGAGCCAACCAGTCTAACTTCGCTGTTTCAGGATCCGTGAATGACAAAATACCCTCTATGTATTATATATTATATATATCACATATGTGATAAATAATATACAAATCACTTTATCCCGGTCAATCTATTTGCTTATTTTCTTTTAAACTTTCTCCACTATTCTTTTCTATTTCTTTTTCTATAACGATTTTAAAATAAAGGGATATTCTACGGTGTACCCTCGAGTTTTTCAATTTTCTATGTTATACCCCTACATTTTTTAAATTCTATGATATGCCCTTAAACTCTATACATTACTCTATACAATGACCTTATTTATTGGTTTTGCTAGCTTAATTTCTTAATTTATCTATTAAAACGTCTATTTAATATTTCAATTACTCGACAACCTTCTCATTTACTTATTAGTTCCCTGAATTACCATTAACCAACCAAATAGTATACAAATCTAACTCAATTTCATCAAATTGTTGTTATTATTTCATGCTTCATAACATATGTTTTTAATAGAAGTTTATGCTTATTTAAAGAGATTTGTGATACTTTTTGTATAGAATGATGATACCACATTAATAAGTCAAAATAAATGTCAAATTATGACTTTTTATAGGGATAGTGTTAATGGAGATTTGAAGGAGGTCATTGTGGAGAATAAGTAATAAGTTTAAGGGTATACTATAGAAATTATAAAATGTAAGGTACAACATAGAAAATCGAAAAATACAAGGGTACACGGTAGAATATCCTAAAATAAAAAACCGATTTTTTAAATAAAAACGCAAGAGAAATACTTGGTCCCCAAGGCAATCTCATCACACTTTCACCGCCTCATCACCTTCCTTATATATTCCCCTTCCATTTCTACCCCCTTCCTTAACCCACTCCTCAAATCCAAAACGACTAAAATGGAGGATACCACCAAAACCCTAGAAATCCCCGTTATATTCTACGATGGAGAGAAAGAAGTCGACCTTGGTAAAGTCCATATCATCCCATTAATGACTTTCAAAATCTTACAATCTACCCTCAGTAATAAAATTGGTATTTCTCCTAATCATATCACTATTTACCTCGATCGCAATGCTAACAACAACCTCAGCAACCATCATCACCATCATCGGAGGCGTCATCCCGTTACTAGTAAGTTTGATTTCGCTGCGTTGCGTGAGCGTGGTTGTATTTTCTGGGTTGTGCTTAAGCGTGGGAGACGGAACCGGCGAAGACATAATGGGAAAAACGACGTCGTTAAGAATGGTCCGGTTTTGATTTTACCGAGAGGGGTTGGGGCAGGGGCTGGGGCTGGGGCTGGATTTGGGGTTAGTGAGTTTGAGAATTGGGAGTATTTGGAATTCGTTAATAGGTTGAGGATGATTGATCAGATTGAGAGGGAAAAAGAGAGGTATTTAATGTCTCTTAATCTTAATTCTAATGTTTATAATGAATTATCTGGGTATAATAATAATTATCAACCGCAACAACATTACCCTAATTATGAATACAATCATCAGAATAATTATAATAAGAGCAGTAGTAGTAATTACTCAGATGATTACTATAATTACGATGGTGTTGATGTCGATATGGCGTCGTGTTCGTCTTCAACTGGTGGTGCAAGCAGCAGTGAGACGACCACCACAAGGGTGTACTGTGATGTATGTTATAATTCATCATCTATTGGTTGTGATGATGCTGAAACGGTACCGTTTCATTGGTGTAAGAACGATGTGGTTGTTACTTCTAAAACCCGGTCACCTGTGGGTCCCATTGCTCCACCATTGAAGAAGGGTCTTTGTGATTGACCTTTTCTCATACAAGAATAAGTCTTGCTTTGTCAATGTATATACTTTTTAAATCCCTCAATTTCTAATAATAAAAAAAAATCAGAGGAAAACAGGGTTGAAGAAATTGAGGATGATTGGATTGAAATTGTGGCTCTCAGATTATCAGTGATTTAGTTTATAAATTGATTGGAAGATTTTGTGATGTTTAATACCACAAATTAAACAGATTGGGTGGTGTTTTGACAGGAAATTATGATTATGATTGATTGAAATATTCATGGTTGTTATTTTTAGACGGTGGCCTCCATTAATTAATGTGAAAATGTTTGGAGGTTTGCTATTTATGATATGAATTACTTCTATCATGGATTGTAACACTTGCTACCTATAATGGTGATGGATGAAGAATCCTTTGAATAAACTTCCTTTTCTGTTCTTGAATCCAGTGTCTTATGTTATCTTTTGGTTCAAATGTAGTTGGGTTTTCAACCCCAATTCGGTATGAGTAGTTAATTAGTTATATTGATGCGGAGTGCATGCTCGTATTAAGTGTAGTTGGATCATACAAAGTCATTTACAATGTTGAAATGCGGGCTTGGGCTTGGGCTTGACACGGGCAAGATGGGCTGGACTGGGCTGTCAAGAAAAAAAGTTTCCCTTAAAGACTTAGGGGCGGGGCGGGGCGGAGTTATGGACTAATTATTCTTGCCCTTACCCGCCCTTAATCAAAAGTCGGATGGCCCATGGACCAATGAGCCATAACACGAAACTTTAACTGTTAAATAAGTATTCAGTATAAAATTACTTTAATTAACCTCTTTTTATATATTACGTTCCTTGATGTGAAATTTGAAGCGAGATGCATAAATTTATGTATAGTAAAGAAATGCATGTAAACATAGGCACAAAGATTAGACGTAATCATTATGGTTTGAATATTTATCTAATTTAGACATTATATTAATTAAAATATATAAATATTTTCGTGATTTTAAATGTTTTACTTTACATATTATATATTATATTTTCGATATTATTATTTTAGTGCTCCATATCCCTATAAAATTGATACAAATTTTTTGAGAATTCTTTTTTCTAAGAGAAAGAAAATTATATAAATAGTAAATGGGTCTGGGATGGCCTCTGGGCTTTTTTTGTTGTCCATACCTGCCCATTTAACTTGACGGGCTGAGCTTGCCCGCGCTCTTAATATTTTGGGTAAAAAAATACTTGTTCTGCCCACGAAATAATCGGGCTGAATGAGAGGGCCTAATGTATTGAATGTGCCGTGAACAACTATAATTTACACAAATTAATAGATTTATGGATGCACAAATCCTGTTAAGCAAAGGAAACAAATACAAGTCATACAACCAAACCTTGTGTACCTGCATCCATGCCAGAATGGAAGACTAAACCTTGGATAGTCTCTTATATTTTTTATTTTGACCAAAAACAAATATCAGAGCTAAAAGGGCGGTAATTTAGAAATTTAGGGTTTTGTTTCTTATTCTCTAAGGCTAGATAAGAGCCTTAGTTAACGTGTAATAATCACATTTTTTTATTCAACTTGCGATAATTATCTCATTTGTGTAAGAGAATCTAAGTTATAATTCACCATAATTCTATTATTTGGGTAATCCCGTGATTCGCTGTAACTTTTGTATTGTAGTAGTCCTAGTAGTTCTGTTGGAAAATGTGTCCTCAACAATATTGCGATCACGTCAATGAATATTAATCATTGATAAATCTACAATAAGAATACTCATTGGATGATTCTTCATCATATAGTCGACTGATCAACATTAATCGGTAATGATTGGCTTGCTAGCGTTTGACATTACTGTCGTATGACGGTGGTGATCAGTTGATCCCTTTAGGTCACACCTTTACGACAGCTCTGTTAATAGAAAATCAAATGATTGTATATTGATACAAGTCAAATCGATCCTAGTTTATATTAAGTGTAAGGAGAGCATTTATAATATGATTATAAATAAAAAAAATTCAGTGAATGAAATGTCATTACTAAAATTAAATGTTTATGAAACAAGATTTCGGGAATGAATTTAATTATACTACAAATGTTGTAATATAATATTATTGATTAAATATTAGTAATAATCGGATTATTACTTATTGTGAATTAAGTTTAATTAGTTAAACTTGTAATATATTTATTTGAGTCATTATAATTGATGAATATAAATGAACTTAATATGACATGTAAATCCATAATGGACCGTGTGATAATGTCACATGGTACATAACACATTTACATTACTTCCCATAATGGACCGTGTGATAATGTCACATGGTATATAACACATTTAAATTACTTAATACATTTATAAGATAAAATGTTATGTAATTAAATATATATATTATGCATGTGATGATAAGTGGAGATTGAGAGGTGCCCATGCATAGGGCACCCTACCCCAACCCGGCCACATACATAGAGAAGAACAAAAGATTATTCTCTATATTCAATTCACTCATTCGATCATTTTTCAAGTGTGCATTAGGTTGTGAGAATAAGAAAGAATAAGATTTTCTCTCTTCTTCTCTTGGCCGTGTACTTCCTCCATCACCAACAGTCAATAGTTGATTTTGTAGTAATATTATTATTAGATAATAATAAGAACTAGGTTATTTGTGATTTATTTCTAGCTAATATAATCTCAAATATTAATAAGAGTGTGTCTTGGTGCTACTTATTGGAGGTCTTCTACCTTGGGGACTAAGGAGGATCATTCCGTGAGTATAAGTGGTGAGCCGAAGTCGTATGCTCCCAAAGATAATATTTATAACACTTAAAACCTTAAACTAATATAGTTTATGGTAATAAGTATCGATCCACAGAGAAGGCGGTGTAATTTATGTGAATAATAGTATAGAAAATAAGTAACAATAATAGGGGGGTTTTGTGATTGAATAATCTATAGTCTACTAAACAAACAATAAAGATGAATGAATTCAGATGATTAAAAGATCTTGGGTCAATAAACATCCACTATCAACAAACTAATTGGTCTTCGATTGTCTTTAACTCAATTACTCTCAAGTACTTTATTGTGAAAAACAAGTTTTCTTCTTCCTCTTAAGTATAGTCAACTAAGTCGAAACGCGATATTAGAAGACCCTAATTATTGAATAATCTAAGCCAAGCATCTAGATTTAATCCAACAATAGCATTACAATCCAAGGAAGCAATAAAGATAACGATCTTTAACACACGCCGTTAACGATTCGAATTATATGTTTAGTCTCTACTTCGTCCTAATAACGATGAACGCATACAAATTATTATGGTAAAGTTTGCTACTTTAGTCTAGATTAATTGAACAATTACGGATTCAATTTCTAAACATGCGATAGATTAAAGTTAACAATTACTAATTGATCAGATTAGCGAGATAAAACAATAATCATAAAATACGAGCAAGAGACATAAACAATACTTGAGAAATAAAAGGGGGAAAGAAAAATCTCACAATTAATTAGTCGAAGCTTCCGTTTATCAATCCAAGAAAAGAGAGGATTAGTTCCTCATAATTATTGAGCAAAAGAAATTAGGGTTCTTGAGGTTTTCCCAATTCTCAAAGTTGAATGAATGAAAAAGTGAAGGATAAGCTAAATACTTAACCTAATATCCTAATATAAAAATAGAAAAATAGAAAAATTCCAAAAACTAGCTGAAAGTCGGAAACAAACGAAATAAAGCATCAACCATCCGAGCCACGGGCGACCCGCGTCAATATCCGCGACTCGCGCGTCTAAATCCGCGACCCGCAGGAAAATCCGCGACCCGCGCCAAATTCTGGTTGTGATTTTTCGACTTTCTTTGTTCATGCTTAACTCTTCTAGCTTTGACAGTTGTTGGGCCCATTGATCACAATCAAGCTTGGAGCATTTTGTCAACCCATAAACAATGTAAACTCCAATAATCCATATTTCAACTTAATTACTCTCAAATGCAACCAACACCAAGAAATCGTAATTATACAATTGTACCTCCATACTGTAATACCTCGAAATTTCACTACGATATCTACGATTGTAATTGTTATACTTGGTCGTGTCGATGGTATTTAAACGTTGTTGGTATTTGCTAAAGTTGTTGTAAGAGGGTTTATGACTTGTGTTCGTAAGGGGGATCGATCTTGACACCTCATGCACTAGTATTGGGCCTCGGTTTTTGTGCATTTTATAACCAGCCCATACTTAGTTTTTACAACCCTTGCTAACCCTACCCCCATGCCGTCATTTTAAAACACTTTTACCCTAGCTTAACCTACCATAATTTCCATCTAAACACCACACAACCTCAGCCGTCACAACAGAGTGTAAGTACGAAGTCTCTCGGTGGTTGTAAGGTAGGCAAGGGGTGGTCGAATAACTCGTAAAGTAGGTACGTTTAACGCTCTTACATTCGTCATTCACATCTGCGTTTTTGTATGCTTTTCCGAGTCGTGTATGTTGTTGTTGAGTCTGTTTCTTTCGTGTAAAATAATCTATGGGGTGTGGGTGTCGTGTCTGACCCTTGTCGTGGTTATGTCAACCATCGTGCAACGCCAGTGAAGGTGGTTTTCAGGCGCCTGTCACGGGACTGTTTAATTATTTAAAAACAAACGAGTCTGACCAAGTGAAGTTTCCTTTTGTGTCGATGCTTTTCTTGGGCTCGTTTTTTATGGAAGTTGGACGGGAGGAATAAGTGGTGGTCAGGGGAGTTTTATGGTGGTCGTATAGGTGGTCTAGGGTGGTGTATGCGGTGTCGAATAGGGGAATTTGTCCTCTGTTTGGTTTCGGGTCTCTTTGTTTAGTATACGGGTACTGGGTGTTCGGGGGTGGCACCACCGCTGACTCGGGGGAGGTCGATGCGGTGGTACCACCGTGGTTTAAGTGTCTGGTGTCAGGGGAGTTGATGCGTGCCTATTTTATGATGTTTTACATCTATTTTTACACGCATTTTGTCGCTCATTTACTATGTTTTAGCATTTATTTCCCAACAATTGTCTACTTTCGTATTTTTATGCTCTTTTGTAGATTTATGCGGAAAAGGGACAATTTTATACCAAATTTATGCCCTCGGGACTTTTTCATGACTAAGGACAAGAAGGAACGAAGCATAGAGCATATTTCAAGGCCTGAAGATAGCTTTAACAAGCAAAGAATCGATCCACGACATTACAGCCTGTTTCAAATGGCTATATCTCAAGTTCTAGAGCTGATAATGGAGTGATTCCAGTTGGAGGTGAAAGTTTATCCTCTTAGCTTTCCAACGCCGCGAGAATCGCTTGATTACGATAAGTAACGAAGAAATGGCAGCTGTTTTAAGATCGACGCGCGCTGCAGTCCCGACAATCAGGTCGACCGACCTACTAACTCGGTCGACCGACCACAGCACAGACCCAGAAGTTTCCGCGAAGCCCATTAAAGTGTTTAGGTCATTGGGAAACTCTTTATTTCCGCCTATTTAAGCCAAATTTCGTGATTAGGGTTTACAATGGAGACTTCCATCAAGTTTTCTACCTAGTTTTCTATCATAGAGTTACATCTAGTTTTAGTTTCAATCTTTCTATAATCACCAAACACTTTTCTTTAGTTTTATATATTGTTCTTCATCAATCTTTCAACATTAATCAATAAAGCTTGTTCTTTTCCGCCTTAATCCTTATTTCCGGTAATTCCTCTTTTAATTTATGTTTTATTATTGTTAGTTTATAATTATTGCATACGGTTAAGTTAGAATCTAAAGCCTTTATTATTATTGCATGTTTAGATAGATGTTCTTTATAATTTCCATGTTTATTCCTATTTTTATCATTGTTTCAATACTTATGAGTAGCTAATTTCATATGTTAGGATGTAGGGAGTAAATATGCGAAGGTAGTATAAATTCCGAATCGACATGTTGTAGGGTGGAGGTCGGTCGACCGGGTTAGTTGGTCGGTCGACCGACACGCGTATGAATTCTGTTTCGCTTTTATTTGTAGACTATAATAACCTACAATGAGACCAAAAGGAGACTTGTAGGATGTTAGTATTGACCTACCCAAGATTGAGAGATTTGGGAAGGGCATTGGTTTACATCTTAAGACGGATAGGTTACTTAAGACTGAAAGGTTTGTGACCTAGAATTTAGGAATCACCCTTATTGTTGACACCCAATAATTGTGAGACCTAGGAACTAATAGCATAGGCCGAAAGGAGCTATTAGGTAGCATAGACCTAAAGGATATGTTACACCCCTTACGCGACTGCAATACATGTTGACTTAGGATTTAAATTATCTTAGCTATTTATTACCCAAACATCCTAGCATCTCTTTTATCATAGTTTATTTTCATCTTTATTTACTTGTTTTATTTTATATTTGTTTTAGACTTAGAAACAATCAAACCCCCTCTCTATTGTTACTTTGTAGACTAAAAATTAGCAAACGGAATTAACCTTGTCTCTCTGTGGTTCGACCCTTACTATCACTATCTATAGTTTTAGTTTGGTTTATAAATCTTATCTTTGACACCCCTCAACGACGGGTGTCAAATTTTGGCGCCGTTGCCGGGGAGACGGTATAATTTTGTTTGTTAGTTTTTAGTTTATTTTCCTTGTCTTAAGGAACTTCGGTTCCTTAAGACCGTTACTTACCTTTTCTTCTAGTTTTGTTTCAGAAGACAGGTTTTTGAGAGGAAGACTTGAGTACTCTCAGTGCTATTTCGATCATGTCTACTATTTCTGATAATCTTCAGCCAGCAGCACACCACCTTCCCCAGGGATTTACTCTCCCCTATATAATTGATATCCCCCATATCGAATTGGTGGAGCAAAGTCAGTTTGCAGGCTTACCAGATGAGGACCCTTTAAAGCATTTGGAGCTATTTACAGATTATTGTTGTTCCATATCCGTACCGGCTGGAGTGGCGCTAGATAAGGTTAAGGAGACGTTGTTTATTTTCTCCTTGAAAGATTCTGCGCGTAATTGGATCCGCTACCTTAATAGGGTAGCGGCTAAAACTACAGATTGGACATCTCTGGCATTGGCTTTTTGCAAACAGTACTTTTCGCCGGCAAAAACCGATGCTATGAGAGATCAAATTGATAATTTCCAGCAAGGACCCGATGAGAAATTTCCTAAAGCGTGGGCCCGTTTTAAGAAGTTGGTTCGATCCGTTCCTCACCACGGCTTTGAGGAGTGGTACCTTTGCCACCGATTCTATAGCTCTTTGTATGATGACTACAGAGCCATCCTTGATTCAACTACAATTGGTAGATTTTATAATGTAGCTTCTGACAAGGGTTGGGTTACTATTGAGGAGTTGGCGGTTCATAGAGCTGAAAATGGAAATTCATGTGGGGATTCACTGAAAACAAATATTGAAATAAGTCATGTTTCCGCAATTGAAACATCCAATAACGCCCGTTCCGAAGAACTTGAGAAAGCTTATGAGGACCCAACCCCAAAGGATGATGCTGCCATAGTTCAGGACGAAGAAATTGATCCCGTGCACAGGTCAGAAGGTCGACCGACCACAACATCAGGTCGACCGACCTCAACACCTGACGTGAGATCAGTTTCTGCAGAACAGAAAATTTTCGATGATACAGAGCCTGGTCGATCGACCGCTATACCAGGTCGACCGACCAGTGTTCCTGAGCAAATTGTGGATTCGCCTCCTGAGCTACCTAACTCTCCTCTCATCAATGACTCGACGGAGATTCTGAAGTTAAAAGAGCCAAAGATTGTTGATTCTGCGACAAGCATTGCAGTCCCATACCCGGATCATTTGGAGAAAGTAAAATTGGAGCTTCAGTTCGGTAAAATCTTGGAGGTCGTCAAAGGCCTTGAGCTTAAGAGAAAATTGGAGAACCATCCTATTATTTCTGTTGTTGCAGGTCATGGTAAAGAGGGCATTGGAGATCCTGGTGATACTGGGGAGACAAAATTGGAGCAAGCTGCTGAAGAAGATAGGCCGGGCAAAGTAAAGAAGCGTGTCATAACTTATGCGACACCAGATACCCTTCCTCCGGCTAGGCCTGTTGTCTGGAGGCCCAGAGTAGCTGTCCATACTGCTGAAAGGACCTATTTTAGCCAAGTGCCTTATTTTGGGGTATCTTGCTGCTAAGTCTTAGTGCTAATCCAGTATTTTATTTCAGTTTCTGTTAGACTATTTTTTTTTACTTTTTGCTTTTAGACTTAGACTCTTTTTGCTGTTGTTGATTTGTTTTGAGACATTTTAGACTTGGTTCTGGGATCTTGCGCATTTGTTGGGCGCATATTTAATGCTTTTTCAGGTTTGAGGAAGAATGACTTGGTAAACACAAGTGGTTCCGAAGAAAAGAGGGCCGCTGTGCAGCAGAGGGGTCGATCGACCCGAAACATAGGTCGGTCGACCTACCCGTCCGTCACAGCCTGTTCGTTTCTTCCTCGGGAATCGTGCAACCGTCTTGGGTACTTGAGCGGCACGGCTGGCCACCAAAACCTCCCAGCTTACGCTGGTTTGGGGAGGTTTTTTCTCATGCGCCTATTATTCCAGTGAGTTCTTTCCAGTTTTTTCCTTAATTTTTATTCTCTTTGCATCTTTACTTTAATTTCCTGAAACCTTTACTTAGGCTAATGCACAATGGGGACATTGTGCGGGTTGGTTTGGGGAATGGTTTCATGTCACATGCATTGCATTTTGTTACACGTTTATTGCATTTCTGTCTTGCATCGTTCTTTTCTTTATTTTCCTTACCTATACAAAAGAAAAATACAAAAAAAAAGAAAAAAAAATGAAAAAAATTTCAAAAATTCCAAAAAAATGCACGTTTATTTTAGCATATAGGTCGAGTCGGAACGAGAGTATTTCAAGGATGATTTAGCTATCTTACATGTTTATGCCTTTACCTTGCCTTGTCAACTTGTTTTAGTATGAGAGTCTTTTGCATATCTACGAGTTTTTGTCAACTTGTTTTTCTTAAGACTTGACTTATACCTTGGCAACCTACTATACATTCTAAGTTTTAGAGCTTTATTTCCTGGTTTTATTCTTAAACCAGTTGTCTAGGATGTGAGTAGTACTCCCCTTGGAACATGTTACATCAATATGCATAAACATGAACTTGAATTGCTATATACTTGTTTTACTTTCTCGTTTTGTGAGTCTTGATACGTGCATTTGGGATCCCCTTTTCTCTTATTTACCCATAAGCTTCACATAGCCAAATTTGCCTTTTTATTCCCCAAAACTACATCCCATACTTAGCCTACCCTTCCAAGCTAGTATTCGTGGTCTTTGGTTCATTTTTTGAGGCGTCTTGGTTTGTATGCTATCATGAGCAAAAAGAGAAAAGAAAGAAAGAAAGCAAGAAAGGAAAGAAAGAAAAAGAACAGAAAAATTCAGAAAAAAAAGAAAGAAAAGAAAAAAAACGAAAAAAATCAAAACTTACAGGAAGCCAGTCGACCGACCTCCTTCATGGGTCGGCCGACCACCTGACAGCATCAGAATGAAAAAAAAAAAAATTCGTTCCAAATTCCCTTTCTTTTATGTGTTATCACTCCCGTACCTCATTCAAAATATTTTGGAGTCCTTTCTTATATTTAATGTGAGAGTTGTGCTACAAAAGAGCACTTCCTTAATATCAAAAGTTGTGAAGTTTGTTGTTGGGAACCGGTTTTACTAGCTTGGCTACTAACCCCACAAATCCAAAAACATTTTTAACCACTTTTTACCTTTTACCTCACTTATCTTTCATTATCTCAATTGCATGTATCTGAATCACTTGATGAGTATGGTTATACATAGTTGTAGAATTCTTGTTCATGTTAGATTGCAGACATGTTTCCATGGGTCGCAGTTAGGTGAGTGTCTCAACAAAATTACTTCTTTCTATCTTCTACATATACTCACCCTTTGCTTCATGAGTGTCTCGAGCGTACCGCGAGAGTCCATGGTATAAAGTCTCTATAATTTCTAGTTTGCAAGTTTGACAACTCTACAACTCGTTTGCATGATTCGAATACTTTCTTATTTTGTACTTGGCATTGGTTTAGGCTAACATGTAAATTTCGCTCTGAGATTGAAATTGTTCCATTAGTTAAAGATCGAGTCTATTTCTTGCTTGAGGGCAAGCAAGGTTTGGTTTGGGGAATTTGATGCGTGCCTATTTTATGATGTTTTACATCTATTTTTACACGCATTTTGTCGCTCATTTACTATGTTTTAGCATTTATTTCCCAACAATTGTCTACTTTCGTATTTTTATGCTCTTTTGTAGATTTATGCGGAAAAGGGACGATTTTATACCAAATTTATGCCCTCGGGACTTTTTCATGACTAAGGACAAGAAGGAACGAAGCATAGAGCATATTTCAAGGCCTGAAGATAGCTTTAACAAGCAAAGAATCGATCCACGACATTGCAGCCTATTTCAAATGGCTATATCTCGAGTTCTAGAGCTGATAATGGAGTGATTCCAGTTTTAGGTGAAAGCTTATCCTCTTAGCTTTCCAACGCCGCAAGAATCGCTTGATTACGATAAGTAACGAAGAAATGGCAGCTGTTTTAAGATCGACGCGCGCTGCAGTCCCGACAATCAGGTCGACCGACCTACTAACTGGGTCGACCGACCACAGCACAGACCCAGAAGTTTCCGCGAAGCCCATTAAAGTGTTTAGGTCATTGGGAAACTCTTTATTTCCGCCTATTTAAGCCAAATTTCGTGATTAGGGTTTACAATGGAGACTTCCATCAAGTTTTCTACCTAGTTTTCTATCATAGAGTTACATCTAGTTTTAGTTTCAATCTTTCCATAATCACCAAACACTTTTCTTTAGTTTTATATATTGTTCTTCATCAATCTTTCAACATTAATCAATAAAGCTTGTTCTTTTCCGCCTTAATCCTTATTTCCGGTAATTCCTCTTTTAATTTATGTTTTATTATTGTTAGTTTATAATTATTGCATACGGTTAAGTTAGAATCTAAAGCCTTTATTATTATTGCATGTTTAGATAGATGTTCTTTATAATTTCCATGTTTATTCCTATTTTTATTATTGTTTCAATAGTTATGAGTAGCTAATTTCATATGTTAGGATGTAGGGAGTAAATATGCGAAGGTAGTATAAATTCTGAATCGACATGTTGCAGGGTGGAGGTCGGCCGACCGGGTTAGTTGGTCGGTCGACCGACACGCATATGAATTCTGTTTCGCTTTTATTTGTAGACTATAATAACCTACAATGAGACCAAAAGGAGACTTGTAGGATGTTAGTATTGACCTACCCAAGATTGAGAGATTTGGGAAGGGCATTGGTTTACATCTTAAGACGGATAGGTTACTTAAGACTGAAAGGTTTGTGACCTAGAATTTAGGAATCACCCTTATTGCTGACACCCAATAATTGTGAGACCTAGGAACTAATAGCATAGGCCGAAAGGAGCTATTAGGTAGCATAGACCTAAAGGATATGTTACACCCCTTACGCGACTGCAATACATGTTGACTTAGGATTTATATTATCTTAGCTATTTATTACCCAAACATCCTAGCATCTCTTTTATCATAGTTTATTTTCATCTTTATTTACTTGTTTTATTTTATATTTGTTTTAGACTTAGCAACAATCAAACCCCCTCTCTATTGTTACTTTGTAGACTAAAAATTAGCAAACGGAATTAACCTTGTCTCTCTGTGGTTCGACCCTTACTATCACTATCTATAGTTTTAGTTTGGTTTATAAATCTTATCTTTGACACCCCTCAACGACGGGTGTCAGGAGTGTATAGGTAACGGTCATGTGTGGTGGTTTGGTCTGGTCGGCCGTCGACAGAGGCATCAAGGGGTGGCTGGTCGCGTGGTAGTGTGAGGTTTCAGGCGGGTTTGTTGGGTTGGTTCACGTCACCGGTGGCCGGCGACCTGGTTGTCAGTGGTCGCCGGGAATGTTGGTGGCTCTGGGTTCGCAGGCTGGTGATGGTTGGTGGCTGTGGTGGTGTTGCGGCGGTGTAAGCAGGGAAGTGGTTTAGGTTTGTCGTGAGTCGGGTTTTGGGGTAAGGGAGTGTGTGTTTATTTTTATTATTATTATTAATACCATTCTTAATATTAATTTTATTTATTATATTATTTGTTAGATTATTATGGTTAATACTAATTGTTATTGTTACTTGTATTAGTTACCATGTTTGTATTAATTAAAGATGTGAGTCGGGAAATTAATGAGTCATGGGAGTTTCCATTTTGGGAAAGTTTCTATTTTGGAAACTTTACGCTTATGGAAGGTTTCTATTTATAGTAAGTGTGGGTTTTTTATGGGGTTCGGGAAGTTTATTGATTCATTAAGAATACGTGTTTAGGTAGCGGTTTTCGCGTGGAACATTTCTAGCGAGCTTTGGATTTGTCTGCGCTTCTGCAATTCGAGGTAGGGAAATACCGTGTACATAATGATGAGTAATCTGTTGTTATTTGATGATAACCATGTTTATTTTATATTATCATATGATTGATATATTGTGTTATTTGATTACATAACTTTGACATACGATACGAGGTGATGATAAATGGGTCTTGTGATTGGTGCGGAGTTAATGGGTCTTGTGATTGGTGCGGAGTTAATGGGTCTTGTGATTGGTGCGTAGTTAATGGGTCCTGTGATCGGTGTGGAGAATAATGGGTCTTGTGATTCAGAGTGGAGATGATTGACTTCCTATTTATAGTAATGTTTGATTGTTTACTTTTCCTCTACTCAACCTCGTGGTTGACCCTGTGTATTCGTGATCACCTGTGATGATTGACAGGTGCTTGAGACTGTGGCAGCTAAGAGAAGGGAGAGCTTGGATCCGGACCAGACTAGAGTCTAGATCACTATAGTCTTTTGTCATGAGTTGTACTTTATTTTCATGAGACAGTTTTGAAAACGGTGTAAGAACTTGTTACCGAGTTTAACATTTAATAATTAAAGTACTGTTATCTTTATCATATAGTCGACTGATCAATATTAATCGGTAATGATTGACTTCCTAGAGTTTAACATTATTGTCGTATGACGGTGGTGATCAGTTGATCCCTTTAGGTCACACCTTTACGACAGCTCTGTTAATAGAAAATCAAATGACTGTATATTGATACAAGTCAAATCTGTTGGGAAATGTGTCCTCAACAATAGTGCGATCACGTAATTAAATCTCATAACGAGAATGCGCAAGGGATGATACGATTTTATATTAGTCAACTGACCAACATTAATCGGTAATGATTGGCTAGCTAGAGTTTGACATTACTGTCGTATGACGGTGGTGGTCAGTTGATCCCTTTAGGTCACACCTTTAGGACAATTCCCTTAATTGATAAAATGATCGAATGTATATTGATACGATTTGATCATATTCCTTAAACTCGTATATCGAGACATTAGAGGTTAAATCTTAATGTAAGATTTATGTTTAAAATTGAAACGTGTCAATTGTTAAACATTAAACGATATTTTAAGATATCGTAATTAGAATGAATTGGGTTGAAATTGATACAAAGGTTGTAAATCGTATTGACGATAAATTATCATTTTATATTTGTAATTTCGAATTACTTGTCAATATATATAAATATGATTTATTTTATTATATATATAATATTTATACGATAAATATTTATATTAAGATAATTGTATTTTATTAACTTGTGACATGTAAGATGTCAGATAATATACAATTTTACATTTGACGATTTTATAAAATGAGGTCCACTTAATATTGTAGGTACCGGTTTTTGGGCATGCTTATATGATGATTTGTGTGTGTTAAATGTTCACTAGACACAATCATTAAAGGGTCTTGGAATCTCTTCCTAGAGCCACCCTAAGGTGCATGGGTAAGGCAACATGTTCCCTTGTTGCTCTTCCCATGGCCGGCCACCCTATCACCATAAACCCTACCTACTTAAATATTGGACTTACAATAACCATTCATGCTAATGCTTATGCTAAATTTTTCTAAGTGTAGAAAATCAAATAAAATCTCTTCTTATCCTAGCCGAAAATTTGCCTAAGTAAGAAGAATTTTACAACCTCTAAATACATATTATAAGATAATAAAATCATACTATCTTGTAGTATTCAAACAATATTCTAATAAGAGAGATTAGAATAAGTTTAAGGAAAACCAGTTTTGTGCTAGCTTGTTCAAGATCTCGGTTTGTTAAGGGGTTGTCTTGGTGCATCCAAAGGAGGTATTCTATTTTGGGTACTCGGAGGATCATCCTTGCTAAATATTTGGACCGTGTGTAAGGTCTCAAATACTCTCTTATTTCCGCTTTTAGCATGCATAAGATCACCTAATAATATGTTGTTTAAAGGGTTAAATAAAAGATTATTGTTAGTATGACTAAAATTAGTTTATGAGCAACTAATAAAACCTATCAATTGGTATCAGAGCAATAGGTTGTTTGCATGCTTTCCGTTTACGTTTTTACGGAGTTATAGAGATAACATAAATAAAACTTGAAATTTTCGTTTGATATAAGATATGTACGAAATAAATTTGGCATGAATACCTATTGTTTTCTAAAATGTTTTAGAATAATTGGAATAATTTTTGCATGAATATTGATTATTGGTATATTAAATCTCGGTTTTAATATGTTTTAATGGTTAAAAATGTTTATTTTTGGGAAAAATAGTTAAAATAAGTTTCTGGCCGAGATTTTTCAGTATGTTATCACATGTATTTTCTATAATATGAATATGATTTTTCGTAAATTATGGACTTATAAATCGTGTGATATGAATTTTAAGTGTTAAAATGCAAAAAGATGAATAAAAATGGGTTAAAATAGTTATATTATGAATTTGACTATAAAAATTTATGAGGATGTCACATGCAATATTTAAAATTTATGTTGAATTTTCCAGAAATTTATCTCAAATATTGCAATATTATAGATTTTTAATGTAAAAATCGGGTAATTAGTGACATAATTTCGACTTTAATAGTTTAAGTTGGAATTTGGTCATAAAAATTTAACACGATGTCATATATATTATTTCCAGCATGTATTAAATTTTCGAGAATTTTATCTTATTTTATGCTTGAGAAATAATTTTAAGGGTTAAAATCGTACGATATATGACGAAAATCGTTAAAATTTGCAAATGTTGTTGAAATGGCCGAAACAATGTAACCCATATTAGTCATATGTGATATGTTCATCATGAAAATATTCTTGGGAGCCAAAAGTTTCAGATTTGATTTAATTTTATGTTGTTAAAAGTAGCATTTAAAGTTAAATAAAAGGAGTCATGCTTTTAAATTTCGGCTCATTGGGCAGTGTACCATTTAATTTTCTGTCCATCTTGTGTTCTTAAAATGTTTTGGAAGGTATAAAAATATTATTAGTATTTAATTTGCATTTATGAAGTTAATTATTGAATTTTCCGACTTAAAATGCTCGTTTTACGTGTTATTTTCGAAATAATGTTAAAACCGTATAAATACTAATATTTTAACATTCTGAAAATTTTAAGAACATTCTGGATTTTTCAAAATTTGAATTTTGAATTTTCGAAATTTTTATGACTCTTTTGAATTTTTATATTATTTTTCCCGTAAAACCGAGTAATACCGATCAATATTGAAATATATTAAGTTAAGTCATGTTCAAAGTTTGAGTAAGACTAAATTTTGAAACCTATAAGAGTTAGGATGATTAACTTAAGGATGAAAACCGTTTCATTTAATGCATAGTGTTGTTAATCGTTAAAACACGCGATTCCATAAACCGAGGTTTGCGATAACTATTTAAATAAGTGTTTTAAATAGGACGATTTGGCTTAGGGTTTGCATGTTAATTCATATTTATATAAGCATTGCATATTTTATATTATGAATGTCATGATTTATTTTTACGTAATTTTGGGAATTATGTAATTTACTTAGTATGGCCTAGTTTTTAAATCGGTATTTCCCGTAATGTAAGGGGTTACCGATTCGGTTGTAATTTTGTGATCTCGTATCACCCAATTGTAATTTATTTCTATTTTATAATGTATAAAGTAGACTAGAAAAGTTGTAATATTTGTAAAATCCGGAGTTCCTTGAAAACGGTGCCATTCGTAAAGGAGTTCCGAACAAGACGGTGTTTACCTCGAAGTGCGTGCCGCGTGAAGTTCAAGGGACCAAAGGAGTTGGTTTCCGAATTTGTACTTTGTTATTTCTTTTCTAGGAAAGGCCATACTAGGGTTTATTTATGCTTTTATTTTTGCTTTTCATATGTTTGCATGCATAGCCAAATCGTCATACATCGTATCATGCATGTTTCGACCTAGTCGACCTAGTCTTTTATTTTATCGATAATTCACCGACATAGTTCACTTAAACGGAGATAGATAATAATTTGACTAGATCTCTTACATATAAATATTGAGACTTAGCCTTACCAAAAAGTACAGACCCATGAATCCCTTCTTCACAAGAACGTAGGCTCGGCTACACCGGGGTACTAAAATTGTCACGTTGGGTAAGTGGGGTAATAAGATTACACCTTGAAATTTGGTTGATCTCAACGAAAGTATTCGTAACCGTAGTTGCAATAAGTTCGGGCTAAAGATAATTTTAAGAAAATTATCGACCGAGAGTTCTAAGAGTAGAACCGATTAAAGGGTTAATCCACCAAATTATACCGATACGGGTTGAATCGGCTACACCGTGCCCGTATTAGTATGGGTTTGGGTCTCGGGATTGTTTACTTAATTGGGTAAGAGATCATCAAGTAAATATATAACTAAACTTGTTAAAAGTTATAGTTTAAATTATGAATTTAAAAATGATGTTGTTTTATTTCCTTTTATTATTGTAGTTTAATTTTCAACATCGACAATGGCAACCAACGCTCCACCTCTCACTAACGTATCATGGCTTCGATCCTTTATGGATCGTTGCAAACTCGATAAGCATGGTTCAAACTTTAAGGATTGGGATGCGTAATTACTTTTGGCCGCTCAAGGTGACGATAAGAGTCGTTACCTATCTGAAGCCGCTCCTCCCGCTCCAACCGCTCGTTCCGCGGTCGGAACTCGTGAGGCCTATGAAGCCTACATGAAAGAGTCCTCCGCTCTTAAAAATGTGCTCATCTTCTCCATGGAGCCGGATCTCCAAAGGAGTATGATTAAGTTGACCACATCGTATGAAATTTACACCAAGCTTGCGACCATGTTTTCGCAAACTCCTAGGGTGATTCAATATGAGGCGGCTTCCGCCTTCTTTGACATTACATTCAAGGAAGGGCAAAAGATAAGCCCTCATGTGCTCAAACTCGTTGAGCTCGCGGAGACTCTAAAAGCTCAAGATGTTGATGTTCCCGACTCTCTTATTATTGACCGAGTTCTTCACTCACTCAATAAGGTTAAGGCGTATGCTCAATTCCGGGTGAATTTCAATATGCGAAAACAAGAGACCACGTTGGACGAGTTGCATAAGATGCTAGTCCAAGCCGAAAGGGACATGGGACTTCATGAAAGTTCCACCAAGGATGTTTTGAACATCGAAAAGAAAGGGAAAACGAGCTTCAAGAGGAATGCCTCTAAAGGCAAGGGCAAGAAAACGTTCAAGCCCAAGGCGACCAAAGAAAAGACCTTTTCGAAAGGCGCTTCCACCTCGTCTTCAAAAGAGCAAGACAAGTGCCATTATTGCACGAGGATCGGTCATTGGAAGAGAAATTGCCCCAAGTACTTAAGCGATCTCAAAAATGGGAAGGCAACCGCCGTAGGTAATAAATCTCGTTTATGATTCATGTCATTTATCAACTTATGTATAGTGATACAAATGTGTTGATATTTACCCTTTTTAAATGTTTTAAAGGGGCGCCTCCTAATAATGATAAGGGCAAGGAGAAGGAAGCTTGAAGTTCCTTACTTGGATGGCTATGGTAGCATCCAAATTGATCGAAGACTTGAAGAGCTAGCCTCTAATTTTCATATCGTCTTCTTTCATATTTTGCATTTATTTATGGAATAATTTATTTTCTTGTAAAACAAGGATTAAAATCCTAAAACAATGGTTGTAGTTTTGGATATTGGTGACTTGGTTTTCAACCCGAGTCACTACTTTTGTTCTTAATCAATGTTTTGATTTCTCAAATAAATTGCATACCTTGTTAAAACATGAATAATAGTGATCTAATCACGCAATAAATATTGATACGATCAAGTATAATATAATCAAAGAGTTGATTAAAACGGAGAACTATACCCCATGAGATACTTTCAATCAAAATGAGACAATATTAGTTCATTATAAGATTTTCATTTTAAGTGAAAATGAGAATGTATACATCACACCTATCAAACTTCAAACATTCAGATACATTGGTTAATCGAAATAGCTATCCTTAAACTAATAAAGGTTATTGTTAGAAGGATAGAGTGGGAGAAAATATTTCGCTCGCAAACCAATGATGAAAATAAAGGATCTTAGAGAAGATTCCTATATGGGAGTCTTAAGAAGAGCCCTAAATGATTTGAAGAAACTACGAGAGGACACTGAATAAACTACGGGAGGACACTCGAAGAAAGGTTCTTTGTGTTCATTGTTTCATAGAGAGGAAACTTGAAACCCCGTATGAAATCGGTAGGAAAACGGTTCCTTAATAAATGATTTTTCTAAGTTTATAAGATAAAAGAGAAGAAATCATCTCAATCCTCTCAATGTAGTTATAAAGAAATTATCATGTGATTTTCGTCTCGAGGAAACGAAGACATGATAAGAGGGTAATGATTGATTGAATGGAAACAGATCACTATAGTGATAGTGATAGTGATAATGATTCAAGTAATAGTTTAACATGCGAGAAATGAAAGGTTCATTTAAGATATCGAGAGATATTGATTTTAGTGGGAGCGATTTTCATTAAAAGAATTAAGCCTACCATTTAGAGAGAATGGGTGATTCTTTAAGGTGTAAAGAATAAGAGGTTTTCAATTCTAGATGATCAAATACCTTATATCATAAGATGATGGAGCTTTACGGGAAGGTTTATTATATGGATAATAAAAGGTCGCCCACTAGAAGTTAGAATGGTTGGATACATTATTCATAATGATGAATGAAACCATTATCAAATAGCCAAGATGAGTGAAAATTATTAGAATGATGAAATCATAAATAGACTACAATAAAGTTTTCAGTACATAAGTGACTGTATATCGATACGTCACAAGTTATAAGATAATAGTGGGAGCTTTCCTCCGGAAAGGAAACTCAAAATCTAGAAAGAGTTCTAGAAATGTACTCAAATAGAATCATATTATACGAGATAATATGAAAATGAAGGAGACAAAAATTTTTAAGTTTTACAAAATTTGAATAAAGGGTTATTCGCAAAACACTAATACAAATAGATGATTGTGCATCAAAATGCAATGTAATAGTGTTGACTATTGTTGCATGACAACATCATTTGAGTTATTAATAACTCAAAGTAAAAGATACTTTGTCAGAATCCAAATGGGTTGTATGAGACAATATTGAACCCCATAAGTGAACTGGATTGACTTAGTATAGCCCCTAGCCGCTTACATGAGGTGACGTCTCAAAGCGACTAGAGTGTGAGGCGATTGATGGCAAGTTCAAGTGCCATAGAGTCATATGTGATGACTAGTCGATCACATAGGCAGACTGTAAGAGACACTATGTCGGGCAATGTGACCGCTTATAGAGTTCTGGAAATTTTATAGCCGGGTCATGGCGAGAGCTGCTATAGTATTCTTGTGAGTCAATTCTTAGACTAAAGACTACTCTCCCAAGATGGTACAGTTTAGGCATAACTTTGATCCATTCTCTACGACTTTTCGTAACTGGAGTCAAATGGGATTGTTTTGGGTTGTGACTGACTGTGACTAGTTGAAGGAAGTAGTGCAATAGAAATTGTCCACCCCTTGTCAGGGTTGTTCAAATCTCAGGGCCACTCGAGGAGAAGTTAACTGGAAATGCGTGGCCACACTCGGAAGGTATCTATGGTAGATAATTCCGGTCAGACAGTTATTCTCCAGATCGACGAAACCACTCATGATATGATCAAATGCAAGTACGACCTCAGAGAGACATCTTGCATTGAGTGGGAGATTGTAATAGGACAAGAGAATTGGTGACGCACACTTGTCGAAGACAAGTGGGAGATTGTTGGGAAATGTGTCCTCAACAATAGTGCGATCACGTAATTAAATCTCATAACGAGAATGCGCAAGGGATGATACGATTTTATATTAGTCAACTGACCAACATTAATCGGTAATGATTGGCTAGCTAGAGTTTGACATTACTGTCGTATGACGGTGGTGGTCAGTTGATCCCTTTAGGTCACACCTTTGGGACAATTCCCTTAATTGATAAAATGATCGAATGTATATTGATACGATTTGATCATATTCCTTAAACTCGTATATCGAGACATTAGAGGTTAAATCTTAATGTAAGATTTATGTTTAAAATTGAAACGTGTCAATTGTTAAACATTAAACGATATTTTAAGATATCGTAATTAGAATGAATTGGGTTGAAATTGATACAAAGGTTGTAAATCGTATTGACGATAAATTATCATTTTATATTTGTAATTTCGAATTACTTGTCAATATATATAAATATGATTTATTTTATTATATATATAATATTTATACGATAAATATTTATATTAAGATAATTGTATTTTATTAACTTGTGACATGTAAGATGTCAGATAATATACAATTTTACATTTGACGATTTTATAAAATGAGGTCCACTTAATATTGTAGGTACCGGTTTTTGGGCATGCTTATATGATGATTTGTGTGTGTTAAATGTTCACTAGACACAATCATTAAAGGGTCTTGGAATCTCTTCCTAGAGCCACCCTAAGGTGCATGGGTAAGGCAACATGTTCCCTTGTTGCTCTTCCCATGGCCGGCCACCCTATCACCATAAACCCTACCTACTTAAATATTGGACTTACAATAACCATTCATGCTAATGATTATGCTAAATTTTTCTAAGTGTAGAAAATCAAATAAAATCTCTTCTTATCCTAGCCGAAAATTTGCCTAAGTAAGAAGAATTTTACAACCTCTAAATACATATTATAAGATAATAAAATCATACTATCTTGTAGTATTCAAACAATATTCTAATAAGAGAGATTAGAATAAGTTTAAGGAAAACCGGTTTTGTGCTAGCTTGTTCAAGATCTCGGTTTGTTAAGGGGTTGTCTTGGTGCTTCCAAAGGAGGTATTCTATTTTGGGTACTCGGAGGATCATACTTGCTAAATATTTGGACCGTGTGTAAGGTCTCAAATACTCTCTTATTTCCGCTTTTAGCATGCATAAGATCACCTAATAATATGTTGTTTAAAGGGTTAAATAAAAGATTATTGTTAGTATGACTAAAATTAGTTTATGAGCAACTAATAAAACCTATCAAAATCGATCCTAGTTTATATTACGTGTAAGGAGAGCATTTAGTGTATATCTCATATGATGTGGTCAACTTGATCATACTCCTTTGGAGATCCGGCTCCATGGAGAAGATGAGCACATTTTTAAGAGCGGAGGACTCCTTCATGTAGCCTTCATAGGCCTCACGAGTTTGGACCGCGGAACGTGCGGTCGGAGCGGCTTCAGATAGGTAACGAGTCTTATCGTCACCTTGAGCGGCCAAGAGTAATTGCGCATCCCAATCCTTAAAATTTAAGCCATGCTTATTGTAACACCCCCATTTATTTAAGGGCCTGTACTAGGACTCCTCAGATAAATAAAGGTGTTACCATCTCGGTTTCCCGAGGCAGTAGATACAAAGGAAGATAAACAGTACTTTAAATTAAATTTAAACTCAAAACATGTTCTTACATATCCGAATATAAAACTGTTCTGATCAAAATAAAAGTACAACTCATAGACTGCTATCACGTGGTCTAGACTCTAGGCAGGTCCGGGTCCATGCTTCTCCCTTCCCTAAGCTCCCATAGTCTTTATACCTGTCAGTCTGCTCCCCAATAAATTGGTTCATCACAGGTGATCACGAATACACAGGGTCAACCACGAGGTTGAGTAGAGAAAAACTGTAAACAAACCACATTACTATAAATAAAAAATCAATCATCTCCACTCCGAATCACAAGACCCAATATCTCCGCACCGATCACAAGACCCATTATCTCCACACCAATCACAAGACCCATTATCTCCGCACCAATCACAAGACCCATTCACTCCGCACCATCGTTATCACATTATGATATAAATGCACAATATAATGATCACATGATAATATATCACAAACACGCTTGGTAACAATTATGAACGGTTTACACATCATCATATATCAGTAGTTTCCCCTACCTCAAACTGCAGAAGAAATGATAACTGCGCGACTGCTTCTAAAAATGCTCCACACGGAAACTTCCACCTAGATAAGTATTACTTTAATTAATACTTTCCTAATTCTCGTAATACGTGTACACATTCTACTTATAGACATTCCTATATTTAGAAAGTTTTCAAATCACTGGTTACCCAAAATAGCAACTTTCTAAATATAGTAACTTCTAAAAATAGTAGCTTCCAAAAATAGATACTTTAGTTTTGAAATTCAAATCATTCAAAATATTAAATAAGACCCATATCAAAATTTACCATAAATAAAATATTACACCATCATTACTAATTATATTATCCATAAATACCAACTAATATTAAAATTAATAATAATAATAATAATAATAATAATAAAAATAATAATAATAATAATAATAATAATTATAGTAATAAAATTAGCAATTATGACAAGAAACCCGCGAGACAAACCCGTGTCCAAAACAGCCCTAACAACCACCACGACACGCCCCACCTACCACCAACAGCCACTACAGCCCGTGTCCAGAACCACCCTCCACCACTGCAACCACCAGTAGCCCCCTCGCCGGCTGCCGGTGCTCTGAATCAACCACTCAAACACCCCTGGCTACTCGCCCCTTCCCATGACCACGCACACTTTGACAGACTTCCAACACCAGACCAGCCACCTCCAGCACCCGACACCACCACCAGACCCTTCCCTTGACTCCAAACTCGAGAGACACGGTGGTAACATCGCGTCGACCTCCCCCGAGTCAACAATGTTACCACCCCCAACACCGCATGTTCACAGACCAAAACCCAGAAACTCAAAACCAGAAAAAACGACTCCCTGACAGCCCTTGTTTAACCCCTTACACCACCTTGACCAGCCACCCTTATCCACCGTGACTACCACCCTCGACTACACCCAACCACTACTCAACTCCGTGCATGAAGACCATAAAAAACACAACTACAGACTCATAAAAACGCATAGTAAAAGACGCAGATTAAACTCAGGTATATCTGATTGTATTACGACCTCCTGACACCAGTTTTAACCACCCCCACGACGACTCTAGGCGACCAACGACGGTCTTCTTATAGCCTACACATGTTCATTACATATTATAGTATAAAAGTATGTAAAAACAACAGAGAATTACTTGTGCTATTCTCATATATAAGGTGACGAAAACTATACAGTTACCAGAAAATATCACAAAGGTGGTGGTCATACCAGATCTCTGACCACTTCGAACCACCTTACGTCGGCCTACAACCACCGTGCACTGACTCTTTTCCTTCTCTGCTATGGCGGCTAGGTTTTTGTGTTTTGAGATCTTGAATAGCGTGCCTAGGGTTAGGGTAGACTAGGGCTTAAATAAGGCGGCAGGGTGTGTGTTTGCTGAGTTTGAAATCTTCTAATCGTGGGCTGAATTCTGCACACATATCGAGGCCCATGGCCGTGTTGCCATGGGTCCTAGGTTCGAATCCCAACAAGCACATACTACATCAATTACCCTAAGGTGACTAAGTTCCTATTTCGAGTCCCACCTAAGTCCAAAACACCTCTTATAAAATGCATACAAGCAAGCTTATTAAACGAACGATTTAATTAAAATGGCCTAACAAAGCGAGGTATTACAGTCTTCCCCCCATAAAATGAACTTCGTCCCGAAGTTCTACCATACTTAGGTGGCAAAACAACCAACTCAAACGAACTTGAAACTCAAATATCACACAACAGTCTGTAGAAACTTACTTAAATCACAGAATGTCACATTCCACCCCCTTTAAAGAAAAGTTACGTCCGCGTAACTTACCTCAATCAAACAGTTGTGGGTAACGCTCCCTCATAGATGCTTCAGGCTCCCACGTAGCCTCTTCCTGATTATGATTTGTCCACAAAACTTTCACCAAGGATGTATCCCCATTGCGAGTCTTCCGTATCTTTCTGTCCAAAATTTCTTTCGGAGTCTCAACGTATGTCAACTGCTCATCTACCCCAATCACCTCGTGCTGAAGCACATCTGATGGATCACTCACATATTTCCTCAACTGGGACACATGGAACACATTATGGACCTTGGATAGAGCTGGAGGCAAAGCTAATCGGTATGCCACCTCCCCAACTCTGTCCAAAATCTCAAACGGTCCAATAAACTTCTGACTCATTTTGCCGCGCTTGCCAAATCTCATTACACCCTTCATTGGAGATACTTTAAGTAGAACTTTCTCTCCGGCCTCGAACGAAATATCGCTCCTTTTCAGATATGCATAGCTCTTCTGTCGATCCTGGGCGGCCCTCATTTTCTGTCGAATAATCTGAACCTGCTCCACCATCTCCTGGATCATGTCTAGCCCTAAAGTCACAACATCAATCCGATCATCCCAACACACAGGACTCCGACACTTCCTCCCGTACAACGCCTCGAAAGGAGCCATCCCAATACTGGCATGATAGCTGTTGTTATACGAAAACTCTATCAACCCCAATCGGTCCTCCCAAGATCCTCCGAACTCAAGTACGCACGCCCTCAACATATCCTCAAGAGTCTGAATCGTCCTCTCAGTCTGACCGTCAGTAGCCGGATGAAAAGCTGTACTCATCTTCAACTGGGTACCCAAAGCAGCCTGCAACTCCTGCCAAAATCTGGATATAAACCTCGAGTCCCGATCTGAAACAATGTCCTTGGGTACGCCATGTAGTTTGACTACATTCTGAACATATGACTTAGCCAACTCGGCTTTACTCCAGGTGTCTTTCATGGGAATAAAGTGAGCTGACTTAGTCAAACGATCCACGATCACCCAAATCATGTTGTTGCCCCTCTGAGTCCGAGGCAACCCCACGATAAAGTCCATCGAAATGTTCTCCCACTTCCACTCTGGCACATCTAGTGGCTGAACCTTCCCTTGAGGTCTCTTATGCTCCCCTTTTACTCGTTGACACGTCAAACACCTCGAGACAAACTCTGCGACCTCCTTCTTCATGTTCGGCCACCAAAACGTCTTCTTAAGGTCCTTATACAGCTTATCACCCCCTGGGTGAACAGAATAAGGAGTAGCATGAGCTTCAGTCAGGATCTTCTTCTTTAGCTCCTCAACATTCGGTACACACCATCGCCCACTGAATCTCAAACTACCGTCGGTATGAATACTGAACTTGGATGCCTCATCACCAACCCCATTTTCCACCATTAAACGCCACTTTTGAATTCTCTCATCGCTCTTCTGCAATTCCCGAATCTCCCCATACAGCTCAGGCTCCACTGTCAAATCACCAAGGGCATCCCCTTTCCGGATCATAAAAATTCCCATCTCTCTTAACTCGTCATGCAACCTCAACCTCGATCTGGCACAACTCAAAGCATGCACTGACTTCCTACTTAGGGCATCGGCCACCACATTCGCCTTGCCCTCGTGGTAGACAATCTGCATATCATAGTCTCCGATTAACTCTATCCACCTTCTCTGCCTCATGTTCAACTCTTTCTTGGTGTAGATATACTTCAGGCTCTTATAATCAGAAAACACTTTAAAAGTAGCTCCATAAAGATAATGGCGCGACAATTTAAGTGCAAATACCACGGCTCCCAGTTCCAAATCATGAGTCGGGTAATTCTCTTCATAGGTCTTCAACTGGCGAGAAGCATACGCGATCACTTTCCCATTCTGCATTAGCACACAACCCAACCCATGCTTCGAAGCGTCAGTATAAACTTCGAAGTTATCACTCCCAACTGGCAAAGCAAGGATAGGAGCTGTTGTCAGGCGTTCCTTAAGGGTTAGGAATGCCTTCTCACAACTCTCATCCCAGACAAAACGGTTCTCCTTCCTCATCAACGACGTCAACGGCTTCGCTATCTTTGAAAAATCTTTGACAAATCTCCGATAATAACCAGCTAAACCAAGGAAGCTTCAAATCTCACTCACATTCTTCGGACTTTGCCACTTAGTCACTGCCTCGATCTTACTAGGGTCAACAGCCACTCCCTCCTTTGAAATTACATGCCCCAGAAATGCCACTTTCTCCAACCAGAACTCACACTTACTCAACTTAGCATTGAGCTTGTGTTCCTCTAGGGTCTGAAGTACCCTCCTCAAATGGTCTTCGTGCTCTTCTGCATTCTTGGAGTATACCAGGATATCATCTATGAATACCACCACAAACTTGTCCAGATATGGGCTGAAAACTCGATTCATCAAGTCCATGAACACAGCTGGAGCATTAGTCAATCCAAAGGGAATAACCACAAATTCATAGTGGCCATACCTCGTTCGGAAAGCGGTTTTTGGAATATCTTCATCCTTTATTCTCAACTGATGATACCCGGATCTCAAATCAATCTTGGAGAAAACCCCAGCTCCACTCAACTGATCGAACAAGTCGTCAATTCTCGGCAAAGGATAACGGTTCTTGATGGTCACATTGTTCAGCTCTCGGTAGTCAACACACAACCTCAAACTCCCATCCTTCTTTTTCACAAATAAGACAGGTGCTCCCCAGGGCGACACACTGGGTCGGATGAATCCTTTCTCAGCTAGTTCATCCAATTGTTTCTTCAACTCCTCCATTTCCTTCGGTCCCATGCGGTACGGTGATTTAGATATCGGTCCCTCTCCTGGTTTTAGGTCAATGGAAAATTCCACTTCCCTTCTTGGCGGTAACCCTGGAACGTCGTCTCGGAATACCCCCTCGAACTCTCGTACCACCGGTATTTAACTAGTCTTGGGGATCTCGGCCTCACAATCCCACATTTGGGACATGATAAGGCTCTCTCCTTTTCGCAAGCTAGATTTAAGGGTATTAACGGAAATGAACTTGATTTTTGGCTTGACTCGGTGTCCCTTGTAAGACACCCTCACTCCCTTAGGTCCCTTCAAGGAAATCTTCTTTTGGTGACAATCGATAAAGGCCCTATACTTCCCCAACCAGTCCATCCCTAGGATCACCTCAAAACCCCAGTGGAAATTCTATGAGGTCACAATAGAAAATTGCTTCCCCGATTTTGATGGGCACACTTCCATAGACTCTATTACAAGCTATTGACTCTCCTGAAGGTATGGTCACTGAGTCTGCGACCCAGTCGAACCTCTCAAGTCCCAAAACTCTAACATGCTCTCAAGACACAAAAGAATGGGTGGCACCGGAATCGAAAAGAACGAAGGTAGGTCTAGAGTTTACAAGAAAAGTACCAGTAACCACATGAGCATCCTCCTGAGCGGCCTGCTTTCCCATGCCAAAGAGTTTGCCACTGGACTTGACTCCACTCTGGCTGGCAGAAGATGTCCCAGCCTGCTGATTTCCTTCCGTCCCCGTCTTGTTGTTGTTCCCACTGCCATTGTACTGATTCTGGTATGAACGGTTCTGATTGTTGTTGTAGTTCCTCTGATAGTTGCTGCTGTCTCCCGACTTCGCACCCCCACCATAGTTTGTCGTGGGTGTGCGATAGCCACTGCCACCATAGGACTGAGTGCGAGATCCCTGGTATCCGGATGTAGGTGTACGATAGCCCCCGGACTGATTTCCTCCAGACGAACGACACACTGCCTGCTTATGTCCCGTCTTTCCACAGCCGAAACAAACTATTCCCACTGAACCACTGCCGGAACCTCCACTCCTGAAGTTGCCCCCACTCTGATTCCTCCCACCACCAGAGGCACTACTCCTGAAATACCCATTGTACTTGTTATTACTTTGCTTTTTCGATCCTGAACCCTCAGTTACTGGTTCAGCCTTCCTCTTTTCTGACTTGGACTTCTTGTCCTCTTTGATCATATCCGAAAGCCTCTCCGCCGCCCCAGCCCTTAAATAGATGTCACGGACTGTGGTGGGCGGAGCTGCAATCAGTCTCTTCTTGATGGCGATTGATAACCCTCTCTCAAATTTCATTGCTAGCATGGCATCGTCGAAACCCATGTCTCCCACATAGTGCACCAACTGGATGAATTTCCTGTAGTAAGCCTCTACAGTCATGTCCTCCGACATCTTGAATGAGTCGAACTCCTCCCTTAGCTTGCTCTTTTGGAATTCTGGTAGAAACACCTCGTTCAATACCCCCTTGAATGCGTCCCATGGAACAAACTCGGTCCCATCCTCTCTAGCTGCTTCCCGGTTCTCTCCCTTGTTCCCGGTCCACCAGTCTCCAGCCAGTCCCCTCAGATAGTGGGCTGCCTGGTCAACCCTCAGTTCTCTGGGGCAATCCACCAGTTCGAATAAGTTACTGAATTCTCTACACCAGGCTCCTAGCAAATGAGGCTCCCCCTCCCCGGTGAATTGGGTGGGGTGGTGCCTCGCGATTATCGTGCTCATCTTGGCGGAGTCCATACGTTTGGCCTTTAGAGCCGCATTCTCAGCTAGTAATCGGTCTAACTCTTCCTGTGTGATGTTTGCAGCATTGTCTCTTCGCGGAGGCATACTATAATACAACAGAGGGAAATGAGTCCCTACTCGTGTGGGCACACATTAGGGTTAGGGCTAAAATACCTAAACGATAAAGTCTAGTTTCAACTATCAGATAAAATAACCATAAACTATAACATGGCTCGGGATCACATAACCGCATATCACTAGACATGATGATAGAAGAAGCACTAACATGTTTCAAATCACTTCTCATATCCACATAAATTCACACCTCTTTATTCAACAATTAAAATCCTTTTCATGCTCATGCCCCTTCCGGCTATTTCAAACAGTCACTGATAAACAAAGTTCCGTAAATTACTTATCACTGTACACCATTACTTCCATCTTTTCTTAATCTACCCTTTTTCTCTCGTATTTTCACTCTGGGTTCCCGGGTAAAACTGATAGGGCCAATGGTTCGGTGTGAGGGGGCCCCAGACTCATACTTTGCCTTTAGTGTGCTCCTAACAGTCCTATCCCGGGGTTCATTTTATTTAGACTCTCCTACATTCATTGGGTTCATTAGGTTAGGCCTGAGGATCGTTCGCTCTGATACCACTTTGTAACACCCCCATTTATTTAAGGGCCTGTACTAGGACTCCTCAGATAAATAAAGGTGTTACCATCTCGGTTTCCCGAGGCAGTAGATACAAAGGAAGATAAACAGTACTTTAAATTAAATTTAAACTCAAAACATGTTCTTACATATCCGAATATAAAACTGTTCTGATCAAAATAAAAGTACAACTCATAGACTGCTATCACGTGGTCTAGACTCTAGGCAGGTCCGGGTCCATGCTTCTCCCTTCCCTAAGCTCCCATAGTCTTTATACCTGTCAGTCTGCTCCCCAATAAATTGGTTCATCACAGGTGATCACGAATACACAGGGTCAACCACGAGGTTGAGTAGAGAAAAACTGTAAACAAACCACATTACTATAAATAGAAAATCAATCATCTCCACTCCGAATCACAAGACCCAATATCTCCGCACCGATCACAAGACCCATTATCTCCACACCAATCACAAGACCCATTATCTCCGCACCGATCACAAGACCCATTAACTCCGCTCCAATCACAAGACCCATTCACTCCGCACCATCGTTATCACATTATGATATAAATGCACAATATAATGATCACATGATAATATATCACAAACATGCTTGGTAACAATTATGAACGGTTTACACATCATCATATATTAGTAGTTTCCCCTACCTCAAACTGCAGAAGAAATGATAACTGCGCGACTGCTTCTAAAAATGCTCCACACGGAAACTTCCACCTAGATAAGTATTACTTTAATTAATACTTTCCTAATTCTCGTAATACGTGTACACATTCTACTTATAGACATTCCTATATTTAGAAAGTTTCCAAATCACTGGTTACCCAAAATAGTAACTTTCTAAATATAGTAACTTCTAAAAATAGTAGCTTCCAAAAATAGATACTTTAGTTTTGAAATTCAAATCATTCAAAATATTAAATAAGACCCATATCAAAATTTACCATAAATAAAATATTACACCATCATTACTAATTATATTATCTATAAATACCAACTATTATTAAAACTATTAATAATAATAATAATAATAATAATAATAATAATAATAATAATAATAATAATAATAATAATAATAATAATAATAATTATAGTAATAAAATTAGCAATTATGACAAGAAACCCGCGAGACAAACCCGTGTCCAAAACAGCCCTAACAACCACCACGACACGCCCCACCTACCACCAACAGCCACTACAGCCCGTGTCCAGAACCACCCTCCACCACTGCAACCACCAGCAGCCCCCTCGCCGGTTGCCGGTGCTCTGAATCAACCACTCAAACACCCCTGGCTACTCGCCCCTTCCCCTGACCTCGCACACTTTGTCAGACTTCCAACACCAGACCAGCCACCACCAGCACCCGACACCACCACCAGACCCTTCCCTTGACTCCAAACTCGAGAGACACGGTGGTAACATCGCGTCGACCTCCCCCGAGTCAACGATGTTACTACCCCCAACACCCCCTGTTCACAGACCAAAACCCAGAAACTCAAAACCAGAAAAAACGACTCCTTGACAGCCCTTGTTTAACCCCTTACACCACCTTGACCAGCCACCCTTATCCAACGTGACTACCACCCTCGACTACACCCAACCACTACTCAACTCCGTGCATGAAGACCATTAAAAAAACAACTACAGACTTATAAAAACGCATAGTAAAAGACGCAGATTAAACTCAGGTATATCTGATTGTATTACGACCTCCTGACACCAGTTTTAACCACCCCCACGATGACTCTAGGCGACCAACGACGGTCTCCTTATAGCCTACACATGTTCATTACATATTATAGTATAAAAGTATGTAAAAACACCAGAGAATTACTTGTGCTATGCTCATATATAAGGTGACGAAAACTATACAGTTACCAGAAAATATCACAAAGGTGGTGGTCACACCAGATCTCTGACCACTTCGAACCACCTTACGTCGGCCTACAACCACCGTGCACCGGCTCTTTTCATTCTCTGCTATGGCGGCTAGGTTTTTGTGTTTTGAGATCTTGAATAGCGTGCCTAGGGTTAGGGTAGACTAGGGCTTAAATAAGGCGGCAGGGTGTGTGTTTGTTGAGTTTGAAATCTTCTAATCGTGGGCTGAATTCTGCACACATAGCGAGGCCCATGGCCGTGTTGCCATGGGTCCTAGGTTCGAATCCCAACAAGCACATACTAGATCAATTACCCTAAGGTGACTAAGTTCCTATTTCGAGTCCCACCTAAGTCCAAAACACCTCTTATAAAACGCATACAAGCAAGCTTATTAAACGAACGATTTAATTAAAAAGGCCTAACAAAGCGAGGTATTACACTTATCGAGTTTGCAACGATCCATAAAGGATCGAAGCCATGATACGTTAGTGAGAGGTGGAGCGTTGGTTGCCATTGATGATGTTGAAAATTAAACTACAATAAACATGAAGGAATTAAAACAACGTCAATTTTAAAACTCGTAAATAGTTTTAAACAAGTTTAGTTTATTTACTTAATGATCTCTTACCCAATTAAGTAAACAATCCCGAGACCCAAACCCATACTAATTCGGGCACGGTATAGCCGATTCAACCCGTATTGGTATAATTTGGTGGATTAACCTTTTAATCGGTACTCCCTTAGAACTCCCGGTCGACAATTTTCTAAAAATCGTCTTTAGCCCGAACTTATTGCAACTACGGTTACGAATACTTTTGTTGAGATCAACCAAATTTCAAGGTGTAATCTTATTACCCCACTTACCCAACGTGACAATTTTAGTACCCCGGTATAGCCGAGCCTACATTCTTGTGAAGAAGGGATTCATGGGTCCATACTTTTTGGTAAGGCTAAGTCTCAATATTGATTTGTAAGAGATCTAGTCAAATTTTATTATCTATCTCCGTTTAAGTGAACTAAGTCAGTGAATTATCGATAAAATATATGACTAGGTCGATTAATCGAATAAAATGCATGACATGATATGACGATTTGGCTATGCATGCAAACATATAAAGCAAAATAAAAGCATAAAAAATAAACTCTAGTATGACCTTTCCTAGAAAAGAAATAATAAAAGTACAAATTCGGAAACCAACTCCTTTGGTCCCTTGAACTTCACGAGGCACGTTTCCCAAGGTAAACACTGTCTTGGTCGGAACTCTTTTCCGAATGGCACCGTCTTCAAGGATCTCCGGAATTTACAAAAAATACAACTTTCCTAGTCTACTTTATACATTATAAAATAGAAATAAATTATAATTGGGTGATACGAGATCACAAAATTACAACCGAATCGGTAACCCCTTACATTGCGGGAAATACCCATTGAAAACTAAGGCCATACTAAGTAAATTACATAATGCAAACTTACGTAAATAAAATCATGACATTCATAACTAAAATATGCAATGCTTATGAATATATGAACTATCATGCAAACCCTAAGCCAAATCGTCCTATTTAAATATCAATTATATAAATAGTTATCGTATACCTCGATTTTATGGAATTGCGTGTTTTAACGTTTAACAACACTATGCATAATGTGAATCGGAATTCACTCTTAAGTTAATCATTCCAACTCTTTTAGGTTTCAAAATTTAGTCTTACTCAAACTTTGAACATGACTTAACTTATTATAATAATATTGTTCGGTATTACTCGGTTTTACGGGAAAAATAATACTCCCTCCGTCCCGGTCATTTGTTATCTATTTCCATTTCGGGGTGTATCATTGAATTGTTATCTATTTCCATTTTTGGTAACTTTTTGTGGATGACATTTGATTACATGTGGGGCCATATAATTTGTGTGGTCCAAATTCATTTACACTTCTTTTCTTAATCTTTGTGTCAAAAGCAATAGATAACAATTGATCGGGACGGAGGGAGTATAAAAATAAAAAAGAGTCATAAAAATTTCAAAAATTTCAAAATTCAAATTTTGAAAAATATGGAATGTTCTTAAAATTTCAGAACTTTAAAATATTAGTATTTATACGGTTTAAATATTTATTTCGAAAAAAATATGTAAAACAAGCATTTTAAGTCGGAAAATTCAATAATTAGATCCATAAATGCAAATAAAATACTAATAATATTTTTACACTTTCCAAAACACTTTAAGAACATAAAATGGATAGAAAAATAAATTACACACTGCCCAATTAGCCGAAATTTCAATAAATATGACTCTTATTATTCAATTTTAAATGCAACTTTTCAAAAAATTAAAATTAAATAAAACAGAAAATTTTGGCTCCCAAGAAAATTATGGTGATGAAAATATCATATATTACTAAAATGGGTTAAATTTTCCGGCCATTTTAACAACTATTACAAATTTTAACGATTTTCGTCATATATCGTACGATTTTAACCTTTAAAATTATTTCTCAAGCATAAAATAAGATAAAAATCTCGAAATTTTTATACATGCTGGAAATAATATATATGACATCGTGTTAAATTTTTATGGCCAAATTCCAACTTAAACTATTAAAGTCGAAATAATGTCACTAATTACCCGATTTTTACATTAAAAATCTATAATAATGCAATATATGAGATAAATTTATGGAAACTTTAGCATACATTTGAAATATTGCATGTGACATACTCATAAATGTTTATAGTCAAATTCGTAATATAACTATACAAACGCATTTTTATTCATCTTATTGCATTTTAACATTTAAAATTCATATCCCATGTATTATAAGTCCATAATTTACGAAAATTCATATTCATAACATAGGATATACATGTGACAACATACTGAAAAATCTCGGCCAAAAGATGATTTTAACTATTTTTTCCCAAATAAACAATTTTTAACCATTAAAAATCAATAAAACCGAAAAATAAAATACCAATGAGCAATATATATGCAAAATATATTCCAAATATCCTAAAAACATTTTAGAATCAGTAGGTATTCATGCATAAATTATTTCGGCCATATCATATACTAAACGAAATATCAATTTTATTTTTGTTATCCTAATAACTCCGTAAAAACGTAAACGGAAAGCATGCAAACAACCTCAAGCTCTGATACCAATTGATAGGTTTAGTTATCTCATAATTTAACTATATTAGTCATACTAACATGATTTTAATTAACATTTTAATTAACATATAATTAGATCTTATGCATGCTAAATATATGCGGAAATAGGAGAGATTTCGAACCCTTACACACGGTCCGAATGGAATGCTAGGATGATCTTCCAAAATGTTCAACAAGAACACCTCCTCTAAGATGCACCAAGACAACCCCTTAAGAATCCGACGTCTTGAGTAGGCTAGTACAAGAACCTGATTTCCTTAAACAATATACTAATCTTTATTAGAAATATTAATCAAAATACTATCACTAATATAGTATATATTATTATTATCCTTATAATAATTTAGAGAGGTTTTTATTAGTTTTCTTCCTTAGAAAAACTTGGCATGAGATGAGATTAGAATGTATTTTGTGATACAATCACATTATATATTTAGGGTTGCAAGGGATTGGGAGACCGGGTATGGGAAGCACAAAAGGAGGGAACATCTTTACTTCTCAAGGAACTTAGGGTGGCTCTAGGTAATATTCTCAAGGCACCCTTTAATGATTGTGTCTTAAGAGTATTTAGCACACTAATCATCCCATAACTACCTCCACTAATCCGTCCATTTTAGCTTAAAATGGATTTCATTTTACAAATTTGTCAATTGTATAACTTGTACAAAATGTGACATCTTATATGTCACAAGGTAATAAAATATAATTATCTTAATTTAAAACATATAAATATTTATCGTATAAATATTGTATATAATTAAATAAATCATATTTATCAATTGACAAGTAATTCGAAATTACAATTATAAAATGATTATTTATAATTATCGTCAATACGATTCACAACCTTTGTATTAATTATAACCCGATTCATTCTAATTACGATATCGTAAAATATCGTTCAATGTTTAACAATTGATACGTTTCAATTTTAAACATAAATCTTACAATAAGATTCAACCTCTGATTTCTCGATATACGAGTTTAAGGAATATGATCAAATCGTATCAATATACATTTGATCACTTTATCAATTAAGGGAATTGTCCTAAAGGTGTGACCTAAAGGGATCAACTGACCACCACCGTCATAAGACAGTAATGTCAGACTCTAGCTAGCCAATAATTACCGATTAATGTTGGTCAGTTGACTAATATAATTCGTATCATCCCTTGCGTATTCTCGTCATGAGATTTAATTACGTGATCGCACTATTGTTGAGGACACATTTCCCAACACGTTGGACCCTAGAAGCTTGTCTTGATGTTCCATCTTGGTCTTTGCAGCGGGAGTGAGCATCCGGTGTCCGTCTTTGGTCTTCACAAAATTACTAATTTAAATTACAAATATAATCCTTTTTAAATTCAAATTTAAATACAAAAGTAATTACATGGCAAAAACCCAAAACGGAGATACAAGATCTCAAAATTACAAACAAGACTGTGTTCCATCATTACGGTAACACAATCTTCTAAGGCCACACTAAGTTATAACTGTTTGCAAAAATTAAATACGTTATAGAAAGCATTCAAAGGCATTCAACAAGACGATAAATAAAATGCATCAACTAAAAATAAAATTCATTCATGACATAATACTGTTATTATTATTAACAGATTTTACCAAACCACCTTTACGGGATTAAAATTATGTGATTATACCGTTTTAATCACTTTAATTTTAATAAATTTATAATCCATTATCTTAAACCGTTTTGAAATAATATGTATCATGCGAGAGTGAACCGTTTAACAAAAATAATATACTATTTCCGTATACAGTATATTACTAAAGGCCATGGAAAATAAAAACAAGTTATTTTCGGGAAAAATAAAACGTCTGTTTACAGGGACGAGGTCGACCGACCTCAACATGGGGTCGACCGACCAACTGACAGCAAAAAAACTTCCTGTAACAGCAATATGGTCGACCGACCTATCAACCAGGTCGACCGACCACAAAACAAGAAAACGAGTTTCTGAAAACGCAAATCGCTGCACTTGAAAACCTAAACAAGTTTTTACCTTTGATTTAAAACGTGTAAATCAAATTAAACAACAACAAGGATTCACATATTGCTAAGAATATCGATTAATTAACAATATGTAAACAAGAATCGAAAACAAGATCGATTACTCACAAAAGAAAACTGTCGAAACAGAAATTACTCGCAGGAGCCGGTCGACCGACCGCAACAGGAGGTCGATCGACCCACACGGCGACAGAAAACGATTTTCAAAATTTTTAATTAAAACTCATGAAAGACACAAAAGTAAAAATTTCGTGGCCTTGTCTCTGATACCACTTGTGGGGAATATAACATGTATTCGCCCTAAACTTGAAGGATTATAACGAAATTTACAGTTGCGAATATAGTCATAAGATAATTAAAAACATGAAAAGGAATATAACCTTGGGTCCTTGCTTGAATAGGCCTAAGAACAGGAATTAAACTAAATTCCCTCCTATAACTTGCACCCAAGACTTTGTTTGAGATGATGCCGCGTGTGCTAGAAATACCCTCCAATTGCCTTGCAATATGAGGAGAGCTTTTGTGAGTTTTGATGTGAGATCTGGGATTTTGGGAGGAGGATGCTCTCAAAACCCTAATACTGTGAAATATGAATAACCAGTAGTTGACAAAAGGAGAACAACTCTCCTTTTGTATCAACATGGTCGGCCGAATGGACATGGGGTAAGGGTGGGCTTTTTCCACTCTTACCTTATTTCTTTGCGTGATTCGACCCGTTTTTCTAATAATATAATTCGCGGGTTTTATTTATAAATCGCACACATGTTATCAGATATTAATGCAGTCAATGTATTAATAATGGTCTGATAAAATTACGATATTGTATAATTACCCAAATTAATATAACTGTTTATATTAATACGCGAATACAATATTTAATTAAATATAACCATTTATATTTAATTTACGAATTAATCATGTAATCCGTATTAGCTAAAATTATTTAATCCATATTAAATAATAATCTCAACATCTCATTTGACTAATTTAATAGTCAATACCTCTGACTAACTGTTTAGTCGTATCCGGCATAAATGTGACTGTATTTTCATACCTTCACATCTCTCAAACGCGTCCTATAGGTGTGACGTATAGGGACCAGTTGATCACCGCCATCCGTATGAAAATAACGTCAAACTTATCTAGCAAGCCAACCGTTATTGATAAACGTGGATCAACTGATAATAATACTAAAGTATGCCCTTGTGATCCTTTAAGAGATTTAGTAAGTCATTGTACTAACTGTCAAGGACACTAGCCCCAACACATGCTAGTCATTGCGAAGGTGGTCATTCCTAGTTTTAAGGCCGCACGGCATAATACTGATGCTAGCCCCTAAGTCACATAAGGCCTTCTTTACTGGGAAGGTCCCTATGTTGCAAGGTATAGAAAAACTCTCAGGGTCCTCTAACTTATGAGGGGCAATGACATAGGACGAAAAACTGGAAGACTCCTCGGTAAGTGCTACAGACTCTACCTTATCAAGAGACCGCTTTCGGGTTAAAAGTTGTCTCATAAATTTTAAATACGAAGGAACTTGTTGGACTAATTCTAAAAATGGTACTTGTACATTGAGTGAAAGAATAACATCTTTAAATTTGTCGAAGGATACCTGTTCCTTCGTGGGTAGAAGTCACTACGGATAGGGAGGGGTAGAACTCTCGGCATTTGCAGCTCTCCTTAAGAATTTGGGGGTCTTGTCACCCCTAAACAGGAATTCCCTTACGTTGCCAGACATCTCGGGCCTAAAGGAATCCGCCTGTTCAGCTGCCTTGGTCGGTCGACCATCATCTTCGGTCAGTCGACCAACTTCCTGCTCTCCAGAAGCTACTGGAATCTCGTCTGTGGTCGACCGACTTGCATCAGTGGTCGGTCGACCAGAGTTACTGGTGCTCGGGTTCTGCCCCTTCTCCTTTCCTTTCTCACCAGCTTCCTTGCCTCCTATTTTGGCTCCGCTCCGCAGTGATATTATGTTTAAAGTCTCTTTCTTTTGGTTCGTTTTGGTCGGAAGTTGACCCGGGACCCGTGTATCGTTCTTGCTCGCGATTAGAGCAATCTGAGACTCCAACATTTTCATTCCCGTCTCTCGCGCCTGTGACTCCTTCTGGACAAGCCCGATAAGTTTTTGGATTAAAACATCCGTATTGGGTGGGTGGGTGGGGGGGGGGGGGGGGGAGGGGTTAGAAGGTGGTTGATACGAATTCTTGAACAAAGACATCGTCCGCGGAAGCCTTCTTGGAAATCTTGAAAACAATCTTGAATGAATTAACAAAATAGGACAAATAAAGAACAATCTTGGATGAATCTTGAATGATAATGGTGGTGAATGATGAACGGCGGTGGTGGTGATGTCGGTGTGGTGGTGGTCCGTCGGTGGTGGTGGTCGTGATGATGGTTGTTGTAGTTGTGACGGTCTTGAGGTGTATCCCCAAGGTAGAAGGATATTTGTTTGCCCTAGACCTATAGTTCAAACAATGGTGATATACTCCCTAGACCTATAGTTTGTAAATCTTTGTAATACTTGAAACGCGACAAATATTAACGGTTCGGATCAACACTCGATGAGTCCTTGAGATTTCTTTAAGAAAGCCTTAAAAAGAAAACATGTGAATTTTTATTGATTTTATAATTAACTGTCATAACAAGAGGAACAATGTGCCCTATTTATAACATAGGTCACACGTCCCAAACACAATCCCACATGCCTCCGTATTCTCGAAACCCTAATGAGAATAGAAGTCCTAAATTTTATCTAGGTGGATTAAATATAATCCTTATTAAAAATAAACTATATCCTAGGTTATTAAAAGAATTAAATAACTAATCCTAATAACCTTAAGATAACTAACTAGCTAGGTAGTAACAAACTTGTAACAACCTCGTAACTACCTTAACAAACTAGATAACAAACTTTAATAAAATAACTACTAATAAATATAACAAAGAAATTAAGAATACTACAATGCCTATTAGGAGTCCAAGAATTTCGTGAACCATGAGCAGCCACACGGCCCTTGGGATCCGTGCCCCAACGCCTAGCCGTGACCTTCACACGGTGGTCCATCCACCTAGCCTCCTTTGGTCTTGATCCGTTTCTTGATTTTATTTTATTAGCCCAAGAACTTAAAGCCCATCGAACCTTTATTAACAAAAATACTAGCCATATGATAACAATAGCTAATATAATTTGCCTCCCCGATCTTGGCTCACAATAATGAATTGATGCCCTATCCATAATCGGATCATCCCATCCTCCTTTAAAGAGAATTGACCTCAATTCTTGATCGTCGAATCTGAAGAAACGTTGGCCTAGTGATATGCATCCTGTATACAAAAGAAATGGTTGGGACACTAGTTTCGGACCAAGATCCTCATGGTTGCGCTTCTTAGCACCATCACGGATCACCATGCTCACCTCCTTGACAACATGACTACCCTCACTAAGAACATGGCCTATACTTTTGTTCAAAGGAGACTTACATCCTCCTTGCCCCAAATCTGAATCTGTTCCCGTTCCCCTTGGTTCAGCTCGTACCAAACTAGCACTAAGCAACAACCTCCTGATCTGCTCTAAACTTGTTGCTGCCCGTGGTGTGTCAACCTGTTCACGCTCGTGTTTGGCCACCTTATACAACACCCTACTATCCTCCTCGAAAGCTGCTGCTGCCCGTGGTTCACGCCCTACCGCAGCCCTCTTAGCCACCTCCGTGCTAACCAACTCTTCGTGAATAACCTTGGTTACCTCAGCCCTCACCGCATCTTCATGTCCGTTCTTGCTCATCGTAATTGCGTTGTATGGACCCTCGACCCTCGACCCTAGTATTATTTTCCTTTTCTTTCTAATTGGAATTTGTTCTTCCCCCAAGTATTCCTTCATTAGATTTCCAGTATCCAACGGCTTGGACTTCCCGTGTTTAGTGAACATGCGTTCGTGGTCCTCATTCACAACGGCCTTCCTTTTCTTCGACTCCTTATTCGAGATCAAAGTAAAGTTCGTATCAGATTTCCCTACCCCATATAAGAATTCATCTATGCATATCCCTAATGGAGTTTTATAAGCGTTTTCTCTTGTGAATGGCCTGATTTTTATTTGCCTTAAAGCATCATGGACGGATCTCAGCAACTTCGGTTTCAAACTATCCTTACTTGTTTCATCCGTCACATGTAACTCTTGGGTCTGAGTGCTTCTATTAATGGCCTGCATAGGAAGTGTAGTTCTTGGAACTAAGCTCATCCGACATTCCGCCCTTCCTAAAGATGGTAACCCAGGTGGTAGATCGTCCCTCAATCCCCTCACCGGTTTTGTCATCCCCGCCCTTACCTTTCCCTTTGCTAATCCTCCTTCTAAACCCAAAGCATCTAACCTGTCCCCCTCTATGGTTCGTTCTTCTCTCCTTTGCTTCGTACTCATAAGAAGACTACGCCTTTTGCTTCTCTCCGCATTCATATCTCGTACAGCTTGTGGAGTCATTGGTTTTAGAATGATCTTCTTACCTTTATTCATTAGCTCATACTCGTTGGTCCTTCCTCGATGCAAAACATCTCTATCGAACAGCCAAGGTCGACCCAATAGGATATGACATGCCTCCATAGGTATTACATCGCATACTATGCTTTCTTGATATGATCCCATGGAAATTCCCACCCTAACCTGTCTCGTTACTCTTATAGCACTCCCATCATCTAACCAATGCAATAAGTATGCTGGGTTTGGATGTGTGGTAGTGGTTAGATCAAGCTTGGACACCATCTCCTAGGAAGCAATGTTTGCACAACTACCCCCATCGATAATCATACTACACCACTTGTCTTGTACTTGGCACTTAGTATGGAAAATTTGGTTTCTTTGATCGATTGTGATTAGGGATGGCAGTGGGTCGGGTACCCAACCCAGAATCTTAGGGTCAGACCCTAACGGGTCGGGTATGGGTCTGAATTTTTGAGACCCACTCGGGTATCGGTCGGGTATGGGTCTTATATAAAAACTTCGGGTCGGGTCCGGGTCTTGGTCTTGGCACCCTACCCGACCCTTGGACCCTTATATTTATTAAAAAAAAGAAAAAGAAAAAGAAAAAACACACATACGAACGTCAATAACCCAAATAATACACACAAACATATGACCTTTATTAGTTATCATTAATATACTATACGCATATCCAAATAACCATTAAGAATAACGAGGAAATTGATGAAAATGATGAGTTTGGGTACGGTAAATAATATAATTTAGGGTCGGGTACGGGTAATGATCCAAATAACCAAGACTTTGTAATACTTTAATCAAAACTTTGTAATTTAATTCGAACTTTGGTTCATTTTATTGAATGACTCGTTAAAAAAATTAGACCCTAGGGTAGACCCTACCCAGACCCAGACCCATTAGGGTCGGGTATGGGTCCATTAATTTCAGACCCTTTAGGGTTTGGGTCGGGTATGGGTCTAAGGTTTTTTTTACTTCGGGTCGGGTCGGGTCTTGCCGGACCCTACCCAGACCCTACCCATTGCCATCCCTAATTGTGATTGAGTCGGTTTGATCTTGTAGGTTACGTAGCATTAGGTTTCTTGAAATTGGCCTTGGAGCCCTAATCTCCGTCTCCCCCTTGAATCTCAAGCCATCCATAGTAATTCCCTCCATGGATCGTCTTGAAGATAAAGAAAATCAAGAGCCGAAGCTCTGATACCACTTATGATACGAATTCTTGAACAAAGATATCGTCCGCGGAAGCCTTCTTGGAAATCTTGAAAACAATCTTGAATGAATTAACAAAATAGGACAAATAAAGAACAATCTTGGATGAATCTTGAATGATGATGGTGGTAAATGATGAACGGCGGTGGTGGTGATGTCGGTGTGGTGGTGGTCCGTCGGTGGTGGTGGTCGTGATGATGGTTGTTGTAGTTGTGACGGTCTTGAGGTGTATCCCCAAGGTAGAAGGATATTTTTTTTGCCCTAGACCTATAGTTCAAACAATGGTGATTTACTCCCTAGACCTATAGTTTGTAAATCTTGCTAATACTTGAAACAAGACAAATATTAACGGTTCAGATCAACACTCGATGAGTCCTTGAGATTTCTTTAAGAAAGCCTTAAAAAGAAAACATGTGAATTTTTATTGATTTTATAATTAACTGTCTAAAAAGAGGAACAATGTGCCCTATTTATAACATAGGTCACACGTCCCAAACACAATCCCACATGCCTCCGTATTCTCGAAACCCTAATGAGAATAGAAGTCCTAAATTTTATCTAGGTGGATTAAATATAATCCTTATTAAAAATAAACTATATCCTAGGTTATTAAAAGAATTAAATAACTAATCCTAATAACCTTAAGATAACTAACTAGCTAGTTAGTAACTAACTTGTAACTAACTTGTAACAACCTAGTAACTACCTTAACAAACTAGATAACAAACTTTAATAAAATAACTACTAATAAATATAACAAAGAAATTAAGTATACTACAATGCCTATTAGGAGTCCAAGAATTTCGTGAACCATGAGTAGCCACACGACCCTTGGGATCCGTGCCCCAACGCCTAGCCGTGACCTTCACACGGTGGTCCATCCACCTAGCCTCCTTTGGTCTTGATCCGTTTCTTGATTTTATTTTATTAGCCCAAGGTCTTAAAGCCCATCGAACCTTTATTAACAAAAATACTAGCCATATAATAACAATAGCTAATATAATTTGCCTCCCCGATCTTGGCTCAGAATAATGAATTGATGCCCTATCCATAATCGGATCATCCCCTCCTCCTTTAAAGAGAATTGACCTCAATTCTTGATCGTCGAATCTTGAGAAACGTTGGCCTAGTGATATGCATCCTGTATACAGAAGAAATGGTTGGGACACTAGTTTCGTACCAAGATCCTCATGGTTGCGCTTCTTAGCACCATCACGTATCACCATGCTCACCTCCTTGACAACATGACTACCCTCACTAAGAACATGGCCTATACTTTTGTTCAAAGGAGACTTACATCCTCCTTGCCCCAAATCTGAATCTGTTCCCGTTCCCCTTGGTTCAGCTTGTACCAAACTAGCACTAAGCAATAACCTCCTGATCTGCTCTAAATTTGTTGCTGCCCGTGGGGTGTCAACCTGTTCACGCTCGTGTTTGGCCACCTTAGACAACACCCTACTATCCTCCTCGAAAGCTGCTGCTGCCCGTGGTTCACGCCCCACCGCAGCCTTCTTAGCCACCTCCGTGCTAACCAACTCTTCGTGCATACCCTTGGTTACCTCAGCCCTCACCGCATCCTCATGTTCGTTCTTGCTCATCGTAATTGCGTTGTATGGACCCTCGACCCTCGACCCTAGGTATTATTTTCCTTTTCTTTCTAATTGGAATTTGTTCTTCCCCCAAGTATTCCTTCATTAGATTTCCAGTATCCAACGGCTTGGACTTCCCGTGTTTAGTGAACATGCGTTCGTGGCCCTCATTCACAACGGCCTTCCTTTTCTTCGACTCCTTATTCGAGATCAAAGTAAAGTTCGTATCAGATTTCCCTACCCCATATAAGAATTCATCTATGCATATCCCTAATGGAGTTTTATAAGCGTTTTCTCTTGTGAATGGCCTGATTTTTATTTGCCTTAAAGCATCATGGACGGATCTCAGCAACTTCGGTTTCAAACTATCCTTACTTGTTTCATCCGTCACATGTAACTCTTGGGTCTGAGTGCTTCTATTAATGGCCTGCATAGGAAGTGTAGTTCTTGGAACTAAGCTCATCCGACATTCCGCCCTTCCTAAAGATGGTAACCCAGGTGGTAGATCGTCCCTCAATCCCCTCACCGGTTTTGTCATCCCCGCCCTTACCTTTCCCTTTGCTAATCCTCCTTCTAAACCCAAAGCATCTAACCTGTCCCCCTCTATGGTTCGTTCTTCTCTCCTTTGCTTCGTACTCATAAGAAGACTACGCCTTTTGCTTCTCTCCGCATTCATATCTCGTACAGCTTGTGGAGTCATTGGTTTTAGAATGATCTTCTTACCTTTATTCATTAGCTCATACTCGTTGGTCCTTCCTCGATGCAAAACATCTCTATCGAACAGCCAAGGTCGACCCAATAGGATATGACATGCCTCCATAGGTATTACATCGCATACTATGCTTTCTTGATATGATCCCATGGAAATTCCCACCCTAACCTGTCTCGTTACTCTTATAGCACTCCCATCATCTAACCAATGCAATAAGTATGCTGGGTTTGGATGTGTGGTAGTGGTTAGATCAAGCTTGGACACCATCTCCTAGGAAGCAATGTTTGCACAACTACCCCCATCGATAATCATACTACACCACTTGTCTTGTACTTGGCACTTAGTATGGAAAATTTGGTTTCTTTGATCGATTGTGATTAGGGATGGCAGTGGGTCGGGTACCCAACCCAGAATCTTAGGGTCAGACCCTAACGGGTCGGGTATGGGTCTGAATTTTTGAGACCCACTCGGGTATCGGTCGGGTATGGGTCTTATATAAAAACTTCGGGTCGGGTCCGGGTCTTGGTCTTGGCACCCTACCCGACCCTTGGACCCTTATATTTATTAAAAAAAAGAAAAAGAAAAAGAAAAAACACACATACGAACGTCAATAACCCAAATAATACACACAAACATATGACCTTTATTAGTTATCATTAATATACTATACGCATATCCAAATAACCATTAAGAATAACGAGGAAATTGATGAAAATGATGAGTTTGGGTACGGTAAATAATATAATTTAGGGTCGGGTACGGGTAATGATCCAAATAACCAAGACTTTGTAATACTTTAATCAAAACTTTGTAATTTAATTCGAACTTTGGTTCATTTTATTGAATGACTCGTTAAAAAAATTAGACCCTAGGGTAGACCCTACCCAGACCCAGACCCATTAGGGTCGGGTATGGGTCCATTAATTTCAGACCCTTTAGGGTTTGGGTCGGGTATGGGTCTAAGGTTTTTTTTACTTCGGGTCGGGTCGGGTCTTGCCGGACCCTACCCAGACCCTACCCATTGCCATCCCTAATTGTGATTGAGTCGGTTTGATCTTGTAGGTTACGTAGCATTAGGTTTCTTGAAATTGGCCTTGGAGCCCTAATCTCCGTCTCCCCCTTGAATCTCAAGCCATCCATAGTAATTCCCTCCATGGATCGTCTTGAAGATAAAGAAAATCAAGAGCCGAAGCTCTGATACCACTTATGATACGAATTCTTGAACAAAGATATCGTCCGCGGAAGCCTTCTTGGAAATCTTGAAAACAATCTTGAATGAATTAACAAAATAGGACAAATAAAGAACAATCTTGGATGAATCTTGAATGATGATGGTGGTAAATGATGAACGGCGGTGGTGGTGATGTCGGTGTGGTGGTGGTCCGTCGGTGGTGGTGGTCGTGATGATGGTTGTTGTAGTTGTGACGGTCTTGAGGTGTATCCCCAAGGTAGAAGGATATTTTTTTTGCCCTAGACCTATAGTTCAAACAATGGTGATTTACTCCCTAGACCTATAGTTTGTAAATCTTGCTAATACTTGAAACAAGACAAATATTAACGGTTCAGATCAACACTCGATGAGTCCTTGAGATTTCTTTAAGAAAGCCTTAAAAAGAAAACATGTGAATTTTTATTGATTTTATAATTAACTGTCTAAACAAGAGGAACAATGTGCCCTATTTATAACATAGGTCACACGTCCCAAACACAATCCCACATGCCTCCGTATTCTCGAAACCCTAATGAGAATAGAAGTCCTAAATTTTATCTAGGTGGATTAAATATAATCCTTATTAAAAATAAACTATATCCTAGGTTATTAAAAGAATTAAATAACTAATCCTAATAACCTTAAGATAACTAACTAGCTAGTTAGTAACTAACTTGTAACTAACTTGTAACAACCTAGTAACTACCTTAACAAACTAGATAACAAACTTTAATAAAATAACTACTAATAAATATAACAAAGAAATTAAGTATACTACAATGCCTATTAGGACTCCAAGAATTTCGTGAACCATGAGTAGCCACACGACCCTTGGGATCCGTGCCCCAACGCCTAGCCGTGACCTTCACACGGTGGTCCATCCACCTAGCCTCCTTTGGTCTTGATCCGTTTCTTGATTTTATTTTATTAGCCCAAGGTCTTAAAGCCCATCGAACCTTTATTAACAAAAATACTAGCCATATAATAACAATAGCTAATATAATTTGCCTCCCCGATCTTGGCTCAGAATAATGAATTGATGCCCTATCCATAATCGGATCATCCCCTCCTCCTTTAAAGAGAATTGACTTCAATTCTTGATCGTCGAATCTTGAGAAACGTTGGCCTAGTGATATGCATCCTGTATACAGAAGAAATGGTTGGGACACTAGTTTCGTACCAAGATCCTCATAGTTGCGCTTCTTAGCACCATCACGTATCACCATGCTCACCTCCTTGACAACATGACTACCCTCACTAAGAACATGGCCTATACTTTTGTTCAAAGGAGACTTACATCCTCCTTGCCCCAAATCTGAATCTGTTCCCGTTCCTCTTGGTTCAGCTCGTACCAAACTAGCACTAAGCAATAACCTCCTGATCTGCTCTAAATTTGTTGCTGCCCGTGGGGTGTCAACCTGTTCACGCTCGTGTTTGGCCACCTTAGACAACACCCTACTATCCTCCTCGAAAGCTGCTGCTGCCCGTGGTTCACGCCCCACCGCAGCCTTCTTAGCCACCTCCGTGCTAACCAACTCTTCGTGCATACCCTTGGTTACCTCAGCCCTCACCGCATCCTCATGTCCGTTCTTGCTCATCGTAATTGCGTTGTATGGACCCTCGACCCTCGACCCTAGGTATTATTTTCCTTTTCTTTCTAATTGGAATTTGTTCTTCCCCCAAGTATTCCTTCATTAGATTTCCAGTATCCAACGGCTTGGACTTCCCGTGTTTAGTGAACATGCGTTCGTGGTCCTCATTCACAACGGCCTTCCTTTTCTTCGACTCCTTATTCGAGATCAAAGTAAAGTTCGTATCAGATTTCCCTACCCCATATAAGAATTCATCTATGCATATCCCTAATGGAGTTTTATAAGCGTTTTCTCTTGTGAATGGCCAGATTTTTATTTGCCTTAAAGCATCATGGACGGATCTCAGCAACTTCGGTTTCAAACTATCCTTACTTGTTTCATCCGTCACATGTAACTCTTGGGTCTGAGTGCTTCTATTAATGGCCTGCATAGGAAGTGTAGTTCTTGGAACTAAGCTCAGTCGACATTCCGCCCTTCCTAAAGATGGTAACCCAGGTGGTAGATCTTCCCTCAATCCCCTCACCGGTATTGTCATCCCCGCCCTTACCTTTCCCTTTGCTAATCCTCCTTCTAAACCCAAAGCATCTAACCTGTCCCCCTCTATGGTTCGTTCTTCTCTCCTTTGCTTCGTACTCCTAGGAAGACTACGCCTTTTGCTTCTCTCGGCATTCATATCTCGTACAGCTTATGGAGTCATTGGTTTTAGAATGATCTTCTTACCTTTATTCATTAGCTCATACTCGTTGGTCCTTCCTCGATGCAAAACATCTCTATCGAACAGCCAAGGTCGACCCAATAGGATATGACATGCCTCCATAGGTATTACATCGCATACTATGCTTTCTTGATATGATCCCATGGAGATTCCCACCCTAACCTGTCTCGTTACTCTTATAGCACTCTCATCATCTAACCAATGCAATAAGTATGCTGGGTTTGGATGTGTGGTAGTGGTTAGATCAAGCTTGGACACCATCTCCTCCGAAGCAATGTTTGCACAACTACCCCCATTGATAATCATACTACACCACTTGTCTTGTACTTGGCACTTAGTATGGAAAATTTGGTTTCTTTTATCGATTGTGATTAGGGATGGCAATGGGTCGGGTACCCAACCCAGAACCTTAGGGTCAGACCCTAACGGGTCGGGTATGGGTCTGAATTTTTGAGACCCACTCGGGTATGGGTCGGGTATGGGTCTTATATAAAAACTTCGGGTCGGGTCCGGGTCTTGGTCTTGGGACCCTACCCGACCCTTGGACCCTTATATTTATTAAAAAAAAGAAAAAGAAAAACAAAAAACACACATACGAACGTCAATAACCCAAATAATACACACAAACATATGACCTTTATTAGTTATCATTAATATACTATACGCATATCCAAATAACCATTAAGAATAACGAGGAAATTGATGAAAATGATGAGTTTGGGTACGGTAAATAATATAATTTAGGGTCGGGTACGGGTTATGATCCAAATAACCAAGACTTTGTAATACTTTAATCAAAACATTGTAATTTAATTCGAATTTTGGTTCATTTTATTGAATGACTCGTTAAAAAAATTAGACCCTAGGGTAGACCCTACCCAGACCCAGACGCATTAGGGTCGGGTATGGGTCCATTAATTTCAGACCCTTTAGGGTTTGGGTCGGGTATGGGTCTAAGGTTTTTTTACTTTGGGTCGGGTCGGGTCTTGCCGGACCTTACCCAGACCCTACCCATTGCCATCCCTAATTGTGATTGAGTCGGTTTGATCTTGTAGGTTACGTAGCATTAGGTTTCTTGAAATTGGCCTTGGAGCCCTAATCTCCGTCCCCCCCTTGAATCTCAAGCCATCCATAGTAATTCCCTCCATGGATCGTCTTGAAGATAAAGAAAATCAAGAGCCGAAGCTCTGATACCACTTATGATACGAATTCTTGAACAAAGAAATCGTCCGCGGAAGCCTTCTTGGAAATCTTGAAAACAATCTTGAATGAATTAACAAAATAGGACAAATAAAGAACAATCATGGATGAATCTTGAATGATGATGGTGGTAAATGATGAACGGCGGTGGTGGTGATGTCGGTGTGGTGGTGGTCCGTCGGTGGTGGTGGTCGTGATGATGGTTGTTGTAGTTGTGACGGTCTTGAGGTGTATCCCCAAGGTAGAAGGATATTTGTTTGCCCTAGACCTATAGTTCAAACAATGGTGATTTACTCCCTAGACCTATAGTTTGTAAATCTTGCTAATACTTGAAACGCGACAAATATTAACGGTTCAGATCAACACTCGATGAGTCCTTGAGATTTCTTTAAGAAAGCCTTAAAAAGAAAACATGTGAATTTTTTTTGATTTTATAATTAACTGTCTAAACAAGAGGAACAATGTGCCCTATTTATAACATAGGTCACACGTCCCAAACACAATCCCACATGCCTCCGTATTCTCGAATCCCTAATGAGAATAGAAGTCCTAACTTTTATCTAGGTGGATTAAATATAATCCTTATTAAAATTAACTATATCCTAGGTTATTAAAAGAATTAAATAACTAATACTAATAACCTTAAGATAACTAACTAGCTAGGTAGTAACTAACTTGTAACTAACTTGTAACAACCTACTAACTACCTTAACAAACTAGATAACAAACTTTAATAAAATAAGTACTAATAAATATAACAAAGAAATTAAGAATACTACAATGCCTATTAGGAGTCCAAGAATTTCGTGAACCATGAGTAGCCACACGGCCCTTGGGATCCGTGCCCCAACGCCTAGCCGTGACCTTCACACGGTGGTCCATCCACCTAGCCTCCTTTGGTCTTGATCCGTTTCTTGATTTTATTTTATTAGCCCAAGGTCTTAAAGCCCATCGAACCTTTATTAACAAAAATACTAGCCATATGATAACAATAGCTAATATAATTTGCCTCCCCGATCTTGGCTCACAATAATGAATTGATGCCCTATCACTAATCGGATCAGTGGTTGATGGACGAAAGGTGGTTTTTGGAAGTTTTGTTTGTCTGAAGGGATGTAAGCTTGGTTCTATTGTTGGTGTTGTGGGTTAAGGACGTTTTGACTCGTCCATCTCATGTGGGGGTGGACATTATTGCTGTTAGGGTCATAAAAATTGTTTCCGCGGTAGTGTTGGAAAGTCGCGCACGTTTCATTAGAAGAAGTACATAATTTTGAAACGTGCCCATCTCCACCGCATCTCTCACAAATAAATGGTCCGTCAGAAACGACATTCACTTGATACATGACACCCTTACTCCCACTACCAACCTCAAACTTCCCGCCACTCACCTCAAGCTTGTCTAGTTTGGCCATTAGAGCCTCAATAGCTGCAACATTAGATTCAGCCTTCATTTGGTTACCACGGGAAGTCCTGATGCGTGTCTATTTTATGATGTTTTTCATCTATTTTTACACGTATTTGGTCGCTCATTTACTATGTTTTAGCCTTTATTTCCCACAAATCATGTACTTTCGTATTTTTGTGCACTTTTGCAGATTTATGCGGAAAAGAGACGATTTAGCACCAAGTCCGTACCCTCAAGTCTTTTGCTTAATTAAGGAATAAATGGAAAGTCAACTGGAGTCAAAGTCAAAGTATCCAAAGTCAAAACAAGAAGAAAATAGAAGAAATTCTTCGGGAAGCGGTCGACCGACCGACAATATAAGTCGACCGACTGACCCTGATCTTTATAAAAGTTCAAATCTGAAGAAAAGCCCAAGAATTTACGAAGTCCAATACGAAGCGGTCGACCGACCCACATAGTAAGTCGGCCGACCTACGCAGAAGCCCAGAGCAATTCTTTTTCGGAAATAAAGTAAAATTAGAGTTTTTAGGAAACTCTTAGTTTTATACCCTATATAACCAAATCTTGTGATAAGGGTTATGCATGCTTTTCATATATATGCTTGATATCTATTATCATACTTTAGGATCTTTTATTTAATCTTTTACCATCTAGTTCATCTTTTATCTTATTCAAGAATTCCCAAGCATTCAATAAAGTTTGTTTCTTTCTGCCCTAATTCCAATTGTGGTATTACTCTTTTTAATCTAGCTTTTTATTATCGTTCTTATTTTTATTACAATTGTTTAAGTTAGAAATCCCAAACTTTATTGAATCTCGCATGTTTAGATTGTTTACCATGTTCACCATGTTTATTCCAAATTTTATAATCATCTTAAGTATTACGAGTAGCTAAATTTCATATGTTAGGATGTAGGGGATGAATATGCGTAGGTAAATAAAATTCGAAAGACCGACTTGTAGCAGGACCACGGTCGGCCGACTGGAATAGCTGGTCGGTCGACCGAGGCCGTGGTCGGCCGACTGGAGTAGCTGGTCGGTCGACCACCCGCGTATGTATTCTTATTTCGTCTTTTCTTGTCAATTATAATATCCTGCAATGAGACCATAAGGAGACTTGTAGGATGTTAGTAATGACCTACCCAAGATTGAAAGATACGGGAAGGGCATTGGTTTACACCTTAAGACGGATAGGTCACTCAAGGCTGAAAGGTATGTGACCTGGGATTTAGGAATCACCCTTATTGTTGACACCCAATAATTGTGAGACCTAGGAACTAATAGCATAGGCCGAAAGGAGCTATTAGGTAGCATAGACCTAAAAAGATATGTTACACCCCCTTACGCGACTGCAATACATGTTGACCTTAGGATTTATTTTACCTTAGCTATTTATTACCCGAACATCCTAGCATCCCTTTTTATTATATTTTATTCTCATCTTTTATTATTTGTTTATCTTAATCTTTGCCTTAGATATAGTAATCAACAATCAAAACCCCCAATTTTGTTACCTTTAAACATTAACACTCAAACAATAAACATTCCCCACCTCCTTGTGGTTCGACCCTGACTTTCACTATCTATTGTTAAAGTTAGGAATTATAAATTTTATCTTTGGTACCCTCAACGACGGGCATCAAATTTTGGCGCCGTTGTCGGGGAGGTGACGCCAGTGTTTATTGTTTATTGTTTTTGTTTCTCTTTGTTTAAGGAACTTTTTGTTCCTTAAACCCTCTCACTTTTTTCTTGTAGTTTCCATCTTATGCGCAGGTCAGTTCAAGGAGAACTCCTACCACTTGACCTCGAAATTGAGAGGACTCTTAGAGAAAGAAGAAAGCAACTTCTAGCAAATCAGGAAGGAGGTTCACCATCTTCCCTATTTCAAGAAGACTTATTCGAACAACCATCATTACCATCTTCACCAAAAACACCACCTTCACAACCAAATTCACCCATCAATCCGCTTTCACCAAAAACACCACCTTTTACCTACTTTCCAGTTTTTCCTAAAGAAGAAGAGGATATGGCAGAAGAAGCTACTATTGCCAGTCACTCCATGCCTCAGGCAAAGGACCTATACAAAGGGTTCACTTTACCTGCAGGTACTGGGAAGCCATTCGAGGCCAAGCCCGCCTACATAACTATGGTTGAAAGAAACCAATTTGGAGGCTCGGCCAATGAGGATGTTGCTAATCATATTGAAATCTTCACAGATTACATATGCTCTATAGCACCCCCAGAAGGAGTGACGCAGGACCAGATTAAACAGACCATGTTCATCTTCTCTCTTAGGGATGCTGCGAGAGAGTGGTGCAGAGATTTAGACCGCACTGCTGCGGGAGTCACAGATTGGAACACCTTAGCCTTAGCATTCTACAGGAAATACTATTCTGCATCAAAGACTAATGCTTTGAGGGCGCAGATTACTAATTTCAAGCAAGGCCCCAATGAAGACTTTAGCGAGGCGTGGGACAGGTTCAAGAGACTTGTTCGATCCATACCACATCACGGATTCGAACAATGGTTTCTTTGCAACCAGTTCTACAATGGCCTCTATGATGACAACAGGGCCTACCTAGACGCTGCAGCTAATGGGAGATTCCAAGATAATTCAGGAGAGACTAAGGGTCTCAAGTTGATAGAAGATGTTGTTGTGCACCGCGCTGAGCATGGTACTTCTAGAGGAAACCAGAGGAAATCTGAATACAACCTATCAGCAATTGAGGCCTTGACAGCTAAGTTGGAAAAATTTGAGGCTGCAGGAAAGCTCGATCTAGGGAGTGGAAGCAAGGGAGGAATATACCAAGTAACCTCAGCAAAATTCCACATATTTACCCCCACATAAACAAAATTTCCAAAAACCACCTTCTAATCCACCACCCAACACAGATGCTCTTATCCAAAATCTTATTGGGTTGGTACAGAAGGAGTCACAGGCTAGAGAGGCAGGGATGAAGATGTTAGAGTCCGAGATTGCTCAAATTGCGAGCAAGAATGATACTAGGGCTCCGGGTCAGCTTCCAACCAAACCGGACCAGAAAAAAGAGACTCTAAACATCATCTCCCTGCGGAGTGGAGCTAAAGTGGGGAGCGAGAAAGAAAAACAGGCGAGTAGCAGCGAAGGCGGTCGACCGACCGAAGATTCTGGTCGACCGACCACAGATCGGGACCCGAAAATTTTACCTGAACAGGAAACTGGTCGACCGACCGAAGAAACTGGTCGACCGACCACTGAAGCAGAACCCGAAGTTCCCTTTCGTCCAGATTTGCCGAATAACTTGCGGGAGTTTCCTTTTCCGGGGTGACAAGACCCCCAGATTTCTAAAAAGGGCTGCAAATACTGAGTCCTCAGCTGCTCCTTTCCCAGAAAGACTCGTACCTTCAAAGGATCAGGTATCTTTTGATAAATTCAAAGATGTGATTCGTTCATTAAATGTTCAAGTCCCATTTTTAGAATTAGTTCAACAAGTTCCTTCCTATCTTAAATTTATGAGACAGCTTTTGTCAAGGAAGAGGTCTCTAGAAAAGGTTGAGTCGGTGGCCCTCACTGAAGAGTCATCTAGCTTTTTGTCACATGTCATAGCCCCTCATAAATTGGAAGACCCTGGTAGTTTTTCTGTCCCCTGTAATATAGGAACCTTCCCAGTTAAGAAGGCTCTATGCGACTTAAGTGCTAGTATAAGTGTCATGCCCCTAAGCGTTGCCTTAAAACTAGGAATGACCGAATTTGCAGTGACCAGTATGACAGTCCAGATGGCAGATCGCACATCTATGGAACCTATAGGAGTGTTGGAAAACATCCCTGTCCGTATTGACAGGTTCTTCTTCCCAGTTGACTTTGTAGTTTTGGACATCCCAGAGGATGCCCATATACCTATAATTCTAGGAAGACCTTTCCTTCACACTGCAGGTGCCATTATAGATGTAGGCACTGGGACTCTGACCTTCAAAGTAGGCAAGCATTCTATTATCTATGGCCTATCTTATAGGAAGAAGGATGCTATGACCCCCATCACATGTAATGCTATCACTTCTGAGAAGAAGTATGAGGTCATCACTACTTCTCCCACTTTATTACCTGTTCCTGTATCTGTTTTTACACCTCCGCCCCAGACTGGGAGCAGTAGGGAGGACACTTCTATTATGACTATTGCAGGAACTGGTTTGGGGAAACCCAAAGTGAAGGAAGTCATCATCCAGAGAGGAGGAATGGGATGCCTAAGCTATGAAGAAGATGAGGACCCAGACGTCGTGGATCGGGAGGAGAAGAAGAAGAGGAGGCAAGTTCAAGAGGAGAGACCGTCGCATATGCTTTGCGACGGCGTAAAGTAGATGTGTTTTGCTACTAAAGCAAAAACCATGGAGACTACAGCATGTCGTCAGAAGCCGTGGTCGGATATCTTCCGCATCTTTAGCGGATAGTTGTTTTTAGTTGCAGTTTTTAAGACAATTTATTTTTGTTGTGTGAAACTTTTTATTTTGGCTTGCTCGTAGTTTTAGATCCTTTCCTTTATATTTGAGTAGTTAAGACTTTAGAATAGTTTTTGGCATCTCGCGCATTGTTAGGCGCACGTAGTTTCTTGCTTTTTCAGATTTTACGAAGAAACGAAGACCTCCAGGACGCAGTCGGTCGACCAAAGTCGCTGTATCGCTAATTCTTCTGTGGTTCACAGGAGGTCGACCGACCAGAATCATCGGTCGGTCGACCTACTGTCCGCTGCGGTCTTTCGTTTCTCTTCCTTGGAAATCATGAAATTGACTTGGTTACTTGAGTGGCACTGCTGGCCACCAGAACCTCCCAGCTTACGCTAGTTTGGGGAGGTTTTTCTCATGCGCTTCATAATCCAGTGAGTTCTTTCCAGTTTTTCCTTAGTTTTTATTTCTTTGCATCTTTCTTTTAATTTTCTGAAACCTTTACTTAGGCTAATGCACAATGGGGACATTGTGCGGGTTGGTTTGGGGAATGGTTTCGTGTTACATGCATTGCATTTTGTCACACGTTTACTGCATTTCTGTCTTGCATCGTTCTTTTCTTTATTTTCCTTATATATACGAAAATCCAAAAAAATTAAAAAAATTTAAAAATTCCAAAAAATGCACGTTTATTTTAGCATATAGGTCGAGTCGGAACGAGAGTATTTCAAGGATGATTTTGCCATCTTACATGTTTATGCCTTTACCTTGCCTTGTCAACTTGTTTTAGTAATAGAGTCTTTTGCATATCTACGAGTTTTTTGTCAATTTGTATATCTTGAGACTTGACTTATACCTTGGCAACCTACTATACATTCTAAGGTTTAGAGCTTATTTCCGGGTTTCATTCTTAAACCAGTTGTCTAGGATGTGAGTAGTACTCCCCTTGGAACATGTTACATCAATATGCATAAACATGAACTTGAATTGCTATATACTTGTTTTACTTTCTCGTTTTGTGAGTCTTGATACGTGCATTTGGGATCCCTTTTCTCATATTTACCCATAAGCTTCACATAGCCAAAATTGCCTTTTTATCCCCCCAAAACTACATCCCATACTTAGCCTACCCTTCCAAGCTAGTATTTGTGGTCTTTGGTTTATTTTGAGGCATCTTGGTTTGTATGCTATCTTGAGCAAAGAGAGAAAAGAAAGAAAGAAAAAAAAAAGAAAAAGAACAGAAAAGTCCAGAAAAAGAAGGAAGAAAGAAAAGAAAAACGGAAAAAAAAATCCGGAAAACACAGGAAGTCAGTCGACCGACCGCTTTCATAGGTCGGTCGACCAACTGGCATCATCAGATTCAAAATTTCGTTCCAAAAATCCCTTTCTTTTATATGTTATCACTCCCGTGCTTCATTCAAAAATATTTGGGAGTCCTTTCTTATATATAATGTGAGAATTGCGCTACAAAAAAGAGCACTTTCTTAATATCAAAAGTTGTGAAATATGTTGATGGAAACCGTTTTACTAGCTTGGCTGCTAACCCCACAATTCCAAAAACATCTTAACCACTTTTACCTTTTACCTCACATATCTTTCATAACCCCAATTGCATGTATCCAAGTCACTTAATGAGTTTGTTACACATAGTTGTAGAATTCTTGTTCATATTAGATTGCAGGCATGTTTTCATGGGTCGCAGTTAGGTGAGTGTCATTACAAATATACTTCTTTCTATCTTTTACATATACTCACCCTTTGCTTCATGAGTGTCTCGAGCGTACCGCGAGAGTCCATGGTATAAAGTCTCTATAGCCTCTATATTTGCAAGTTGACAACACCATAACTCCTTTGCATGATTTATATACTTTCTCATTTTGTACTTGGTATTGGTCTAGGCTGACATGTAAATTTCGCTCTGAGATTGAAATCGTTCCATTATTTAAGATCGAGTCTACTTCTTGCTTGAGGGCAAGCAAGGGTTTGGTTTGGGGAATTTGATACGTGTCTATTTTATGATGTTTTTCATCTATTTTTACACGTATTTGGTCGCTCATTTACTATGTTTTAGCCTTTATTTCCCACAAATCATGTACTTTCGTATTTTTGTGCACTTTTGCAGATTTATGCGGAAAAGAGACGATTTAGCACCAAGTCCGTACCCTCAAGTCTTTTGCTTAATTAAGGAATAAATGGAAAGTCAACTGGAGTCAAAGTCAAAGTATCCAAAGTCAAAACAAGAAGAAAATAGAAGAAATTCTTCGGGAAGCGGTCGACCGACCGACAATATAAGTCGACCGACTGACCCTGATCTTTATAAAAGTTCAAATCTGAAGAAAAGCCCAAGAATTTACGAAGTCTAATACGAAGCGGTCGACCGACCCACATAGTAAGTCGGCCGACCTACGCAGAAGCCCAGAGCAATTCTTTTTCGGAAATAAAGTAAAATTAGAGTTTTTAGGAAACTCTTAGTTTTATACCCTATATAACCAAATCTTGTGATAAGGGTTATGCATGCTTTTCATATATATGCTTGATATCTATTATCATACTTTAGGATCTTTTATTTAATCTTTTACCATCTAGTTCATCTTTTATCTTATTCAAGAATTCCCAAGCATTCAATAAAGTTTGTTTCTTTCTGCCCTAATTCCAATTGTGGTATTACTCTTTTTAATCTAGCTTTTTATTATCGTTCTTATTTTTATTACAATTGTTTAAGTTAGAAATCCCAAACTTTATTGAATCTCGCATGTTTAGATTGTTTACCATGTTCACCAAGTTTATTCCAAATTTTATAATCATCTTAAGTATTATGAGTAGCTAAATTTCATATGTTAGGATGTAGGGGATGAATATGCGTAGGTAAATAAAATTCGAAAGACCGACTTGTAGCAGGACCACGGTCGGCCGACTGGAATAGCTGGTCGGTCGACCGAGGCCGTGGTCCACTACCAACCTCAAACTTCCCGCCACTCACCTCAAGCTTGTCTAGTTTGGCCATTAGAGCCTCAATAGCTGCAACATTAGATTCAGCCTTCATTTGGTTACCACGGGAAGTCCCGTGTTCAGCCCGATGTACTGCGACATCCTCTATGATCTTGAGACCTTTGGTCTCACCCGAATTTTCCTGGAATCGTCCGTTGGCCGCAGCATGCAAGTAAGCCTGGTTATCGTCATAGAGGCCATTATAGAACTGGTTACATAGAAACCACTGTTCGAATCCATGATGAGGTATGGATCGATCGAGTCTCTTGAACCTAGTCCAAGCCTCACTAAAGTCTTCCGAATCTCCTTGTTTAAAGCTAGTAATCTGCGCCCTCAACGCATTAGTCTTGGCCGCGGAATAGTATTTCTGATAGAAGGCGAAGGCTAATATGCTCCAGTCGGTCACTCCCGCAGCAGTGCGGTCTAAGTCTCGGTACCACTCCCTTGCCGAGTCTCGGAGAGAAAAAATGAACATCGTTTGCTTGATTTGATCCTGGGTCACTCCATCTAGGGGTGCAATAGAGCATATATAATCCGTGAAGATTTCTATATGCTTTGCTGCATCCTCATTAGCCGCGCCCTCGAATTGATTTTTCTCCACCATGGAGATGTAAGAAAGCTTGGCCTCGAATGGTTTTCCCGTGCCCGTAGGTAGAGTGAACCCTTTGTATAGGTCCTTCACCTGTGGCATGGAGTGACTGGCGATGCTTGCTTCTTCAGTCATCTTTTTCCTTTCTCTAAGATTCCTCTCAAGCTCAAGATCAAGTGGTAGGAGTTCTCCTTGAACCGACCTGCGCATAAGATGGAAACTACAAGAAAAAAGTGAGAAAGGTTTAAGGAACAAAGTTCCTTAAACACAAAAACAAAAACAGAAAACAATAAACACTGGCGTCACCTCCCCGGCAACGGCGCCAAAATTTGACACCCGTCGTTGAGGGGTGCCAAAGATACGATTAATAAAACCTCGGCTTAAACTAGATAGCGAAAGTCAAGGGTCGAACCACAAGGAGGTGGGGAATGTTTATTGTTCTATGTTGATGTTTTAGGGTAACAAGTTGGGGGTTTGATTGTTGGGTTGTCACTAAGTCTAAAAATAGAGACGGTAATAAAACAACAAATAAGAATGAGATAAAACTTATGGTAAAACGAATGCTAGGATGTTTGGGTAATAAAAAAAGTATGGTATAAATCCTAAGTCAACATGTATTGCAGTCGCGTAAGGGGTGTAACATATCCTTTCGGTCTATGATACCTATTAGCTCCTTCCGGCCTATGCTATTAGTTCCTAGGTCCCACGAATATTGGGTGTCAACAATAAGGGCGATTCCTAAATTTTAGGTCACATACCTTTCAGTCTCAAGTAACCAAGCCGTCTTAAAGCGGTAACCAATGCCCTTCCCGTATCTTTCAACCTTGGGTAAGCCATTACTAACATCCTACAAGTCTCCTTTCAGTCTCATTATAGGGTGTTATAGTCAACGAAGCAAAACAGTCTGAAAACGTACGCGAGGTTGGTCGACCGACCAACTATTCTAGTCGACCGACCAACTACCTCAGTCGACCGACCAGTTAAGCTGGTCGGCCGACCAAAGTCTTCTACAGGCCGATTCGGGTGTTATACCATCTACGCAAATTACTCCCTACATCCTAACATATGCAATTAGCTACTCATAACTATGATAATAACAATAACAACGATTAAGAAAACAGCATTCATAGTATATAACAATCTAAACATGCGATAAACAAGAAGGCTTTGGGATTCTAACCAAAACCGGATACTAGCAATTATATGAAACAATAATGAATAAAACATAAACAAGAGAATTACCGCAACGGAATTTGGGCAGAAAAGACAAACTTTATTGAATCCCGTGGAAAGATTGTTGAACAATGAATTAAGAACGGTACTAAACTAATGAAACAATGTTTTGAATAATAAGAACTAGAGTAAAAGATTAGATGATAAAACTACTAGATGTAAAACTAGGTGTCCTTCCCTAATCACGAAATTAGGCTTAAGTAGGCGAAAAACAATAGCTTTCTGTTGACCTAATCACGCGTATTGGCTTTACGGAAAATTCTGGAACTGCGCGTTGGTAGACCAACCAGGTGATGCGGTCGGTAGACCGGTTATCGGGCTTGGTGGACTTCTGCTTCCGTATGTTGACTTCTGGACTTGAGATAACAGGTGTTCTGGTGGAGCGGCCAGGGTAGTCGGTCGGTCGACCGGTTTTCCTGTGTGTCAGTGTAAAACCCCTCGCGAAAGCGGAAATAATAAACATACAAAGTGCTAAAAATGCAGCGGAATTAAAACTTTTTAACTTAACTAACATGCGATGAATTAAAACTCAAACTGAAAGTAAAATATAAATACAAACAGCCTGGGATGGCACATCCCTACAGGCACTCAAAACTGAAATGTAAACTAAACTCTAGCTAACGTAAACGTGTAAGTCAATCGATGAATATGATCATCGCTCGCTAGCTCCATGCAACCCTCTGCGAACCACCTGTCATGTACCTACATACATATAAACATGTACGCCACAATCAGTGGGGAGTGACTAGAGTTCTCCTAGCCACCTTTTGTAACGACACGTAACACATAAACATACAATATACTCCAACATATATATAACATGTGAAGCATACAAATCTCGATAACTGAATCTCATATCATCGTGCAATTACTTATGCAAGGCTCTCAACCAACTTCGGAAACTATTTGGAAGGAGAGCCGGTTTCCCTTTGCCCGGCCGGGGGGTCTTTCAGTCTAAATCATTTATGAAACTAATTAAAGAGTCATCCAATGCCTTGGATGAACAATACTATAGTCAATACTCTATACTTATCAATATCAATAACTACATCTGACACTGTACCAAAACTAGGCAAGCACATGAAATTAAACAAGTATAAGGTTCAGCGGTCAACTTAAGACATAACCTAAATACCAAACATTCAGTAAGTATAAAGGTTCAGGGGCGACATCTTAACGCATAACCTAGATACCAAAAATCAACAAGTATAAAGGTTCAGAGGCGAAATCTTAACGCATAACCTAGATACCATACAATCAGCAAGTATAAAGGTTCAGAGGCGACATCTTAACGCATAACCTAGATACCAAGTTCACAATCTTAAGCAAGGACTCAGAGGCGAAAACTCAACGCATGGACCGACTATCAATAAGACACTAGACTCACAGGCGAAAACTCAACGCATGGACTAGCACCCAATTCACAATCAAAAGTAAGGAACTCAGAGGCGAAAACTCAACGCATGTTCCCCTACTACATCACAAGACACTAGACTCAGAGGCGAAAACTCAACGCATGGACTAGCATCCAACACCTGCACTCCGGGTAAGGTATGACAACCTGACTGCCCCGTTGTGCAGTTGCTCTACTCGTCAGACTCAGAGGCCATATTAAGGCATGTCCAGACGCGATCACTCAAACATGTCTGGGCTCAGAGGCGACATCTCAACGCATACCCCAGACACGACAACTAAACATGTATGGAGCTCAGAGGCGACATCTCAACGCATACCTCCATACACGACAAACAAACACATATAGGGCTTAGAGGCGACATCTCAACGCGTACCCCTATATATGACAACAAATCTACGTATTAAGTTCAGAGGCGACATCTTAACGCATAACTTAATACGCATCACTATAAAAGCATTTAATTCAATAATTAACTCTTTCTTTCTTATCACTTATGTTTCTAATCAACACTTAATTGACCCCGGGAACTAAGTTGAGGGAGAGCCGGTTTCCCTTTCGGTTACCCGACTGGGGGGTCTGTATTCTCTCTCCATTCCCGAACCCAATATAGTGTCGCCCATCCTCCGGGGACCTCAAACACACATGAAGGTACACGGGACGAATCTCAAACAAAACCGAATAACCGTATAAAAGTTATAAACCAATTAGTGAGAATAGGGGCTCGCAGCCGGTCCGGGACCGTCTGCCGGTCCACCGGCTGGGAGTTCCTTCCCATGCCTTTACAAAATCTGCCAAAACAATGAGAAGAGGCTCTCAGCCGGTGGACCGTCTGCCGGCCAGCCGGCTGGGAGTCCCTTCCCACTAGCCTTCTTCAAAATCTCAAAAACGAAGAGGAGAGGCTCTCAGCCGGTGGAACGTCTGCCGGTCTGCCGGCTTGGAGTCCCTCCCAATGCCTTAACGAAAAATTCCAAAATACCCAAGAGGGATTCTGAGCCGGTCGACCGGTGGCCGACCTGCCGGCTCAGAACCCTTCCTCAGACTTACGCTTTCAAAAACACCACAATGACTCTGAGCCGGCCGACCGGCTGCCGGTCAGCCTACCGGCTCAGAGTCCCTGCACGCAAATTCGACAATTTCCTACATGACTCAAATCTTCCCTAATCGATTCTAAACTTCTAAAATCGCAACATCCAAAGATTTCCCAGCATACATAAGTCTCATATACATCAAAAGAAAGTATCAATTGCTACAATAAGTCTTAACAAGTTCATACATTGTATTCGTCTTAAGCAAATAATTTCTGAAATTTCATCATCCAAGCAAGTAAAACACAATCAAAGCATGTGAAAGTCTTTCTCATGAAATCCTAGCATGAGACCGAGTCCCAACAACAATCACAACATGAAAAATCAGAAACTAAAATCATCTGAAGCAAGAAAAGTGCTAATATTACAAATAAGGTCGAGTTTCTCATAATTGTCACCTTTACTTAGCGAAACCTTCGAGATCTTGTTCAATAATTACCAAGTCCTCTTCCGGCTAACACAAACACCGCCTAAAACGACAAAACATCAAAACTAATCACGAATTTCGAAACTACAAGAGCAGGCCGAAATTTTGACGGAAAGATTATGAGATAAAAATTACCTATAAAGAAGGAGGGCGAGAAGAGGAATCCGTGGCCGTGAAAATCGTCTCAGTCGGATAAGAAACGAATATTCTATGAGCATTTTAGGATTGAAAACAGAAGTAAGTACGAAAACAACTTTAACTACCAAAACGTACTTCCCGGGTTATGGTAACCCAAAACTTTAACTTTCGAAAAGGTTCAAAAAAGAAATAGAGTCTAAGGAACAAGTCTTGTCAATGGAAATTGGGATTCTCGTTACGTATTCAAGAGTCCGACGTTCCAAATCTGAGACAAGTCCCAAAATTAAATCAGTAAGGTTCAAAATTTAGATTGATTCGGTGTTGATAAGCACATCACAGGTTATCAGACGTCTCCAATAACAAGTTGCAGTGGCAGTCAACGCTGAAATCCATCAAAGTTGTAAAACGTTCTGCTCTTTAAAATCAAGTTTTCTTCAAAATCAACCTTTATTTACTTTCAACAAAAGAGGGAGCAGTTTCCAAAACCTCAAACCAATTAAGATTTTCCAAAAATTACAACTTTTAGGGTTAGCAATAGTGAACAAATTCCAAAAACAGTCACCGGGAGCATAGAACCGATCATAGAGATTACTTTCGACACGAAGGATTAAGAGTTTCTAGTTTCACAGCTGACAGAACACGCGAGGAAGGATCGAAGGAATGAAACAACCAGGTTAGAGGTCAAGGACGACGGTAACTCTTGCCGAACATGGGTACACTAACCGCTCAATCCGTAATCAAAACATCGTTACAACGATTCCTAGTATATATCCCAAGAAGGAAAGTTCAAGTGATCTCTAGACTCTCGATGGTTTCACGATCCCTCTTACCATTATCTCATCCACAGAACAAGGTATTCCTCAACAAGAAGTCTTCCAAAACTCTGAACCGGAATTCTACCACCATAACAACGAATCCTCAAAACCCAAGATATGGTATTCATCATCCTATAACCTTAAATTTTAACGGTTCGATCATGGCAAACCCATTCCACAAGGTTCGACATCCTAAGTTCCCAAATTTTATAACTACAGTGAACATTCGAATCAAGACCTTACTAAGGCAACAACTCTTAAATCCTCTTGTTTCTAATCACTTACCAACAATATACATTCCAAAGAAAAGTTCAAACGAAGTAACAACTTTCACTCCTACAGTTTCCATAAGGTTTAGTTATTCACATTCCGAACTCCCCGAATGATATTAACGAACACTTATAAGTTACAAATTTCTACTCTATGATTACCTCAACCATCAACGCTTACCTGTCAACCACTAAGGAAGTACTATTCAGTCAACGGGCTTTCATTATTCCACAGCTATCTAAAACGATCCACCTAACAGTGGGGCATCTTAAAATTTCCTTAAGTATCTCAATAGGTAAACGCTGAGGTCCAATATGTAACCTAAGGTCAAACACTCAGTCAACTCCATAAGTTAAATCATAAATGTCTCAACATTCTCACACCGTTACCAATAACTCTCGTTCCTCAAGTATGTGGTCTTTTCTGCATTACAAAAATTCCTCAAGATTAAGTAGCACTAACTTACCTAATTCATCAATTTAACCACATCATCATCATCTTAAGCATGTACCTCCAAAATAACCTAAGATTCCAAGTATCGTATTTAAATCCTCAAATGGTACTTCCAAATCTACAATCACTACTTACATCTAGCCATCTAACATGAAACTCTCAAGACGGCACAATATCCCATATCACCAGAAAATTATTATCGCAAACACTCTCAACCAAATTCTGACAACGCAAAGCCAAGCATTCCTCAAGGCATGTCTCACTATTCCAAAAACAAGTCAATCTCGCCACTAGTCTAGATGTAAAGGAACGAGGCACACAGAAAAGGAGATGAGATACGAACTTTAGGGATAAACTCGACATAGGTCTCGAGAGAGACACACGGAAGACGGCTCGTGGAACAACAAGATGACAAGGTAAGGAACTTTAGGCTATGGACCCCAATCAAAGTTGAAGCCAAGAGCAGACGGAAAAGCAAAGGAGAAGAAAGGAGAGAAGCGACGCGAAAAGAACGATTGCGGAATCTTCCAAGGTGCGGGTCTCTCACTATTCTCGCGGGATTCTCACTTCTTACTTTCCAAATCAAGTCATTCAATTATCGTTTCTCCCGAACAATTCCTCCAATGATTTATATACCCTAATCTTTCAAACTTTAAACGGTATCATCATTACAACTACCTATTCCCAAAAGTTTGAGATGTCTCATCTCTGCTAGTCTCTCAAATGACAATTCAATAACACTTTCAGGTCATCACCCCTATATGCTATATCCACTTTACTTACCTCATTGTCCACAAGTTAACAATTTTAGCCATCAAGTTTCTGAACTTCCATCTCTCAATAAAGTACTTCATTCCATCCACATACTGGTGGTGCAACCTCAAATTTCTCTTAAGTTTTTCAATAAATAAAAGCTAAGATTTATTAAGCAACCTAGGGTCACATAGAGATTCACTTCCTCTAAGCTTATGTCAACCTCTTCGAGTATTCCACTATTATAGAAAATGATCCGTATTCCTCAACAACGAGCCTTTCTCAGCTCAATCACTCCCTAAGTCAAGTGATACTAACTCACTTCTTCATCCACTCATCATCATTAGCATCTTAAGCCTATTCTTTCAGGTTTCTCTATAACCTCAAGTATCTTATCTAACTCCTTAAACAGTACTCTTCAATCCACATATTTTCACAATCTAAGCATGCTTCTCAAGATTAAGTTACACCGAATACTAAGTAAACAACTCAACCTTCAAGCAAGTATCTTATCACTCACTTTCACTCTCCAAATTGGATAGACAACTAGACCCTTGGATCACCAAAACATGTCTCTTGATACCCCTTAAGTTATTCCTCAAATAACAATATTTCTCATAACACAGCTTACGGTTGTCCTAAGACTAGTTTCTACAAATCCAATAAAAGGGAAGGTTACCTAGAGGGCACCTTAAGAAAGCAAGCAACAAGGTTAAGCTGAAAAGATATGAAGATCTGTTCAAGCAAGATAGACAAATATTCTAAAAGAAGGATGTGCATCCAGAGTTATCAAAGAAGGTGATGCACAAAGAAAGAGGAATATCTTCAAGGTTCAGAAGCATTCTCCAACAGTAGCACGAACCTTCTATCTTTGGTAGAAACTCCGATCTCCACCGTCAAATGGATAAGCCCACGGTCCGTCGATTGAAAGATATAAAAGTGAAATCGATGACAATCAACAAACACGTTAGAGCCTAATAAAAGCAATCACAAAACAGACTACAATCTAAGTCCTTAAATGTACCCCATCTCTCATTCATTATTCAATTATATGGTCAAGTTAAGGTTGTGGGTCACATGAGTGCGTCGGGAGCGATAACGCTCTGATACTAACTTTAAAACCCCTCGCGAAAGCGGAAATAATAAACATACAAAGTGCTAAAAATGCAGCGGAATTAAAACTTTTTAACTTAACTAACATGCGATGAATTAAAACTGAAACTGAAAGTAAAATATAAATACAAACAGCCTGGGATGACACATCCCTACAGGCACTCAAAACTGAAATGTAAACTAAAGTCTAGCTAACGTAAACGTGTAAGTCAATCGATGAATAGGCTCATCGCTCGCTAGCTCCATGCAACCCTCTACCAACCACCTGTCATGTACCTACATACATGTAAACATGTACGCCACAATCAGTGGGGAGTGACTAGAGTTCTCCTAGCCACCTTTTGTAACGACACGTAACACATAAACATACAATATACTCCAACATATATATAACATGTGAAGTATACAAATCTCGATAACTGAATCTCATATCATCGTGCAATTACTTATGCATGGCTCTCAACCAACTTCGGAAACTATTTGGAAGGAGACTCGGTTTCCCTTCCGGTTGCCCGGCCGGGGGGTCTTTCAGTCCAAACCATTTACGAAACTAATTAAAGAGTCATCCAATGCCTTGGATGATCAATACTATAGTCAATACTCTATACTTATCAATATCGATAACTACATCTGACACCGTACCAAAACTAGGCAAGCAGATGAAATTCAACAAGTATAAGGTTCAGCGGTCAACTTAAGACATAACCTAAATACCAAACATTCAGCAAGTATAAAGGTTCAGGGGCGACATCTTAACGCATAACCTATATACCAAACAATCAGCAAGTATAAAGGTTCAGAGGCGGCATCTTAACGCATAACCTAGATACCAAACAATCAGTAAGTATAAAGATTCAGATGCGACATCTTAACGCATAACCTAGATACCAAGTTCACAATCTTAAGCAAGGACTCAGAGGCGAAAACTCAACACATGGACCGGCTATCAATAATACACTAGACTCAGAGGAGAAAACTCAACGCATGGACTAGCACCCAATTCACAATCAAAAGTAAGGAACGCAGAGGCGAAAACTCAACGCATATTCCCCTACTACATCACAAGACACTAGACTCAGAGGCGAAAACTCAACGCATGGACTAGCATCCAACACCTGCACTCAGGGTAAGGTATGACAACCTGACTGCCCCGTTGTGCAGTTGCTCTACTCGTCAGACTTAGACGCCAGCTTAAGGCATGTCCTGACGCGATCACTTAAACATGTCTGGGCTCAGAGGCGACATCTCAACGCATACCCCAGACACGACAACCAAACATGTATGGAGCTCAGAGGCGACATCTCAACGCATACCTCCATACACGACAAACAAACACATATAGGGCTCAGAGACGACATCTCAACGCATACCCCTATATATGACAACCAATCTACGTATTAAGTTCAGAGGCGACATCTTAACGCATAACTTAATACACATCACTATAAAAGCATTCAATTCAATAATTAACTCTTTCTTTCTTATCACTTATGTTTCTAATCAACACTTAATTGACCCCGGGAACTAAGTTGAGGGAGAGCCGGTTTCCCTTTCGGTTACCCGACCGGGGGATCTCTATCCTCTCTCCATTCCAGAACCCAATATAGTGTCGCCCATCCTCCGGGGACCTCAAACACACATGAAAGGTACACGGGACGAATCTCAAACAAAACCGAATAACCGTATAAAAGTTATAAACCAATTAGTGAGAACAGGGGCTCGCAGCCGGTCCGGGACCGTCTGCCGGTCCACCGGCTGGGAGTCCCTTCCCATGCCTTTACAAAATCTACCAAAACAATGAGAAGAGGCTCTCAGCCGGTGGACCATCTGCCGGCCAGCGGGCTGGGAGTCCCTTCTCACTAGCCTTCTTCAGAATCTCAAAAACGAAGAGGAGAGGCTCTCAGCCGGTGAACCGTCTGCCGGTCCGCCGGCTGGCAGTCCCTCCCAATGCCTTTACGAAAAATTCCAAAATACTCAAGAGGGATTCTGAGCCGGTCGACCGGCGGCCGACCTGCCGGCTCAGAACCCTTCCTCAGACTTACGCTTTCAAAAACACCACAATGACTCTGAGCCGGCCGACCGGCTGCCGGTCAGCCTACCGGCTCAGAGTCCCTGCACGCAAATTCGACAATTTCCTACAAGACTCAAATCTTCCCAAATCGATTCTAAACTTCTAAAATTGCAACATCCAAAGATTTCGCAGCATACATAAGTCTCATATACATCAAAAGCAAGTACCAATTGCTACAATAAGTCTTAACAAGTTCATACATTGTATTCGTCTTAAGCACATAATTTCTGAAATTTCATCATCCAAGCAAGTAAAACACAATCAATGCATGTGAACGTCTTTCTCATGAAATCCTAGCTTGATACTAAGTCCCAACAACAATCACAACATGAAAAATCAGAAACTAAAATCATCTCAAGCAAGAAAAGTGCTAATATTACAAATAAGGCCGAGTTTCTCATAATTGTCACCTTTACTTAGCGAAACCTTTGAGATCTAGTTCAATAATCACCAAGTCCTCTTCCGGCTAACACAAACACGGCCTAAAACGACAAAACATCAAAACTAATCACGAATTTAGAAACTACAAGAGCAGGCCGAAAATTTGACGGAAATATTATGCGATAAAACTTACCTAGAAAGAAGGAGGGCGAGAAGAGGAATCCGTGGCCGCGAAAATCGTCTCAATCGGATAAGAAACGAAGATTCTATGAGCATTTTAAGAATGAGGGAGAGATTTATAAGAATGGTTTTTGTTGTTGTTTTCAAATCTGAAAATTGAAATGAAGGAGTGAGGTAGAGGATGAAGAGGTTAGGGTTTTGTGAGGAAAAAGAGGGAAAATGGGTCCATTAACAAGTTAGGCTCATAAGACAAGTTTTACGACGGTTTAAGCTAAAAACACCGACTTAAGGTAACTATAAACTTAAGACGATATAAATATTTCCGGACTATGAAATTAAATTGCTAAGACGTAAATTACGCAATTAAATGAAATCTTATTTAAATCCTTTAAAATATTCTCACATAAATTAATCAGTTATATAAATTAATTTCCACAAATTACGAAATATAAATTATTTCTCGAACTTGAACTTAAAATCTTTAAACTTCCAAGTCTCGAAATATTGGGATGTTACAGTAAGCCTTGATTTCGTCTAATTTTGATCTTTTGATACTCGGTATGCGCTTTGAGTTGCTTCCTCCTCGTTCCTTGGTTATGAAAAAATCCCGAGGGTGGAAATTTGGTATAAAATCGCCTCTTTTCCGCATAATTATGCAAAAGAGCATAAAAATACGAAAGTAGACAATTGTTGGGAAATAAGGGCTAAAACATAGTAAATGAGCGCTAAAATGCATGTTAAAATAGATGTAAAACATCATAAAATAGACGCGCATCAAATTCTCCAAACCAAACCTTGCTTGCCCTCAAGCAAGAATTAGACTCGATCTTAAGCTAATGGAACGATTTCAATCTCAGAGCGAAATTTACATGTAAGCCTAACCCAATGCCAAGTAACAAAATGAGAAAGTATACAAATCATGCAAACGAGTTATGGGGTTTTCAAACTTGCAAAACTAGAGACTATAGACACTTTACGCCATGGACTCTCGCGGAACGCTGGAGACACACATGAAGCAAAGGGTGAGTGTATGTAGAAGATAGAAAGAAGTATATTGTAAAGACACTCACCTAACTTCGACCCATGAAAACATGCCTGCAATCTAACATGAAAAAGAATTTTACAACCATGTATAAACATACTCATTAAGTTACTCGGATACATGCAATTGAGGTAATGAAGGATATGTGAGGAGAAAGGTAAAAGAGGTTAAGATGTTTTTGGACAAGTGAGGTTAGTAGCCAAGCTAGTAAAACCGGTTCCCAACAACATAATTCACGACTTTTGACATTATGAAAGTGCTCTTTTGTAGCACCCCTCTCACATTATGTAAAAGAAAGGACTCCCAAATATTTTGAATGAAGTACGGGAGTGATAAAATGTAAAAGAAGGAATTTCCAGAACGAATTTTAAATTCTGATCCTGTCAGTTGGTCGACCGACCAATAGGGACGGTCGGTCGACTAACGTGCAGGTTTCTTTTGATTTTTTCGTTTTTCTTTCTTTCTTTTTTTTTCTTTTTTTTTCTGTTCTTTTTCCTTTTTCTTTCTTTCTTTCCTTTCTCTTTTTGTTCAAGGTGGCATACAAACCAAGATGCCTCAAAAAAAAACTTCCAATGACCACAAACACTAGCTTGGAAGGGTAGGCTAAGTATAGGATGTAGTTTTGGGGGACAGAAAGGCAATTTTCGCTATGTAGGGCTTATCTGTAAATAAGAGAAAAGGGGTCTCAAATGCACGTACCAAGACTTCACAAAACGAGATAGTAAACAAGTGTATAGCAATTCATATTCATGTTTATGCATATTGATGTAACATGTTCCAAGGGGAGTACTACTCACATCCTAGACAACTGGTTTAAGAATGAAACCAGGAATAAAGCTCTAAAAATCAGAATGTATAGTAGTTTGCCAAGGTATAAGTCAGGTCTCAAGAAAACACGTTGACAAAAACTCGTAGGTATGCATAGCACTCTTATACTAAAACAAGATGACAAGGCATGGCAAAGGAATAAACATGTAAGATAGCAAAGATCATCATTGAAATACTCTCGTTCCGACTCGACCTATATGCTAAACTAAACGTGCATTTTTTTGGAAAGTTTTTTTAATTTTTTTTTTTTGGTTTTTTCTTTTGTATATGCAAGGAAAATGAAGAAAAGAGCAAGTGCAAGACAAAAATGCAATAAACGTGTGACAAAAAAATGCAATGGAACAATGCATGTGACATAAAACCATTCCCCAAACCAACCCGCACAATGTCTCCATTGTGCATTAGCCTAAGTAAAGGTTTTACAAAAATTAAGGAAAAATGCGAAAAGTTAAAAACCAAAGGAACATGGAAAGAACTCACCGGATTTTTAAGCGCATGAGAAGCCTCCCCAAACCAGCGTAAGCTAAGAGGTTTCGGTGGCCAGCAGTGCCACTCCAAGTACCTGAAAAAGCAAACGAAAGAGCACCTTTTTCGGGGATTAAATTATATTTTGGGTGACGGATAATGTATTGAAGGTTTGAACACAAGAAGATAAGTGGAAGCGTAAAGGAAAGAAAAGGGAAAGGAAACACGTCTCCTTTCCGTCACAAAGCATATGTGACAGAACACTCTTCTTCTGTTCTCCTCTTCTCTTCTGATCTTCTTTATCCACCACATCCGGATCATCATATTCATGATAGCTCAAAATCCCGAGTCCTCCCCGTTGCACAACGGCCTCCTTCACCAAGGGCTTCCCCAAACCATTCCCTGCAATAGGCAAAACAAGAGTATCCTCCATATTGCTCCCAATCTGGGGCGGAGGTGTAAAAACAGGTATGGGTGTAGGCATTAAAATAGGAGAAGTGGTGATGACCTCATACTTCTTTTCAGAAGTGATAGCATTACATGTGATGGGGGGTCATAGCATCCTTCTTCCTATAGGACAGACCAAAGATGAACCTGGGAAGAAGAACCTGTCAATGCGCACAAGGATGTTTTCCAACACCCCTATGGGTTCCATAGACGTACGATCGGACATTTGAACCGTCATGCTAGTCATTGCGAAGGTGGTCATTCCTAGTTTCAAGGCCTCACTTAAGGGCATAACACTGATGCTAGCCCCTAAGTCACATAAGGCCTTCTTTACTGGGAAGGTCCCTATGTTGCAAGGTACAGAAAAACTCTCAGGGTCCTCTAACTTATGAGGGGTAATGACATGGGACAGAAAACTGGAAGACTCCTCCGTAAGTGCTACAGACTCTACCTTATCAAGAGACCGCTTTCGGGTTAAAAGTTGTCTCATAAATTTTAAATACGAAGGAACTTGTTGGACTAATTCTAAAAATGGAACTTGTACATTGAGTGAAAGAATAACATCTTTAAATTTATCAAAGGATACCTGTTCCTTCGTGGGTAGAAGTCGCTCTGGATAGGGAGGGGTAGAACTCTCGGCATTTGCAGATCTCCTTAAGAATTTGGGGGTCTTGTCACCCCTAAATAGAAATTCCCTTAGGTTGTCAGGCATCTCGGGCCTAAAGGAATCCGCCTGTTCAGCTGCCTTGGTCAGTCGACCATCATCTTCTGTCGGTCGACCAACTTCCCGCTCTCCAGAAGCTACTGGAATCTCGTCAGTGGTCGACCGACTGTCATCAGTGGTCGGTCGACCAGAGTTACTGCTGCTCGGGTTCTGCCTCTTCTCCTTTCCTTTCTCACCAGCTTCCTTGCCTCCTATTTTGGCTCCGCTCCGCAGTGATATTATGTTTAAAGTCTCTTTCTTTTGGTCCGTTTTGGTTGGAAGTTGACCCGGGACCCGTGTATCGTTCTTGCTCGCGATTAGAGCAAACTGAGACTCCAACATTTTTATTCCCGCCTCTCGCCCCTGTGACTTCTTCTGGACCAGCCCGATAAGATTTTGGATTAGAGCATCCGTATTGGTGGTGGTTTAGAAGGTGGTTGAGGGACGAAAGGTGGTTTTTGGAAGTTTTGTTTGTGCGGAGGGATGTAAGCTTGGTTTTGTTGTTGGTGTTGTGGGTTAAGGACGTTTTGACTCGTCCATCTCATGTGGGGGTGGACATTATTGTTGTTAGGGTCATAAAAATTGTTTCCGCGGTAGTGTTGGAAAGTCGCGCACGTTTCATTAGAAGAAGTACAAAATTTTGAAACGTGCCCCTCTCCACCGCATCTCTCACAAATAAATGTTCTGTCAGAAACGGCATTCACTTGATACATGACACCCTTACTCCCACTACCAACCTCAAACTTCCCGCCACTCACCTCAAGCCTGTCTAGTTTGGCCATTAGAGCCTCAATAGCTGCAACATTAGATTCAACCTTCATTTGGTTACCACGGGAAGTCCCGTGTTCAACACGATGTACTGCGACATCCTCTATGATCTAGAGACCTTTGGTCTCACCCGAATTTTCCTGGAATCGTCCGTTGGCCGCAGCATCCAAGTAGGCCCGGTTATCGTCATAGAGGCCATTATAGAACTAGTTACATAGAAACCACTGTTCGAATCCATGATAAGGCATGGATCGATCGAGTCTCTTGAACCTAGTCCAAGCCTCACTGAAGTCTTCCGAAGCTCCTTGTTTAAAGCTAGTAATCTGCGCCCTCAACGCATTAGTCTTGGTCGCGGAATAACATTTCTGATAGAAGGCCAAGGCTAATGTGTTCCAGTGGGTCACTCCTGCAGCAGTGCGGTCTAAGTCTCGGTACCACTCCCTTAACGAGTCTCGGAGAGAAAAAATGAACATCGTTTGCTTGATTTGATCCTTGGTCACTCCATCTAGGGGTGTAATAGAGCATATATAATCCGTGAAGATTTCTATATGCTTTGTTGCATCCTCATTAGCCGTGCCCTCGAATTGATTTTTCTCCACCATGGAGATGTAAGAAAGCTTGGCCTCGAATGGTTTTCCCGTACCCGCAGGTAGAGTGAACCCTTTGTATAGGTCCTTCACCTGTAGCATGGAGTGACTGGTAGTGCTTGCTTCTTCAGTCATCTTTTCCTCTTCTTCAAAGGCTTGGAGGTAAGTGTTTATGGGTGTTTTGGGTGTAGGTGGATTGTGAGGTGATTGTGGTTGATTTGGTGTAGGTGGGTTATTTTGTGGTGATGGTGGTTGATCAAAAATGTCTTCTTGAAACAGAGAAGATGGTGAACCTCCTTCCCTACTCTCTAGAAAACCCTTTTTCCTTGCTCTAAGATTCCTCTCAAGCTCAAGATCAAGTGGTAGGAGTTCTCCTTGAACCGACTTGCGCATAAGATGGAAAGTACAAGAAAAAGTGAGAAAGGTTTAAGGAACAAAGTTCCTTAAACACAAAAACAAAAACAAAAAACAATAAACACTGGCGTCACTTCCCCGGCAACGGCGCCAAAATTTGACACCCGTCGTTAAGGGGTGCCAAAGATAAGATTTATAAAACCTCGGCTTAAACTAGATAGCGAAAGTCAAGGGTCGAACCACAAGGAGGTGGGGAATGTTTATTGTTCTATGTTGATGTTTTAGGGTAACAAGTTGGGGGTTTCATTGTTTGGTTGTCACTAAGTCTAAAAATAGAGACAGTAATAAAACAAGAAATAAGAATGAGATAAAACTTATGGTAAAAAGAATGCTAGGATGTTTGGGTAATAAAAAAAGCTACGATGGTATAAATCCTAAGTCAACATGTATTGCAGTCGCGTAAGGGATGTAACATATCCTTTCGGTCTATGACCCCTAATAGCTCCTTTCGGCCTATGTTATTAGTTCCTAGGTCTCACGAATATTGGGTGTCAACAATAAGGGCGATTCCTAAATTCTAGGTCACATACCTTTCAGTCTCAAGTAACCTAGCCGTCTTAAAGCGTTAACCAATGCCCTTCCCGTATCTTTCAACCTTGCGTAAGCCATTACTAACATCCTACAAGTCTCCTTTCAGTCTCATTATAGGGTGTTATAGTCAACGAAGCAAAACAGTCTGAAAACATACGCGACGTTGGTCGACCGACCAACTATTCTAGTCGACCGACCAACTACCTCAGTCGACCGACTAGTTAAGCTGGTCGGCCGACCAAAGTCTGCTACAGGCCGATTCGGGTGTTATACCATCTACGCAAATTACTCCCTACATCCTATCATATGCAATTAGCTACTCATAACTATGATAATAACAATTACAACGATTAAGAAAACAACATTCATAGTAAATAACAATCTAAACATGCGATAAACAATAAGGCTTTCAGATTCTAACCTAAACCGGATACTAGCAATTATATGAAACAATAATGAATAAAACTTAAACAAGAGAATTACCGCAACAGAATTAGTGCAGAAAAGACAAACTTTATTGAATCCCGTGGAAAGATTGTTGAACAATGAACTAAGAACGGTACTAAACTAATGAAACAGTGTTTTGAATAATAAGAACTAGAGTAAAAGATTAGATGATAAAACTACTATATGTAAAACTAGGTGTCCTTCCCTAATCACGAAATTAGGCTTAAGTAGGCGAAAAACAATAGCTTTCTCTTGACCTAATCACGTGTATGGGCTTTACGGAAAATTCTGGAACTGCGCGTTGGTAGACCGACCAGGTGATGCGGTCGGTCGACCGGTTATCGGGCTTTGTGGACTTCTGCTTCCGTATGTTGACTTCTGGGCTTGAGATAACATGTGTTCTGGTGGACCGACCAGGGTAGTCGGTCGGTTGACCGCTTTTCCTGTGTGTCATCCTTGATTTCGTCAAATTTTGATCTTTTGATACTCGGTATGCGCTTTGAGTTGCTTCCTCCTCGTTCCTTGGTAATGCAAAAATCCCGAGGGTGGAAATTATGTATAAAATCGCCTCTTTTCCGCATAATTCTGCAAAAGAGCATAAAAATAAAGAAGTAGACAGTACAATTGTTGGAAAATAAGGGCTAAAACATAGTAAATGAGCGCTAAAATGCGTGTTAAAATAGATGTAAAACATCATAAAATAGACACGCATCAAATTCCCCAAACCAAACCTTGCTTTCCCTCAAGCAAGAATTAGACTCGATCTTAAGCTAATAAAACGATTTCAATCTCAGAGCGAAATTTACATGTAAGCCTAACCCAATGCCAAGTAACAAAATGAGAAAGTATTCAAATCATGCAAACGAGTTATGGGGTTGTCAAACTTGCAAAACTAGAGACTCTAGAGACTTTACGCCATGGACTCTCGCGGAACGCTCGAGACACACATGAAGCAAAGGGTGAGTGTGTGTAGAAGATAGAAAGAAGTATATTGTAAAGACACTCACCTAGCTTCGACCCATTAAAAAAGATGCCTGCAATCTAACATGAAAAAGAATTTTACAACCATGTATAAACATACTCATTAAGTGACTCGGATACATGCAATTGAGGTAATGAAGGATATGTGAGGAGAAAGGTAAAAGAGGTTAAGATGTTTTTGGACAAGTGAGGTTAGTAGCCAAGCTAGTAAAAACGGTTCCCAACAACATAATTCACGACTTTTGACATTATGAAAGTGCTCTTTTGTAGCACAACTCTCACATTATGTAAAAGAAAGGACTCACCAATAGGGACGGTCGGTTGACTGACGTGCAGGTTTCTTTTGATTTTTTCGTTTTTCTTTCTTTCTTTTTTTTTCTGAATTTTTCTGTTCTTTTTCCTTTTTCTTTCTTTCTTTCCTTTCTCTTTTTGTTCAAGGTGGCATACAAACCAAGATGCCTCAAAAAAAAAATTCCAATGACCACAAACACTAGCTTGGAAGGGTAGGCTAAGTATAGGATGTAGTTTTGGGGGACAGAAAGGCAATTTTGGCTATGTAGGGCTTATCTGTAAATAAGAGAAAAGGGGTCTCAAATGCACGTACCAAGACTTCACAAAACGAGATAGTAAACAAGTGTATAGCAATTCATATTCATGTTTATGCATATTGATGTAACATGTTCCAAGGGGAGTACTACTCACATCCTAGACAACTGGTTTAAGAATGAAACCAGGAATAAAGCTCTAAAAATCAGAATGTATAGTAGTTTGCCAAGGTATAAGTCAGGTCTCAAGAAAACACGTTGACAAAAACTCGTAGGTATGCATAGCACTCTTATACTAAAACAAGATGACAAGGCATGGCAAAGGCATAAAAATGTAAGATAGCAAAGATCATCATTGAAATACTCTCGTTCCGACTCGACCTATATGCTAAAATAAACGTGCATTTTTTTGGAGGTTTTTTTTTAAATTTTTTTTTTAATATTTTTTTTGGTTTTTTCTTTTGTATATGCAAGGAAAATGAAGAAAAGAACGAATGCAAGACAAAAATGCAATAAACGTGTGAAAAAAAATGCAATAGAACAATGCATGTGACACAAAACCATTCCCCAAACCAACCCGCACAATGTCCCCATTGTGCATTAGCCTAAGTAAAGGTTTTACAAAAATTAAGGAAAAATGCGAAAAGTTAAAAACCAAAGGAACATGGAAAGAACTCACCGGATTTTTAAGCGCATGAGAAGCCTCCCCAAACCAGCGTAAGCTAGGAGGTTTCGGTGGCCAGCAGTGCCACTCCAAGTACCTGAAAAAGTCAAACGAAAGAGAACCTTTTTCGGGGATTAAATTATGTTTTGGGTGACGGATAATGTATTGAAGGTTTGAACAAAAGAAGAGAAGTGGAAGCATAAAGGAAAGAAAGGGGAAAGGAACTCCCTTATGGCGTTTGCACGCTTTCCAAGAAATCACGGACAGTCTGCACAGGTGAAGTGGTCGATCGACCCTCCTCTCTGGTCGACCGACCAGAAGGCAGACTACAGTTGTAACATCCCATATTTTCGTGACTTATATTTAAAGGCTTTTAATTATTTTAAGTAATAAAATATATTTTTAAAGGTTTCAATGATTGTTTCGGGATAAAATAATATTTTAATATTTGATGTTAATTCATTTTAAAATAACACTTTAATGATTATTGATAAGTTAATTTTAAATGTTCCGTTAAGATCCGTCTTAAGAACCTTAAGTCCTTAAGACGAATATAACTTGGTGAGTAATCCGACTCAACAAAACCCGTTTGTGTTATCCAAGTCCGTTTTCCTTGAAACGGGAAAGGACAACTAAAGCTCCTAAAATTTCTAATGTGTCGACATATTGTCATCCTCACAAACAATAATACATTTTCGGAATCCTCATCGAATTTGCAAGCCATCTATCACTTCCGTCTTCCGTTTCCTTCAATTCGAAATTTGGCCTATTTTGGGTAATTCAAATTTTTGCCTCTTAAAACCGTTTTGCTTGTTGTAGGTGAAGACTTAGAGGATCACAAGGAGGTTAGTGGCGAGATTGAAGAAGAGATTGGAGCTTAAACGCTTAAAAGGTGACGATAATGAGAAACTCGGCCTTATTGTATACATTAGCAATTTTCCTTGTTTGAATTGGCTTAAGTTTCTGATTGTAATATTATGGTTGTTGCTTGAACTTAGTAACATGTTAGGAATGATCTTACTTGAGGATTATATGCTTTCTTGATGTTTCAAATGAATAATGGTTTAATTTCTGAAATTTATGTTTTGCGACGGATACAAAATATAATCGTATTGAGGATTGTTGTGGGTTTAATTGCTGATAGTTAGCGTTATTTGATGATTTGTGATATTGGGTGAACTTCATATGTCGAAATTTTAAGGTCTTCTATCGATTAGATGAAGTTTCGTTGTTACTGGAAAACGCGATTTTTGAGATCAGGCTCTCTGAGCCGGTCGACCGACCGGCCGCCGTTCGACCGGCTGGGAGTGCGTGTAGGTGTTTTGGCGAAAGTTGAAAATATGGGCTTTGGGTTGCCAGCCGGTAGGCCGGCTGCCTGCCAACCGGCTGGTGACCTCTTTTGGGTTTCTTGCGTAAATTGTAAAGGGTAGGATTTGAGGTGCCCAGCCGGTAGACCGGCCGCCTGCCAACCGGCTGGGAGCCTCTTGGGTAAATTTTGCATAATTCGTAAATAGAGGGAATTGGGTTCCCAGCCGGTGGGCCGGCTGCCTGCCGACCGGCTGGGAGTCCTTTGTGGTTGGTTACGTATTGAAAAAAGAGGAAAGCTGTAAGGGGATACCAGCCGGTGGGCCGGCTGCCTGCCGACCGGCTGGGGACCCCTGTTGCTTGTTTTTATTTCGTAGTTCGTTCGTAACTTTTAAACGGTTGATCGGTTTTGATTGAAACTCGTTCCTTGTATCTTTGATATGTGTTTGAGGTCCCTGGAGGATGGGCGACACTATATTGGGTTCGGGAATGGAGTGAGGATAGAGACCCCCCGGTCGGGTAACCGAAAGGGAAACCGTCTCTCCCTCGTCTTAGTTCCCGGGATCAATTAAGTGTTGTTTAGTGGTTTAAGAAGTTAGAGCTATAGGTTAGTTTCTATCTTTGGATGTTAATGGTTGAGTTGTATGTCGCGTGATGGGATATGTGTTAAGTTCACCTCTGGACCCATTACGTGTTTTGTATGTCGCGTGATGGGATATGTGTTAAGTTCACCTCTGGACCCGTTACGTGTTTTGCTTGTGGCGTGTCAGGATATGTGTTAAGCTCACCTCTAGACCTGACACGTGATCGGTTGTTGTACACGGGATATGTGTTAATTTCACCTCTGGACCCGGTGTGCGATAGCTGTGTATTGAGATATGTGTTAAGTTCACCTCTGGACCCAATACTTGTTTGTAGCATTGGGATATGTGTTAAGTTCACCTCTGGACTCTTTTCTTATGGATGATTAGGGATATGTGTTAAGTTCACCTCTGGACCCTTTTCTTGAATTATATGTATAGGGATATGTGTTAAGTTCATCTCTGGACCCTTTACTTGAATTGCATGTTGGGATATGTGTTAAGTTCACCTCTGGACCCGACATTGTTTGGTAGTGGGATATGTGTTAAGTTCACCTCTGGACCCATTGCTAGTGTTTACTGATGTTTATATCTGCTTGCCTTGAGACTAGTACAGTGTCAGATATGCATGATGAGGTTAATGATTGTATTACTTGAGTTATAGTTTGTTCATCCAAGGCATTGGATGACTCTGTGATCGGTTTCATAAATAGTTGGACTGAAAGACCCCCCGACTGGGTAACCAGTAGGGAAACCGGCTCTCCTTCCTAAAAGTTTATGAAGTTGGTTGAGAGCCGTGCATTAGTGATTGCATGATAGTTGATGATCAGTTATTGAGATATTGTTATACTTCACATGTTTATATATGTTGGAGTATTTTGTTTGCTTTACTTGTTATGTGTCGTTACAAAAGGTGGCTAGGAGAACTCTAGTCACTCGCCACTGATTGTGGCGTACATGTTTTCATGTATGTAGGTACATGCAGGTTGGACGGGGTTCACTTGAGAGCTAGCGAGTGATGATTCTTTCATCATATGACTTACACTTCACCGGTTAGCTAGACTCTTAGTTTTGATGCAGTTCATGTTTTGTGCCTGTAGGGATGTTCCATCCCAGGCTTTGTATATATTCGGTTTTCCTACTTAGAACTGTTATACTTATCTATTTTGTTTATATCAGTTTCAGTTTCCAGTTTCAGTTTTAATTCACCTCGCATGATGTTTATGTTTAAAAAGTTTTAATTCCGCTGCATTTTTAGTACTTTGTGTGTTTTATATTTCCGCTTTCGCGAGGGGTTTTACAGTTGGTATCAGAGCATTATGCTCCCGACGCACTCATGTGACCCCCAACCTTAACTTGACCACAAAATTGAATAATGAATGAGAGATGGGGTAGATTTAAGGACTTATATTGTAGTCTGTTTGTGCCTTGTTAGGAATACGTTTAACGGTTTATTCTCTTATGATTAAGGAATGACAGAGCCAACCAATGATGAGAATGCTGAGACGCAAGCCCTCATTCAGACTTTTCAGGATTGCATAGCTAGGTCATCTATGCCTTCTTCTACATTTCAAACCTCGAGAAGTAACCAACCTGGAGGATTGGCTTGGATTATCACCCAGATGTGGAGGAATGCAGCTAAGACATTCGACGGAGAGACCAGTGCTGCGACCCTCACCACTTGGTTCTTTGACATGGAGAGGAACTTCATGATTTATGGCGTTCGACCTGAGGATCAGACCCGAGTAGCATCTCAGTTCTTAGTTCGTGAGGCTAGAAGTTGGTGGTTGACGATCAGTGCTCCTGTTACCCGTTACCCTACTTTCACTTAGAGTCGTTTCAAGACTCTTATTGGCATGAGGTTTTACCATAGGGACATCCGCCAAGATAAGATGACCGAGTACATGAACCTTCGCCAAGGAACCCTTTCTGTTCAAGCTTTCACCAACCGATTCGAGGAGCTGATCCACTTTGTCCCACAGCTAGTTGAGAGAGAGGAAGACAAAGCCTACCTGTTTCGGAGCAAGCTTAATGCCGAGACTAGGAGTGTAGCTAGTGGTGTCCCGACTTCTTACCTCCAGAGTTACTACGGTGTCTTGCGAGCGGAGGACCCTTACTAGATCTATTGTGAAGGATCTAGAGCCTTCTTTCCTCTTCCACCGCCTTTGCATAGATGCCGAAGCGGGAGACCTCTTAGCCCTCTTGCCTCCTCTCCTCTTGGAAAAAGGAAGGGTCCCCAGAAGAACAAGAAGTCCCAGAGAGCTAAGACTTCTCAAGCCCGAGACAAGAGCCTCCCATCGGACGTTCCCTAAAGTGCTTCAAGTGCCGCAAGGATCTTCATCCTAGAGTTAACTGTGACGGTGACCCTTACTTATGCTACTCCTGCAAGAAGCCAAGGCATCGCTCCTTCGAATGCCCCGAGAGAAAAACCTCTATTGACAGAGCTGTTACTACTGACCCAGAGGCTGAGACCAGTGGAGCTAGAGCTGTTCAGCTTCAGGCTGAGACTGGAGTTCACCCTGACCCACATACTGGTATGTTCATGCCTACCATCTATTTATGGTTGTTGTACTTGTAGCTGTTAAGATCTTAATCTCCTCCCTTAGACTTTTCTTGACCTTCCTTGAGAGCTACCATTGTTTTCTCTTGACTTCACCTGGTAACTTGCTTATCCCGAAACACCTTGTGCGGTAACCTACCATAGATAAACTTGGGAACTTCTTGGAATTAGTTGTAGACCATGATTGAGAGAGTGTTGTTACTTGAGGAAAATCTATGGAGCTGATGGAATGTGTTATGTTGATCTAGGTGCCTATATGTTACTAATTTGAAGAGTAAGTGAATGATGAGATAACTGTGTTAGGTAGAGTGTTATACACGACTTTTAATGGAACTTAGGTGTGAGTATCTTGCTGAGTCGTGGATAATTGTGAGTTTGGAATGTCCATTTGAGGAATCTCGAGGAACTGGGAGTAAGGATTGATTTCGAGGAATATGCTTAAAGTACTGATGTTATCCGATAAGTGAATGAGGTAAGCTAATGCTGTTCAAACTTAAGGAACGAGAGTTGTTAGCTACGGCGAGAGAACATTGGAACACTTACAAATAACTGTGGAATCGAATGAGTGGTCGATCTTAAGCGACTTAATGGATCTTAGCTTTATCTAATGAAGGACTTAAAGGAAAATTTAGGATACATCATCAGTTTGAGAATGAACGATTCGTTGAGAGATGTAAGCCCAGAAACGCGTTGATTTGAGTATGGTTATTTGTGGACTGTGATACAAGTATAGTAGATATATCACATGAGTTGAGTGGTCTGAGAGTTTGGTTGAATTGTCATTTAGGAACTATTTGAGATGGGTTATCTAAACTTTTGAGGAATAAATCATCGAAAGGATAATGTTGCTTTAGACTTCGAGGAACCTTAAGATCGAAATCATTTTGAGGAACTAGTCATGAGGGCCAGTCATAGACTTGCTTGACTCGGAAGTTGCTGCCTTGGTGAAACCTTACCTTGAAACGTTCGTTGATGGTAATAGATGACCTTGGAGAACTTAAGATTTCAATGTACCCCCCCCCCTATAGGATGAATTTGATGGAATTGAACTACGTAGGAATAAAGGATATAGGTAATTTTGGGTCATGGCCTGTCTAATGGAGAAAAGCCATAGTGTAGAAAATTTGTTTTTCTAACTTCAGAATTCGATGTTTTGATGATAGAATTCAGATTTAGACTTAGAAAGTGCGTAAACCTTGGTCCGAGGTATGTTTGTTATACTTCCACCTTGAGTGAGAGATCCTTAACCCTATTAGAACAGATTTGTGGTAAACTAAGTGAGAGTTTGGAAACCTTCTGGTAGAGGGATACCTCGTTTTGTGGATGAGAGAAGGGTAAGAGGAACCGTGAGACCATTGTGAGTATTGAGATCACCGGAAACGCCTCTTTGAGATATACTAGGAATCGTAGAAAGGATGTTTCGATTTGGATTGAGTGGTTAGCGTACCCATGTTTGGCAAAGGTTACCGTCTTCTTTAACCTTCGACTTGATTGTTCCGTTCCTTCAACCCTCCTTTTTGTGTTCTTACAGCCGCGAGGCTTGAAACCCCTAATCCTTCGTATCGAAAATAAGCTCTGCGACTGTTTCCGCGCTCTCAAACGTCTGTTTTGAAACTTGTTCCCCAATTGTTGACTTTAAACTCACTGTTTTGGAAAAAGTTTAGTTGTTTTCAGAATTTGAAACTGCTTTCTCTTTCGTTAGAAGCGACTTTTGGTCATTGTTACAATTTTACTTTTTCAATAATTTGGGAGTAGTGGTTGATTTGAAGGAAACTTGATTTTAAAGAGCAAAACGTTTTACAAATTTTGTCCGATTTCAGCGTTGACTGCCACTAGAACTTGTTATTGGAGACGTCTGATAACCTGTGTTGTGCTTCTCAACACCGAATCAATCTAATTTTGAACTGTATTTGAACAAAATTTTGGGACTTGTCTTCGATTTGGAATGTCGGACTCTTGAATACGTAACGAGAATCCCAATATCCATTGACAAGACTTGTGCCTTGAAACCTTTTTCTTCTTGAAACCTTCTTGAAAGATAAAGTTTTGGGTTATCTTAACCCGTGTGGTACACTTGAAAGTTATAGTTGTTTTCGTACTTAGTACTGCCTTCGAGTTTCGAGGACGAAACTTTTTCAAGATTGGGTGATTGTAACATCCCATATTTTCGTGACTTATATTTAAAGGCTTTTAATTATTTTAAGTAATAAAATATATTTTTAAAGGTTTCAATGATTGTTACGGGATAAAATAATATTTTAATATTTGATGTTAATTCATTTTAAAATAACACTTTAATGATTATTGATAAGTTAATTTTAAATTGTAACACCCCCATTTATTTAAGGAGCCTTTAGCAAGACATCCTCAGTAAACAGAGCTGTTACCATCTCGGAATGTCCGAGGTAGTGAATAACAAAGTAAATGAAACCAAAGTGCTTTATATAAAAACTGTCTAGATTTAAACTTTGATTTACAAACTATGCAACAGAATAAAAGTACAACTGATGATTAATCTATAAGTGATATAATTCTAAGTCGGTCCCAAATCTGCATCTCACATTCCCATCCCAGCTCCTAGCTCATCTATCTCTTTCATGTAGAATCTACTCCCCATTCCGGATCATCGTAGGTGTCACACGAATACACAGGGTCAACCACGAGGTTGAGTAGGAAAATATCAACAAGTCATAAATGAACATACAATAAATTCATTACATCTCCGCATCGTTCAGTCAACCACTTCACCTCCATCACACCATCCCTTCCATCACACCACACCTTCCACCACATCACAACTTCCATCACACCACACCCACCATGGCCATATCACAAGTCCCGTATCACAAGACCCTTATCACAAGACCCAATTCATAAACCCCGTTCTCCACAATAATCAATAATAATCAATCAAGCACAATGAACTCGTAATCAAGTATATCAATCATACAATATATAACCTCATATCATAACATAACTGCATACATAAATATCCCCTACCTCAATTGCGGATTTACAACCGAACAGCTGCTAGAAATGTTCCACCTTGAAATCCGTTCCTATAATTATTACTCATATCAAAATCTACTCATTCAATCAATACTAACAACTACTTGGTCATACTCACAATTGACTTACTCATAACACATTGTAGAAATATAAGCTACATGCTCATACACAAACCAAATATAAACTTTACTAAGTATAGATTTGCTAATTATAGCATAAAATTAATTAATCAACTTTTACTAATTTAATAGAGTAAATACTCAAACATTCGTAATATTAATATTAACCTTACAATAACAACAATACAATTAATATTAATCATCATATATACTCATAAACGGGTAATTATCCTCAACTAATTATATATACTAATTACACCAATTCACTTATAAAAACATATACAATGTCCCAATTAGCATAATTATACTAATAAAACGACTTAACAACAATAATGATATAAATAACTTTACTAAACAAATTATACCTTAGTAGTACTAACCATTATAATAATAATAAAAATAATAATAATAATAATAATAATAATAATAATAATAATAATAATAATAATAATCATACTAGTAATAATAATAATTATTACCCAACAACAATAATAATAACACAATTCAATGGCCGGACTATCACGCAGCAGCCAAAACACGCAAAACCGAAAACGAATAACATCCCATCGTGACCGTCTACCCTCACAACCGCCACCTACAACACCAACCGTAACCACCACCTTCGCCAGTGACACCACCAGACTCACCACTGAGCCGTGGTGGTTCCTGGGAAGTCAGTACCCGCCGTAAACACTGCTGCAACCACCCACAACCACCGTTACAAACCCAGCACAAACGACCCCCTGTTTCCCTGGTTGACCCGACACCAACACGCCAAACGCCACTCACCAAAACACCGCTATAAGACACCACAACCCACCGTGAGAACCACCATCCTCAGCCCCTGACTACCATCTAACATATATCCTACTACCCACATCAACCATAAACACGACAAGACTCAAATTAAAACACAAAACCTCACGTTCAACACGCCCCTGTTCTGAAACTAACCACGGTTCTGAAACTGGCGATGAAACGGTCTTCGACGACGGTCCTAGGCGGTCAACGACGCCACCATTAGGGTTTATACATGACCACTACACATCCCTCTCTAATAACATCCAATTATCAGAACCCATAAGCATTTACATATACGATTATTAACATGAGAACTACCACGAAGACAAACCGTGAAATGGAAAACGTGATGAGTATACCTGTTTCTGTGCGCAAACGACCAGCCTTACGCCACCCCAGGCCACGGTGTAGCACTCCCTCCTAACCCTTGGTTGTGGCGGCAGCAGATGTGTGGGAGTGTGAGAGGCGTTGCTAGAGTAGGGGTAGGTTTTTAGATGGGTTCTTTCATGACGGCAGATAAGTGAATGTGAGGTGTTGTGGTTTTGTGTTTTGTCGAGTTGGGCTGTTACTAGGGCACGCACTTCGAGGCCCAACTCTCTCGACTCCGTACTTTGCTTAAAACACAAAATACTCTTAATTCGCATACCCGACCGTTTACACACAATATAAAATATACATCTATTCGATAAATTAATTATCGAATATAACTTTCTAATCCCTTCAAAATAATTCGTAATTATAATAATATATAAAAAAAACGAGGTATTACATAAATGTTCCGTTAAGATCCGTCTTAAGAACCTTAAGTCCTTAAGACGAATATAACTTGGTGAGTTATCCGACTCAACAAAACCCCTTTGTGTTATCCAAGTCCGTTTTCCTTGAAACGGGAAAGGACAACTAAAGCCCCTAAAATTTCTAATGTGTCAACATATTGTCATCCTCACAAACAATAATACAGTAAACTTCATTTCTTCAAAACCTCCATAATTATTCACCTTCTTTTCCATTTTTTCTTCATCATCCGTTCACCGAATCAAGGTAATAATTACATTTTCGGAATCCTCATCGAATTTGCAAGCCATCTATCACTTCCGTCTTCCGTTTCCTTCAATTCGAAATTTGGCCTGTTTTGGGTAATTCGAATTTTAGCCTCTTAAAACCGTTTTGCTTGTCGTAGGTGAAGACTTAGAGGATCACAAGGAGGTTAGTGGCATGATTGAAGAAGAGATTGGAGCTTAAACGCTTAAAAGGTGACGATAATGAGAAACTCGGCCTTATTGTATACATTAGCAATTTTTCTTGTTTGAATTGGCTTAAGTTTCTGATTTTAATGTTATGGTTGTTGCTTGAACTTAGTAACATGTTAGGAATGATCTTACTTGAGGATTATATGCTTTCTTGATGTTTCAAATGAATAATGGTTTAATTTCTGAAATTTATGTTTTGCGAGGGATACAAAATATAATCGTATGGAGGATTGTTGTGGGTTTAATTGCTGATAGATAGCGTTATTTGATGATTTGTGATATTGGGTGAACTTCATATGTCGAAATTTTTAAAGTCTTGTATCGATTAGATGAAGTTTCGTTGTTACTGGAAAACGCGATTTTTGAGATCAGGCTCTCTGAGCCGGTCGACCGACCGGCCGCCGGTCGACCGGCTGGGAGTGCGTGTAGGTGTTTTGGCGAAAGTTGACAATATGGGCTTTGGGTTGCCAGCCGGTAGGCCGGCTGCCTGCCAACCGGCTGGTGACCTCTTTTGGGTTTCTTGCGTAAATTGTAAAGGGTAGGATTTGAGGTGCCCAGCCGGTAGACCGGCCGCCTGCCAACCGGCTGGGAGCCTCTTGGGTAACTTTTGCATAATTCGTAAATAGAGGGAATTGGGTTCCCAGCCGGTGGGCCGGCTGCCTGCCGACCGGTTGGGAGTCCTTTGTGGTTGTTTACGTATTGAAGAAAGAGCAAGGCTGTAAGGGGTTACCAGCCGGTGGGCCGGCTGCCTGCTGACCGGCTGGGGACCCCTGTTGCTTGTTTTTATTTCGTAATTCGTTCGTAACTTTTAAACGGTTGATCGGTTTTGATTGAAACTCGTTCCTTGTATCTTTGATATTGGTTTTCGGTCCCTGGAGGATGGGCGACACTATATTGGGTTCGGGAATGGAGTGAGGATAGAGACCCCCCGGTCGGGTAACCGAAAGGGAAACCGGCTCTCCCTCGTCTTAGTTCCCGGGATCAATTAAGTGTTGTTTAGTGGTTTAAGAAGTTAGAGCTATAGGTTAGTTTCTATCTTTGGATGTTAATGGTTGAGTTGTATGTCGCGTGATGGGATAGGTGTTAAGTTCACCTCTGGACCCATTACGTGTTTTGTATGTCGCGTGATGGGATATGTGTTAAGTTCACCTCTGGACCCGTTACGTGTTTTGCTTGTGGCGTGTCAGGATATGTGTTTAGCACACCTCTGGACCTGACACGTGATCGGTTGTCGTACACGGGATATGTGTTAAGTTCACCTCTGGACCCGGTGTGCGATAGCTGTGTATTGGGATATGTGTTAAGTTCACTTCTGGACCCCATACTTGTTTGTAGCATTGGGATATGTGTTAAGTTCACCTCTGGACCCTTTGCTTATGGATGATTAGGGATATGTGTTAAGTTCACCTCTGGACCCTTTTCTTGAATTATATGTATAAGGATATGTGTTAAGTTCACCTCTGGACCCTTTACTTGAATTGCATGTTGGGATATGTGTTAAGTTCACCTCTGGACCCGACATTGTTTGGTAGTGGGATATGTGTTAAGTTCACCTCTGGACCCATTGCTAGTGTTTACTGATGTTTATATCTGCCTGCCTTGAGATTGGTACAGTGTCAGATATGCATGATGAGGTTAATGATTGTATTACTTGAGTTATAGTTTGTTCATCCAAGGCATTGGATGACTCTGTGATCGGTTTCATAAATAGTTGGACTGAAAGACCCCCCGACTGGGTAACCAGTAGGGAAACCGGCTCTCCTTCCTAACAATTTATGAAGTTGGTTGAGAGCCGTGCATTAGTGATTGCATGATAATTAATAATCAGTTATTGAGATATTGTTATACTTCACATGTTTATATATGTTGGAGTATTTTGTTTGCTTTACTTGTTACGTGTCGTTACAAAAGGTGGCTAGGAGAACTCTAGTCACTCCCCACTGATTGTGGCGTACATGTTTTCATGTATGTAGGTACATGCAGGTTGGACGGGGTTCACTTGAGAGCTAGCGAGTGATGATTCTTTCATCATATGACTTACACTTCACCGGTTAGCTAGACTCTTAGTTTTGATGCAATTCATGTTTTGTGCCTGTAGGGATGTTCCATCCCAGGCTTTGTATATATTCGGTTTTCGTACTTAGAACTGTTATACTTATCTATTTTTTTTATATCAGTTTCAGTTTCCAGTTTCAGTTTTAATTCACCTCGCATGATGTTTATGTTTAAAAAGTTTTAATTCCGCTGCATTTTTAGTACTTTGTGTGTTTTATATTTCCGCTTTCCGAGGGGTTTTACAACAGTGTCTCCTGATCTGCAGGGATCTGGTCGACCGACTGATGGTGGAGGTCGGTCGACTGACTTTCCGGTACAGTGGCCTTTTTTTTCTCGAAATTAACTTGTATTAACCAAGTTAACCTTCCCCAAACCTGAAAATAATTATACATGCGCCTAAAACATGCGCAAAAATCCAGAATCCAGATCTAATTGTCTTAACTACGCAACGAAAGCAAAAATTGTTCGAAAAACTTAAAGCAACGTAAACTAAAAAGTCTTAACAAAACAGAAAATTGTCTTAAGAGCTAAAAACTTGAAAAACTCATCCGCGGGAGATGCGGAAAATCTCGGACCACGACTTTTGGCTATATGCCGTAGTCTGCACCGTGCTTGTTTGAATTGCCAAACACGTCTCCTTTCCGTCACAAAGCATATGTGACGGAACACTCTTCTTCTCTTCTCCTCTTCTCTTCCGATCTGCTTCATCCACCACATCCGGATCATCATCTTCATGATACCTCAAAATCCCGAGTCCTCCCCGTTGCACAACGACCTCCTTCACCAAGGGCTTCCCCAAACCATTCCCTGCAATAGGCAAAACAAGAGTATCCTCCATATTTCTCCCAATCTGGGGCGGAGGTGTAAAAACAGGTATGGGTGTAGGCATTAAAATAGGAGAAGTGGTGATGACCTCATACTTCTTTTTAGAAGTGATAGCATTACATGTGATGGGGGGTGATAACATCCTTCTTCCTATAGGACAGACCAAAGATGATAGAATGCTTCCCTACCTTAAAAGTCAATGTCCCATTACCTACGTTAATGATAGCTCCAGCGGTATGTAAGCAGGGTCTCCCTAATATGATAGGTATATGGGCATCCTCAGGGATGTCCAAAACTACAAAGTCAACTGGGAAGAAGAACCTGTCAATGCGCACAAGGATGTTTTCCAACACCCCTATGGGTTCCATAGACGTACGATCGGCCATTTGAACCGTCATTCTAGTCATTGCGAAGGTGGTCATTCCTAGTTTTAAGGCCGCACTTAAGGGCATAACATTGATGCTAGCCCCTAAGTCACATAGGGCCTTATTTACTGGGAAGGTCCCTATGTTGCAAGGTAAAGAAAAACTCTCAGGGTCCTCTAACTTATGAGGGGCAATGACATGGGACAGAAAACTGCAAGACTGCTCGGTAAGTGCTACAGACTCTACCTTATCAAGAGACCGCTTTCGGGTTAAAAGCTGTCTCATAAATTTTAAATACGAAGGAACTTGTTGGACTAATTCTAAAAATGGTACTTGTACATTGAGTGAAAGAATAACATCTTTAAATTTGTCGAAGGATACCTGTTCCTTCGTGGGTAGAAGTCGCTCCGGATAGGGAGGGGTAGAACTCTCGGCATTTGCAGCTTTCCTTAAGAATTTGGGGGTCTTGTCACCCCTAAACAGGAATTCCCTAAAGTTGTCAGGCATCTCGGGGCCTAAGGAATCCGCCTGTTCAGCTGCCTTGGTCGGTCGACCATCATCTTCGGTCGGTCGACCAAGTTCCTGCTCTCCAGAAGCTACTGGAATCTCGTCAGTGGTCGACCGACTGACATCAGTGGTCGGTCGACCAGAGTTACTGCTGCTCGGGTTCTGCCTCTTCTCCTTTCCTTTCTCACCGGCTTCCTTACCTCTTATTTTGGCTCCGCTCCGAAGTGATATTATGTTTAAAGTCTCTTTCTTTTGGTCCATTTTGGTCGGAAGTTGACCCGGGACCCGTGTATCGTTCTTGCTCGCGATTAGAGCAATCTGAGACTCCAACATTTTCATTCCCGCCTCTCGCGCCTGTGACTCCTTCTGGACCAGCCCGATAAGATTTTGGATTAGAGCATCCGTATTGGGTGGTGGGTTAGAAGGTGGTTAAGGGACGAAAGGTGGTTTTTGGAAGTTTTGTTTGTGCGGAGGGATGCAAGCTTGGTTTTGTTGTTGGTGTTGTGGGTTAAGGACTTTTTGACTCGTCCATCTCATGTGGGGGTGGACATTATTGTTGTTAGGGTCATAAAAATTGTTTCCGCGGTAGTGTTGGAAAGTCGCGCTCGTTTCAATAGAAGAAGTACAGAATTTTGAAATATGCCCCTCTCCACCGCATCTCTCACAAATAAATGGTCCGTTAGAAACGGCATTCACTTGATACATGAGACCCTTACTCCCACTACCAACCTCAAACTTCCCGCCACTCACCTCAAGCTTGTCTAGTTTGGCCATTAGAGCCTCAATAGCTGCAACATTAGATTCAGCCTTCATTTGGTTACCACGGGAAGTCCCTTGTTCAGCCCGATGTACTGCGACATCCTCTATGATCTTGAGACCTTTGGTCTCACCCGAATTTTCCTGGAATCGTCCGTTGGGCGCAGCATCCAAGTAGGCCCGGTTATCGTCATAGAGGCCATTAAAGAACTGGTTACATATAAACCACTGTTCGAATCCATGATAAGGTATGTTAGGTTTAAATATCTCAAAACTTAATATTTTAGTCATACTAAGAAAATTGATAATTAACATTTTAATTATATGTATTTTAGATCTTATGCATGCTAATAATAAATCGGAACAAGGAATCGAATTCTCACTTATTTCGACAAGAAGGCACGGATGATCCTCCAAGCTTAATACCCAAGTAGGATATCTCCTTCAAGATGCACCGAAGACAACCCCTTAAAACCGTAAACCACACGAGCTAGGTGTAAGAATAACGGTTTCCTTAAATTAAAATCGTATTCTAATCTTGCTAGAGTACTTAATATAATACTAGAAATTTTATAGTATTACAATATAATCTTATTATATGAATATATGAAATAGTATTAGAGAGGATTTTCTTGAGTTTTCTCACACTAGAAACTCACTTGGGGTTAGAATGAATAATCTCTAAAGGATGTAAACATTTTGCATATGATAGGGTTGTTGGGTTGCTTGAGCCTTGAGCTCACATTAGGAAGCATCAAGAATGCTTTTTGTCTTACCAACACACATAGGGTGTAATACCCCGTATTTTAGCCTCGGTCAACGGCAGTCAAACTCTGTTTTATACAAGTATTTCAAATGGAATGTTTATAAAGTATTTTACGTAAACTACTATTATTTTATAAATCGTATTTCTACGATCAATTCCTATTTCATAATAGTTTTATATTTCATGATTATTTTATAAAATGGCAATTCATTGTATTCCTTTAATTTTAATAATATATTTATAATTATATATGTTTCTTATTTTTTTTATTAATTTCTCATCTATACTTCAATTCTATTCTTTTATTTAAGACGTATAATTTTATATTCTTATATTAATTTAATTAATATTTCACTAGTTAATTTAATTGGTATAATTACTCATATGTACTCGTTTATTTTACATTACCGGTCGAGAACGGGATATAAACACATAAGTGTCTCGGGATGAGCTATGGGCCGAATAAGAGAAGACTCGTTTACCTAGGCTACACTACATCGACTAAACCCTACCTCATCCCGAACCCTACATCGACAAAACCCTACCTCCTCACAAATCCAACATCGACATATCCCTTAACATCAACTAAAACAAAACAAACCCTACCCATCCCTCATATTGCCTGCCTCCTTCTACCTATCGACATATCAACAACCACAGATAAACCCTATCTTCTTTTCCCGTCTGCCCCTACTCCTTTCACACTCAGAAACCCTACGCAAACCAGGGAGTTGGAAGAGAACGAAAGTAGCAGCCACACCACCATCACCACCTTCGTTTGCGAGATGCGTGCTTGTAAGTTTAACTCTTTGTTTCTCGTGCTTTTGAGAATTTCGAATCTGGGTTTTATAGTTGTGGGTAATCCTTGCAGTGTGAATAACATGTCTTTCGTCAATAAGCAACCATATGACCACCGTACTAACGCTTACAACCCCATCTTATGTCGACTGTGATAGTTACGTACTCTGTTTTAGGCGTGTTTGCTCAGTTCGTTTTGGTTGTTTTTCGTTCATACCTTGAGTCAATTCGTGTCGTGGGTCATGGCTGTTAATAGTGGTGTTTTAGTAAGCGGTGTTGCTGGTGGTAAGAAGGAGTGTGGTGGTCGGAGGATAACGAATTGAGAGTATGTTTAGAGTTTCAGAAACAGGGGTTGCGTGTTGGATGCGGTGGGATTTGGGGGTGGTTGATTCATAAATTGAGCAGTGTCAAAGGTGGGTTCTTTGCACCAGGGAGTTGTGGGGGTCGTGAGGTGTCGAGGGTGGGGTTTAGTCGCGGCGGCGGTGGTTTTAACAGGTTGTTAGAGTGTCGGGTTTGCGGAGGTGGAAACACGGGTTATATGTATTTCTTTGTGACTGCTGGGGTTACTGGGACCATCGACGCCAGGTCCGTGGGAGTTAGGGTCTAGGCCTTGTGTCGGGGGATACGCGGGGGTATAGTGGTGGCAACCACCGTGGAGTCGTGGTGGTCAGGGCAGCCTAAGGGTGGTGACGGGGCTGTTTTATTAGGGCTGTCACAGGTGTTTTATAAGGGCTGTTTCGTTTTAAGGGTTGTTTTGGTGTTTGATTCGTGTTGTTTGTGTTAATATTATTAATGTTATTAGTATCATTATCATATTATTGTTCTTATTATTATTATTATTATTATTTTTCATTATTCTTGTTATTATCATTGTGGTTAGTAATGGTATTATTATTATTATTATAAGTATTTATAATTTATGTGATGGTTATTAATATTATTTGTGTTGATGTTGTTAATAGTTAAATTGTTTAGTTCAAGTTCATTTAGTTGGGATCAACTAATTTAATTAGTTGAATTGGTTTAGTGAACTTGTTAAATAGTGTTGTGGCAGTAATTTTAATTAATTACCTAATCGAGTTAATTGGCTAGTCGTGCTTAATATCGTCTCGTTATGCTTAATACATTACTTGGTTAATTATATTGATTAGTTGTTATATTATACCTTATTTAAGTAGTTATATTAGTTAGTAATTATTATTCATATTATATTTGTTAGGTAACGGTTTTGAAGTGGTATAATTCTGTTACTTACTGGCTTGCCATTGGACTATATATATTGCCATCCAGGTAGGATACATTGTACCATAATCTATGACGTGTTATGAACGGATATGTATATTGTGTGTTATGGATGCTGAGTATGATTGATATAAGAATCATATGGTTTGGATCGAGTGTTATTGTTATTGGCATGAGCATTGCACTATTTAATAGCATGATTGATTAAGAGTATTGTTGCATTCATGAGCATGGCATATGCATTGGTTACTGAGAAAGATATGGAACATATATTGTTTGATATAAAGCCCAGGGTGGTTCTGCAGACCAAGCCTGGTGTCTTATCAGCTATTGAGCTGGTGTTCGGTGACGACCGATTATAGTCTGCCAGGAGGTTCGGTATGGCTTGGTGCAAGGGTATGAGATGAGATTGAGATTGAGATTGAGCTCGAGCATATCATGGCATTTGCATATCATTTATCTGTTGCATTATAATTATTGTGTTATCCTACTCAACCGTGAGGTTGACATTGTATTCGTGTACACCTACGATGATCCGGAATGGGGAGTAGATTCTGCAGGTCAGAGACAGATGAGCTAGGAGCAGGGGCAGGAATGTGAGATGCATACTTTGGACCGACTTAGAACTATATCACATTTAGATGAGTCATCAGTTGTATTTCTTTTCTGTCATGTAGTAACTGTAATAACCAAGTTTAAATTTTATCAGTTTTTATATAAAGTATTTTGGTTTGTTTTACTTTGTTATTCACTACCTCGGACATTCCGAGATGGTAACAGCTCTATTTATTTGAGAATGTCTTGCTAAAGACTCTTAAATAAATGGGGGTTTTACAAAGTGGTATCAGAGCGAACGATCCTCGGCCGTGATAACAAATGAATAAAATAATGAACATAGGAAGAGTCGAATAAAATGAACCCCAGGCTAGTAGCTGTTAGGATCCCCAGGATTGGGATGAGTTAGCTGCCCCCTCAAACCAAGCCACTGGCCCTTTCAGTCTAACCTGGTAACCCTTGAGTGATGCAGAGAGTGGGTAGAATAAAATAAAAAGTTAGACCTTGCATATTGTACTAACGTTTCCGCAGAAAAGGAATGAGGTAAGTTATGATGTGAAATATGGTTGATGATCTGTATTGTGAAGCATGATAATGATATTGAATGTTGGTTGATATATATGACACCTAAGTATTGAGAACATGAAAATTGGAACGTGACTTTGAAATATAAGCTTGACTTGTATGATGATGTGCATTAGAAGAATTCGACTGATTTTGAAATGCTGGTTGATCTGAATGATTGAATTGAAATTTGCAGAGAATGGTTGTATATTTATTGAACAATAATTTGGAGTGATATGATCATATGATTTTTGTAAAACCCCTCGCGAAAGAGGAAATATAAAACACACAAAGTACTAAAAATGCAGCGGAATTAAAACTTTTTAAACATAAACTTCATGCGAGGTGAATTAAAACCGAAACTGGAAACCGAAACTGATATAAACAAAATAGATAATTATAACAGATCTAAGTACGAAAACCAAATATATACAAAGCCTGGGATGTAACACCCCTACAGGCACCAAAACATGAAATGTATCAAAACTAAGAGTCTAGCTAATCGATGAAGTGTAAGTCATATGATGAAAGGATCATCACTCGCTAGCTCTCAAGTGAACCCCGTCCAACCTGCATGTACCTACATACATGAAAACATGTACACCACAATCAGTGGGGAGTGACTAGAGTTCTCCTAGCCACCTTTTGTAATGTCACGTAACAAGCAATACAAACAGAATACTCCAACATATATAAACATGTGAAGTATAACAATATCTCAATAACTGATCATCAACTATCATGCAATCACTAAAGCACGGCTCTCAACCAACTTCATAAACTGTTAGAAAGGAGAGCCGGTTTCCCTACTGGTTACCCAGTCGGGGGGTCTTTCAGTCCAACTATTTATGAAACCGATCAAAGAGACATCCAATGCCTTGGATGAACAAACTATAACTCAAGTAACATAATCATCAACTTCATCATGCACATCAGACACTATACCAATCTCAAGGCAAGCAGATATAAACATTAAACACTAGCAATGGGTCTAGAGGTGAACTTAACACATATCCCACTACCAAACAATGTCGGGTCCAGAGGTGAACTTAACACATATCCCAACATGCAATTCAAGTAAAGGGTCCAGAGGTGAACTTAACACATATCCCTATACATACAATTCAAGAAAAGGGTCCAGAGGTGAACTTAACACATATCCCTAATCATCCATAAGCAAAGGGTCCAGAGGTGAACTTAACACATATCCCAATGCTACAAACAAGTATTGGGTCCAGAGGTGAACTTAACATATATCCCAATACACAGCTATCGCACACCGGGTCCAGAGGTGAACTTAACACATATCCCGTGTACGAAAACCGATCACGTGTCAGGTCTAGAGGTGAACTTAACACATATCCTGACACGCCAGAAGCAAAACACGTAATGGGTCCAGAGGTGAACTTAACACACATCCCATCACGCGACATACAAAACACGTAATGGGTCCAGAGGTGAACTTAACACGTATCCCATCACGCGACATACAATTCAACCATTAACATCCAAAGATAGAAACTAACCTATAGCTCTAACTTCTTAAACCACTAAACAACACTTAATTGATCCCGGAAACTAAGACGAGGGAGAGCCGGTTTCTCTTTCGGTTACCCGGCCGGGAGGTCTCTATCCTCACTACATTCCCGAACCCAATATAGTGTCGCCCATCCTTCGGGGACCTCAGATACATATCAAAGATACAAGGAACGAGTTTCAATCAAAACCGATCAACCGTTTAAAAGTTACGAACGAATTACGAGTTAAAAACAAGCTACAGGGATCCCCAGCCGGTCGGCAGGCAGCCGGCCTACCGGCTGGTGATCCATCACAGCCTTCCTCTTCTTCAATGCGAAAACAACCACAAAGGACTCCCAGCCGTTCGGCAGGCAGCCGGCCTACCGGCTGGGAACCCAATCCCCTACACTTTACGAAAAATCTTAAAAGAGGCTACCAGCCGGTCGGCAGGCAGCCGGCCCACCGGCTGGCAACCCAAAGCATATTTCTCAAACTTTCGCAAATTACCTACAATGCACTCCCAGCCGGCTGGGCATCCTAATCCCACGCATATCCAAATTTCGCAAAACAACTAAAAGCATCCCCAGCCGGTCGACCGGCGGCCGGTCGGTCGACCGGCTCAGAGAGCCTGACCTCCAAAATCGTATTTTCCAGCCAAATCAAAACTTCATTAAATCGATTCCAAACTCTAAGAATTGCAACATATGAAGTTTACCCAACATCACAAATCACCCAATAACACTATCTATCAGCAATTAAACCACAAAACAATCCTTAAACGATTATTACATGTATCCGTCGCAAAGATGAAATTTCTGAAAATGAATGATTAAGCAAATGAAACATCATCCAAGCATGAATTCATCAAGTAAGAACATTCCTAACATGTTACTATGTCCATTAATCATAAACCTCAAACAAAATCAGAAACAATAACAAGAACACAACAAAACTTGCTATTTTAACAAAAAGGCCGAGTTACTCGTAATCGTCACCTTAAATGCAATCCCGCTCAAAGCTCGTCTTCCACAATGAAGCTATCTATGTCCGGGTCTTCCAAGCCTTCGCCTACAATCAAGAAATACGAGTTTAAGGGATCAAAAGACGATTTTAGGAAAAACAGCCTATTTTTTGAAATAAGGGAAATGAAAATCGGAAGTGACGGATGGCTTGCAAATTCGATGAGGATTCCGAAAATGATATTATTACCTCGATTCGGTGAACTGATGATGAAGAAAAGACGAAAAGAAGATGAAGATTATGGAGGTTTTGTGAGGAAATGAAATGTCAGTATGTTTTGTTTTTGAGGATGACTCTATGTCGACTAAAGGGTCTTATGAGGGTTTAAGGGTTGTCCTTTCCGTTTAAATGAAACAGGTTTGGATATCTTGAACGGGTTTTAAGATGTGAACTTAAGTTGCCAAGTTTGTATTCGCCATAAGGACTTAAGGTTCTTAAGACGGATCTTACTATTTATTTAAAACACTTTTCAATAAATTACTAAAATATTATTTTATTACTTAAAATAATTAAAAACCCTTAAAATATATTTTATAAAAATAGAGGATGTTACAATCACCTCAACTTCAAAAAGTTTCGTCCTCGAAACTCGAACGAAGATAAATTCTAACTAATTATACCTCAATCGAAAAGAGAAGGATGCGCAGCACGCATCGATGCCTCGGTCTCCCACGTCTGCTCCTCAACATCACCGCAACGCCAAATGATCTTAACTAAAGGCACCACCTTGCTCCTAAGCTTCCTATCCTGTCGGTCAAGAATCTTCACTAGACGCTCCTCAAAAGCAAGACTCGGCTCTAAGTTCTCGATCTCTCTAGGCAGAACATGACTCGGATCACTAACATACTTACGGAACTGAGAAACATGAAAGACACTATGAACCTTGCCCAAACTTGAAGGCAAGTCCAAACGTTAAGCAGCAGCACCAATTCTCTTCACGATCTCAAAAGGGCCAATATACTTAGGACTCAACTTGCCCTTAACTCCAAACCTCTTAATGCCCTTCATCGGTGAAACTCTCAAGAAGACTCTGTCACCCACCTCAAACTCGAGAGATCTACGGCGAACATCAGCATACGATTTCTGCCGATCCTGTGCGGCCTTCATCCTACCTCTGATAAGCTGAACCTGATCAATCGTAACAGCTAACTGGTCCGGTCCTAGGTCGTGCACGTCACTCGCTTGATCCCAACAGATCGGACTACGGCACTTCCTACCATAGAGCGCCTCATACGGAGCCATACCAATAGATGAATGGTAACTGTTGTTGTAAGAAAACTCAACTAACGGTAGACACTGCTCCCAAGAACTCTGGAAATCCAGTGCACAAGCACGGAGCAAGTCCTCTAGTGTCTGAATAGTCCTCTCGGACTGACCATCGGTCGCGGCATGAAATGCCGTACTCATCAGCAAACGGCTACCCATAGCCTCCTGTAAAGCCTTCCAATATCTGGAGCAGAAACGAGGATCACGGTCGGAAACGATCTCTCTCGGGACACCATGGTAACGGACTATCTCGGCAATATAAGCCCTGGCTAAACGGTCCATATCCCATGTCTCTCTGATAGACACAAAGCTGGCACACTTAGTTAGCCTATCAACCACAGCTCAAATCGCATCCTTGCCTCCCACAGTCTTAGGCAATGCTGTCACAAAGTTCATCGATATGCACTCCCACTTCCACTGAGGAACGTGGAGCGGCTGTAACAAACCACCTGGCCTCCTATGCTCTATCTTGACTTGTTGACAAGTCAAGCACCTACTCACGTAATCCAAAATGTCTTTCTTCATCTCGGGCCACCAAAATATAGGGCTCAAATCCTTGTGCATCTTCTCTCCGCCCGGATGAACTGAATACGGTGTCAAGTGAGCCTCATCAAGAACCCTCTTCCTCAAATCTGGCACATCTGGAACATACATCCTACCTCAGAATCTAAGGAAACCATCAGCATCAATCACCAAGTCTGGTACAACTCCACTGGAAATCTTAGCCTCGAACTTCCGGAAATCAGTATCTGTAGGTAAACTCTGGCGAATCTCCCAATATAAGGACGGCTCGGCAGTCATAGCGGATAACCAATCCAAACCACTACCAACCATCTCCAATCTCAACTTCCGGAACTCGGAACACAACTCATCGGGCAACACACGCATAGCACTCATCGAATGAGAAGTCTTGCGGCTAAGCGCATCAGCAACCACATTGGCCTTTCCCTCATGATACAATAACTCAATGTCGTAATCCTTAACTAACTCTAGCCAACGACGCTGTCGCATATTGAGGTCTTTCTGTGTGAAAATGTACTTAAGACTCTTATGATCCGTGAAAATGCGACAATGAGATCCCATCAAGTAATGACGCCACATCTTCAAGGCATGAACAACAGCAGCTAACTCAAGGTCATGTGTCGGATACTTCACCTCGTGAACTCACAACTGTCTCGAAGAATAGGCAATCACCTTACCACTCTGCATCAAGACACATCCAAGCCCTAGCATATAAGCATCGCAGTAAACATCGAAGTCAACACCAATCTCTGGCAAAGCAAGTACTGGAGCAGAAGTCAACCTAGTCTTCAGTTCCTGGAATGAGCTCTCACACTTATCTGTCCAAACAAACTTAGCCTCTTTCTTCAATAACTGAGTCATCGGACGAGCCAATCTAGAGAAATCCTCAACAATTCGACGGTAGTGTCCAGCCAAACCGAGGAAAATACGAATCTCTCCCACATCTTTGGGACTCTCCCAATCAACAACGGCCTCAATCTTAGCGGGATCAACCATAACTCCCTCACTAGATATCACATGTCCAAGAAATGCAACCTTAGAAAGCCAAAACTCACACTTAGAGAATTCACGAACCACTTCTGTTGACGCAAAATCCCAAGAATCAATCTAAGATGCTCGGCATGCTCCTCATCGGTCCTAGAGTAAATGAGGATGTCATCAATAAACACCACAACACAAGTGTTAAGATACTCACTAAAGGTGCGTTTCATCTGATCCATGAAGATAGCAGGTGCATTAGTCAACCCAAAAGGCATGACCACGAACTCAAAATGCCCATATCTGGTACGAAAAGCAGTCTTCGCAATATCAACCTCTCTCACTGGAATCTGAGGATAACCCGATCGAAGATCAATCTTAGAAAACTTAGAAGCATCTCTCAACTGATCAAACAAATCATCTATCCTAGGCAAAGGATATTTGTTCTTCACGGTCACTCTGTTCAACTCTCTATAATCAATGCAAAGTCTCATGGAACCATCTTTCTTCTTAACAAATAAAACTGGAGCACCCCACGGAGAAGCACTCGGTCTAATAAAGCCTTTCTTGATCATCTCTTCCAACTGTTGCTTCAACTCCTTCAACTCTGGTGGGGCCATACGGTAAGGAGCTTTGGATATCGGTCCGGTACCCGGAACAAGCTCAATGGTAAACTCCACATCTCTCTCTGGCGATATCCCTGGCAAGTCATCTGGGAAAACATCTGGAAACTCACGAACAATGGCTACATCCTCAAGCTTCGGTAACGATGGCTTTGCAGCTGAAACAACACACAGGAAGGCTTGGCAATCCTTCCTAAGAAGATGAGATGCTTTCATCGAAGAGATAACACGAACACCCTTTTTAGGGCGAGTTCCCCTATAGGAAACACGAACTCCTGAAGAACTCCTCAAGCAGATTTTCTGGTCGCGACACTCGAAGCGAGCATGGTATCGCGATAACCAATCCATACCGAGGATAATGTCAAATTCCTCGAGAGGAAATCTCAGTAAGTCCGCTGGAAATGTGGCTTGACCAATAATAATCGGAACATCCCTATGGGACGAAGAGCAGGAAAACACGTCTCCAGAAGGTAAGGAAATAGAAGTCTCCTCAACCAATGAAGACTCAAGAGCTAAACGGTCTGCGAACTGAGTCGATATAAATGATAAAGAAGCTCCAGTGTCAAACAAAATGAGACACTCAGCACCAAGTACAGAAAAGATACCAGCCACAATATCTGGATGAGCCTCAGCCTCAGCCCTAGTCATCACGAAGATCTTCCCCTTCGGCTTTCCTCCTCTGGTCACTACAGCAGTTGTGGCAACCTTGCCAAGTGCGGTGTTCCTCTCAGGACACTCATAAGATCGATGCCCAAATCCATTACAGGTGAAACACTTATAGGCATTCTTGAAACAGTCAAAACCCGGATAAGATGGTTTACCACAACGGTGGCAAACACTAGCAGCTGTGTCGGTGTTATAACATTCTGTGATTTAAGTAAAATTTTTGTGATGTTTTGCATTTCGAGTTCGTTTGGTTTGGTTGTTTTGCAATGTCACATTTTGTGTTTGGATTAATGTTCCGTGTTTCATGTTCCGTGTTTCAAGCTCGTTGAGTTGGTTTGTTTTGTCACCTAAGTGAGTATGAATGTAACACCCCCATTTATTCAAGAGCCTTTAGCAAGACATTCTCGAGTAAATAGAGCTGTTACCATCTCGGAAAAACCCGAGGTAGTGAATAACAAAGTAAAACAATACAAAGTACTTTATATAAAACCGATAGAATTTAAACTTTTGTTATTACAGAAATTACATAGAATATAAAAGCCCAACTGACGACTATTATGTATGTGGTGTAGATCTAAGTCGGTCTCAAGTCCGCATCTCACATTCCCGTCCCAGCTCCTGGTTCATCTTTCTCTTTCCTGTAGAATCTACTCCTCATTCCGGATCATCGTAGGTGGCACACGAATACACAGGGTCAACCGCGAGGTTGAGTAGGTAAAATAAATAACATAAACAACAATAGAACTATATCCTTCTCCATCTCCATATCATTCGATCGTCCACCACATCTCCACCACTCCACACCTCCATCACACCACACCTCCCATCACACCACACCACACCTCCCATGGCCATATCACAAGTCCCATATCACAAGACCCGTATCACAAGACCCATATCACAAGACCCATTTCACATCTCCGTTCTCCACAATAAGCAGTAATAAGCAATCAGTCGCAATATATCACAATTAAATATATCAATCAGATACTGAGTGTCCTCATGTCAGGTCACAATCACAGTCATAGATATTCCCCTACCTCAACTTGCAGAAAGACAGTCAATTGCTCCGAAAGATGTTCCCCGCGGAAACCGTCACCTAAACATATAATATTTAATGATCAACAACCCATACTAAACCCTATACTTAAAATCGTAACAATGTCGAATATACTAACTTTCTAAAATTGGAAAGTTTCTCAAACTAGAAACTTTCCCGAAATAGAAATTTCTAAAAATAGCAACTTCCCGACTCATAAACAACCAATTACCGCCCTTCACAGATTAACGACATTAACATTGATACTAGTATTGACATGTACTAACATATTATAATAAAACCTTGTTATAAATAATGATAAACATCATAATGCATACCATAATAATAAGAATGATAATCATGATCATACAGTAATAATGATCAAACAAACAACTACCCACTAATAATCCAACAACAACACACAACACACGGCATCATGCTATTAATAACGTAGCATCCTAAACAACACAACAACCAGCGACTTACGAACATAACCCGCGACACCGACTGCGACAGCCCCCAACGACCCACTCTTCTGCGCCTGGACCGCTACTACCCCACCGTCGTTGCCACCAGTGCACCACGGCGAACCACTTGACACTACCCATTGGCCCTGACTCGACTACACTGGCCCTCGAAAGCCCCCGCAACAGCCGCAGCAACCCATAGAACCCAGCACCGTAAACAGACTCTAAAACACGTGACTAAACCCCTGCCCAAAACCCGTCATAAAACAGTGTTGAACCGCTACCCACCACCGTGTTAACTACCCTTTGAACCTCCTGACTACCCCTTTATCCAAATATCCCAACACGCATAACAATCGTACCCAGAAACGAATTCGAATCCATACCCAATGCTACCTGCGTTTTACTCTGTTCTGATAAAATAAAAAACGTGTACTGACAGCGACATTCCGACCCCTACTGGTGGTCCTCGGTGATCAACTTACGACTCTACTAGGTTCAAAACGCAGCTACCAACATCATAGATCAACATTATAGAAAAATCAGCAACTATAACCACCATTACACAAATGAACTTACTGGATTAAAACGAAGGAGCAAAACAGGAAAAAGGAGATCGTGGTGAGCATACTTACTTCACTGCGTAATCGAGCAACCCTAGAGACCTTAAACCACCATGTAAAACCCTTGATCTCCACCCTGGATGTGGCGGCAAAAGGCGTGTGTGAGTGGTTAGGTGTCGACTAGGTTAGATATAGGGTTTGGAGAGGGTGATATAAGGCGGCAGGCAACAGGTTTGCAAGTCTTTGTGTAAATGTTTTATTATGTCGATAATGGGCTGCAGGTGTTGCATACATTCCGAGGCCCAATGCCATGACTTACACGCGGTTTTACTACTAATTCGAATACTCGATCTCTCACTAACACCATAAAAAAAATATAAAACACTTATTCGATAAATCAATTACCGAATACAACGTTCAAATACTTCATCCTTATATACTAATTATAATTAAGTATAAACCTACTATAAAAAGAAAATGCTTAACAAATACTTATTGCCAATAAAATAACTAGCAAAACTTTACAATAGTATATAAATATACCTCATCTTGATAATAATATAAAACAATTACGACTTTAAATAATATATAGAAATTAAGTGTAGACGAGAAATAAATATAATATAGGAAATATATTTAATTATAAATATATTATTAAAATTAAAGAAATAAAACGTCATTTTATGAAATACTCATCAAATATCAAAAGATTATGAAATATAAAATAATCGTAGAAATACGATTTATAAAATAATAATTGTTTACGTAAAATATCTTATCAGGTTTGACCGTCGTTAACCGGGGCTAACATACGGGGTATTACAGTCTCCCCTCCTTAAAATGAACTTCGTCCTGAAGTTCACCATCCCATGATCCATCGCCTGGTCACTAGACACATAACAAATACAATTTGTGGCACCACAGGGATACCACATAAAGCTAAAACTAATAAAGGTACTTAAAAAAACGAAATGTTACATTCTACCCTTGTTAAAAAAACTTTGTCCCCAAAGTTTCACGTATAACAAATTCACGAAACACAATAAAATGCATAGCAGAAGTCATCAAGTGGATCCTGTGGATGCAACCAATCACGACATAACAATTTGCCATAAAGAAAGATTTGTTAAGATTTTACAATCTTATCCTCCTTAAAACATTGTTACGTCCCCGTAACCCCATTAAAAAATTCTAGCTCATCACTTAATCTTAAGAAGATCTTACTCTTACTCTAAGTGATCAAGTATCTTATGCTCATCGCCGAACCTAAGACCATAGACAAGGGCGAGTGAACTGACGGAATAAAACTGCGAATCAATACTTCATCTCAATATCGATTTCAAACTCATAACTCAGTACCGATGACCAATTCTCATCTCGATTTCAATATCGATATTATCAAATATTTCACAAGAATGCGACAACTCGTTAAAACACTGCGCTGCAGCCTCAAACTCAAAACAGAACCAACCATGGCCTTTGTTCTACACTCACGAGTAACTCAATCTCCTCAGTACTTACCTCCCAAGTTCGTTGATATACTTGTATATATATTTATCATTCCACTATTCATAAAACAAGAACGTGTACGCCATAAAACAAGAACTTGTACATAACTCAGACTAATCAATTACTAAAAGTTTTCCCATCTTGCAACAAAAGGATTATCACATCAATAGAAAATTTTAACTATCAAAATAAAAGGACAACTACTAAAATTCAACCCAAATCAGTACTAAAAGAGACTCATATCAATTATCATATAACATATAACCTCGAACAATAATAAAGTATTAGGGTCGGTAGGATCGTGTTACGCAGTAAAACAGATTCGGAATAGATAACACCCATACACCCTCGAAATTTATTACAAATTTAATATAATAACAACAATGTAAACAATTGAGAAGCTTATAGTTCATACTTGACAAATTAAGTGTTTCATGCTCATAAACATATTATAGAAGCAAATCATATTTAGGAAAAGACATAGCGTAAATTAATTAACATAATTAAACATGGAACATTGACATATTTCCAAAACATACATAACTCATAGACTCACAAGATCGTTTAACATCCCCGGATATCAATTAGTTAACCAAATCACTTCGCTACATTTCCACCCACTCATATTACATCATATATCATGAGACTATATTATATATGACTAGCACCATAAGGGTTTTATACAATGCGCAGCTATTAAACACTCAAGCAGGATTTCATATACACATAGCTACAGGATTGTCATTTTGCAACCAATCACCATAATTATCAAACATCAAGCTCGAACCTGGTTTGTCATGTTGAAAATATTGTGAAATGTTTGAAATATTGAAAGAGTTGTTTGTGACAATATAAATATGTGTCAAAGACAATTTTACAAGCTACAGCTTGAAACAAGGCTACACAGAGGTATTATGACTCTTCTTTCTTAAGTCATTGTTCTACTCACTCATGAATTATGAAATTTCTAACGATATAAGTAACAATCACAAGACTAATACTTCCATAAATCGTATGTCAACAATTAATAACTTACACATCATGATCAGATTCTAAATATAACAATATGCAATTCACTGTATGGTATAACAATATAATTGGAAAGTTATAACGATTATAATCACAGGAACTAGACAGTGATAAACCATCAATACCCGAAAGAACATCAATCAGATTCACATTAATCAAATAATCACAATTATGTAGAATTATTAGATTACTATATTATGCTGATACACTGACCAGTTAACCTTCATTCAGTCACCTGGCAAGACTCCTCCCAGATAAACAAGCCTTTGACATAACATTCGAGTAGCATATAATTATTTTGAGGTCGTAATATTTTTCATATAATTGAAATAATTCTATATTAAACTTGACGAAATAAACAAGGTTGCGCACGCCTTTTATTCATGTTACTAAAGTCATATCAGGATATCACGTGGTCACGTCACATAAACGACGTTTGATTAACTTTTACATGAAACTTTTATATCTCACGCTTTCAACAATTAAACATTACGCAACAACTCACTAAGTCATAATTAAATAACAGCTTAACTAACGTGCGAGCGATCATAGTTTTTAGAAACATATAAATGACTAGCTAATCATAGGGAAAAAAAAAATCGAATACATATCTCAAGGAAGTTATTTAATACCATTTCCATAACTCAATCGGTCTGAACAAGAACTTTACAGCAAATCAACAGAGAATTAGGCAGCTTGCAAGGATCACAACTAAATAACGGCTCATTAAATTTTACATGGCCTACCATCTTGAAAACGTAAACGCACGTTCTGAACAGTAGAGGTGGGATTACGCATAACAATAACCAAGTCTTAAATGATTTCTTTTACAGAAAGATGGGTCAAAACGGACCTGTGCAGCAACAATCTATCCACGGTCAACTAAAAGATTTATTTCACTCAAATATAACTCCTATTAACATGAAACCAACAGCGTTGTAACACCAACTCAGGAGGTTGTCATACATAAAATTTTCACACTCAAATATGGAACACATTTAAGATAGTATCTTGTACAAACATGGTAACATCCAGGAAACTTATTAAAACCATTTGGTTCTTTTACAACTTCACATTGCTACCTCGAAATTCAACCATTCTTTTTCTGAAACATGTTGACATATAATTGGAACATAGACATCACTTGTACAGTATTAACATTCATTTCTCATTACTACTATACTCGTTATCTGGGTCACGGTGAAGATTTCAAATATGAAAGTAGGATCAACTAATAACTTGATGGTTACACATGTGTATCCCAAGAAACTAGTCTCTACTAACGCATAAACATAACTTATCCAGGTATGGTAATATAACTAGAAGCTACTATGAGGTCCCATATTGATTACGAACTTCACAACAACTTTAAACGCGTAGCAGCGTAAAATCCCGAGTACGATATATGCAACACATATCTATATACATTCATGGCTTATGGAAACACATTCCGCATATCACTAGACATGGATCACTATAACGTGTAATTATAAGGTCAACTGAATTACTCATCTTTACAAGGGGTTAAACAGCAGAGTCATAAACTAACGATAGTCATTTAAATACCAGATAATCATATGAACATTTCAAAATACTGAAATCATATGGTCACACCACTCTTTAACTATTGCTCAACAAATACACATCCATCAACTTGAGATATCAATTAATTCATCCAACTCGATCCACATTTCATATCTCACATATCCTTCTAACACACGACACTACTAATGATAACTCACATATTACTTACCTCATTATTCACCTGCAAGAACGTTAGTACAAAATTATAACCAGGTTGCTATATATAGATATATTCTACCCCACTCTTCAGTTACTCTCATTGGGTTCCCGAGACAGAACCGAAAGGGCCCAGGTTTGGTGTGAGGGGGCCCCTAACTCATCCCGTTCCTTTTTGGGGCTCCTATCAGTTTCATCTCGGGGTTCATTTTATTAGACTCTTCCTACGTTCATTTTTATTCATTTGGTTTAGGCCTGAGGATCGTTCTCTCTGATACCACTTTGTAACACCACCATTTATTCAAGAGCCTTTAGCAAGACATTCTCGAGTAAATAGAGCTGTTACCATCTCGGAAAAACCCGAGGTAGTGAATAACAAAGTAAAACAATACAAAGTACTTTATATAAAACCGATAGAATTTAAACTTTTGTTATTACAGAAATTACATAGAATATAAAAGCCCAACTGACGACTATTATGTATGTGGTGTAGATCTAAGTCGGTCTCAAGTCCGCATCTCACATTCCCGTCCCAGCTCCTGGTTCATCTTTCTCTTTCCTGTAGAATCTACTCCTCATTCCGGATCATCGTAGGTGGCACACGAATACACAGGGTCAACCGCGAGGTTGAGTAGGTAAAATAAATAACAGAAACAACAATAGAACTGTATCCTTCTCCATCTCCATATCATTCGATCGTCCACCACATCTCCACCACTCCACACCTCCATCACACCACACCTCCCATCACACCACACCACACCTCCCATGGCCATATCACAAGTCCCATATCACAAGACCCGTATCACAAGACCCATATCACAAGACCCATTTCACATCTCCGTTCTCCACAATAAGCAGTAATAAGCAATCAGTCGCAATATATCACAATTAAATATATCAATCAGATACTGAGTGTCCTCATGTCAGGTCACAATCACAGTCATAGATATTCCCCTACCTCAACTCGCAGAAAGACAGTCAATTGCTCCGAAAGATGTTCCCCGCGGAAACCGTCACCTAAACATATAATATTTAATGATCAACAACCCATACTAAACCCTATACTTAAAATCGTAACAATGTCGAATATACTAACTTTCTAAAATTGGAAAGTTTCGCAAACTAGAAACTTTCCCGAAATAGAAATTTCAAAAAATAGCAACTTCCCGACTCATAAACAACCAATTACCGCCCTTCACAGATTAACGACATTAACATTGATACTAGTATTGACATGTACTAACATATTATAATAAAACCTTGTTATAAATAATGATAAACATCATAATGCATACCATAATAATAAGAATGATAATCATGATCATACAGTAATAATGATCAAACAAACAACTACCCACTAATAATCCAACAACAACACACAACACAGGGCATCATGCTATTAATAACGTAGCATCCTAAACAACACAACAACCAGCGATTTACGAACATAACCCGCGACACCGACTGCGACACTAACAGCCCCCAACGACCCACTCTTCTACGCCTGGACCGCTACTACCCCACCGTCGTTGCCACCAGTGCACCACGGCGAACCACTTGACACTACCCATTGGCCCAGACTCGACTACACTGGCCCTCGAAAGCCCCCGCAACAGCCGCAGCAACCCATAGAACCCAGCACCGTAAACAGACTCTAAAACACGTGACTAAACCCCTGCCCAAAACCCGTCATAAAACAGTGTTGAACCGCTACCCACCACCGTGTTAACCACCCTTTGAACCTCCTGACTACCCCTTTATCCAAATATCTCAACACGCATAACAATCGTACCCAGAAACGAATTCGAATCCATACCCAATGCTACCTGCGTTTTACTCTGTTCTGATAAAATCAAAAACGTGTACTGACAGCGACATTCCGACCCCTACTGGTGGTCCTCGGTGATCAACTTACGACTCTACTAGGTTCAAAACGCAGCTACCAACATCATAGATCAACATTATAGAAAAATCAGCAACTATAACCACCATTACACAAATGAACTTACTGGATTAAAACGAAGGAGCAAAACAGGAAAAAGGAGATCGTGGTGAGCATACTTACTTCACTGCGTAATCGAGCAACCCTAGAGACCTTAAACCACCATGTAAAACCCTTGATCTCCACCCTGGATGTGGCGGCAAAAGGCGTGTGTGAGTGGTTAGTTGTCGACTAGGTTAGATATAGGGTTTGGAGAGGGTGATATAAGGCGGCAGGCAACAGGTTTGCAAGTCTTTGTGTAAATGTTTTATTATGTCGATAATGGGCTGTAGGTGTTGTATACATTCCGAGGCCCAATGCCATGACTTACACGCGGTTTTACTACTAATTCGAATACTCGATCTCTCACTAACACCATAAAAAAAATATAAAACACTTATTCGATAAATCAATTACCGAATACAACGTTCAAATACTTCATCCTTATATACTAATTATAATTAAGTATAAACCTACTATAAAAAGAAAATGCTTAACAAATACTTATTGCCAATAAAATAACTAGCAAAACTTTACAAAAGTATATAAATATACCTCATCTTGATAATAATATAAAACAATTACGACTTTAAATAATATATAGAAATTAAGTGTAGACGAGAAATAAATATAATATAGGAAATATATTTAATTATAAATATATTATTAAAATTAAAGAAATAAAATGTCATTTTATGAAATACTCATCAAATATCAAAAGTTTATGAAATATAAAATAATCGTAGAAATACGATTTATAAAATAATAATTGTTTACGTAAAATATCATATCAGGTTTGACCATCGTTAACCGAGGCTAACATACGGGGTATTACAGTCTCCCCTCCTTAAAATGAACTTCGTCCCGAAGTTCACCATCCCATGATCCATCGCCTGGTCACTAGACACATAACAAATACAATTTGTGGCACCACAGGGATACCACATAAAGCTAAAACTAATAAAGGTACTTAAAAAAAACGAAATGTTACATTGAACTTCGGGACGAAGTTCAAATTAAGGGGGGAAGACTGTAATACCCCGGATATTTTAATTACGATATTGTTTTTGTTTCGTGACGATAAGATAGTTTAAGCTACGATAATTTACTATTTAATAGGTGTACTTGATTATATGGCTTAAGTTGTGATGTATGCTATATGTGGGGCTCGAGCACGAGATCTTTAGGATATGAGTCATGGGCCTCGTTATTTGTGCAAGGCAAACAGCGCACACTTCGACAAAACCCTGATGAAACCTTCACCATTCACTAACACACATCTCACGTATAAACTTCACCACGCCGTCATATTGGAGGAAAGAAAGACCTTATTTCTGACCTAGCTTCTACACATTTGACAACCTAAACCTACTGCCGCCATCACACAGAGGAGAAGGAGCGTTTTCACGGCCACAACCACCTTCACGTTTTTCCATAATTCTGATCTGAAGTCAGGTAAGCATCTGACGTTATTTCTGACGGTGGTGTTTAGTCGGGTTGTTGCGTTCTGTCGAAGGGTTGTGTCTTGTTGTGGTGGTCGTGTTAGTGTTGTTATGCGTTACTGGGTGGATAAGGGGTGTCAAGGTGGTGGTCGTGGTGGTTTTAGTGCGTCAGTGTCGGTGTAGGAGGGGTATTTGTCACCCCTGGTTGTAAGGGGTTCAGGTAGTCTTCTGGTTTGTGTGTTCAGGGAAGGAGTTTGGGGATGGTACCACCGTTGACTCGGGGGAGGTCGACGCGGTGGTACCACCGTGGTGTCTAGTATGTGTGTCAGGCCGTGTTTGGGTGGTGGTTTCATGGGTTGTCAGTGGCGCCTGGAGGTGTCGATGGTGGTCTGGTCGTTAGGGCAGGAAGTGCAGGTGGGAGTCAGACCTGGGTTGGTGGGCTCTGGTCTGACTCGCCGGCGGCTGTCGCGTGGATTGGTGGTGTTAGGGAGATAGTGGGGTGTCGGCAGTGTCGAGGGCAGGTGTCTGCTGGTGTTCGAACTGGTGGTATACGGTGGTGTTGTGAGTCGAAGTCGGGAGAAAGGAGGAGTCGGGTTGGGCTGTTGGTCTCGTGTTTATTTAATCCGACTTTGATGTTCTAAGTATTATTATTATTATTATTATTATTATTATTATTATTATTATTACTATGTTTAAATTATTTTATTAATAATATTTTGGTAGTGATATTACTACTAAGTAATAAAAGTCGTCTTTCGTTCTTTTTAATTCGTTATCGCGTAGTTGAAGTTTATGAGTCGGGAAACCAATAAGTTGGGAAGTTTCTATTTATGGAAACTTTCCATTTTTAAAGGGATTTCTATTTTTGGAAACTTTCCATTTATGGAAGGTTTCTAATTATAGTAAGTAAAGGTTGTTATGGGGTTCGGGAAGTACATTAATTCGTTACATATGCGTGTTTAGGTAGCGAGTTTCGTGTGGAACACTTCTAACGAGCTTGGACGTATCTGCATTTCCTGCTATTTCAGGTAGGGGAATTACTGGTATATAATGATGAGTAATCTGCTTTTATTTGGTATTAAACATGGTTGTTTTATAATAACATGTGATCGTTATATTGTGTATTTGTTTATATAACTCTGAGATGCGATAAGAGGTGATGAGATAATGGGTCTTGTGATTGGTGCGGAGATAATAGGTCTTGTGATTGGTGCGGAGATAATGGGTCTTGTGATCGGTGCGGAGTTAATGGGTCTTGTGATTGGCGTGGAGAATAATGGGTCTTGTGATTCGGAGTGGAGATGATCAACTTTCTATTTATAGTAAAGTGGTTTGTTATAATTTTTCCTCTACTCAACCTGTTGGGGCTGGTGTCCTTGACAATTAAGTACAATGACTTATTAAATCTCTTTAAGGATCACAAGGGCATACTTTTGTATTATTACTAGTTGATCCACGTTTATCAATAACGGTTGGCTTGCAAGATAAGTTTGACGTTATTGTCATACGGATGGCGGTGATCAACTGGTCCCTATACGTCACACCTATAGGACACGTTTGAGAGATGTGAAGGTATGAAAATACAATCACATTTATGCCGGATATGACTAAACAGTTAGTCAGAGGTATTGACTATTAAATTAGTCAATAAGATGTTGAGATTATTATTTAATACGGATTAAATAATTTTAGCTAATACGGATTGCATGATTAATTCGTAAAATTAAATATAAACGGTTATATTTAATTAAATATTGTATTCGCGTATTAATATAAACAGTTATATTAATTTGGGTGATTATACAATATCGTAATTTTATCAGACCATTATTAATACATCGACTGCATTAATATCTGATAACATGCATACGATTTATAAACAAAACCCGCGAATAAAGTTTAGCTAAATGGGTCGAATCACAAATTAGAATAAGGTAAGAGTGGAAAGCCCACTCCTACCCTATTGGAAATTTCGGCCAAAAGAGCTACATAAGGAGGAGGACTCTCCTTATGTCAGGGACTCTTGTTTCACTGTTTAAACAAATCTCAAGGAAAAATTAGGGTTTTGAGAGCTTTCTTCTCCCAAAACCTCAGATCTCACATCTAAAACCTAAATAGCTCTCCCAATATTGCAAGGCAGTTGGAGAGGATTTCTAGCACACGCGGCCACGTCTCATTCTAAGTCTTGGGTGCAAGTTATAGGAGGGAATTTGTGTTAATTCCTGTTCTTAGGCCTTTCGCACAAGGACCAAAGGTTGATTTCTTTTTCATGTTTTTTATTATCTTATGACTATAAACACAACTGTATTTTTCATTATAATCCTGCAAGTTTAGGGTGAATACATGCTTTATTCCCCACAAGTGGTATCAGAGCCAGGCCATGAATATTTTACCTTTGTGTTTTTCGTAAGTTTTAAAACCTGAAAAATCGTCTTCTGCCGCTAAGTCGGTCGATCGACCCCCCGTTGCGGTCGGTCGACCGCCTCCTGCGTGTTTTTCTATTTCGACAGTTTATCTTTTGTGAGAAATCGTGTTCAGAAACTCGGTTTCGTGTTTTGTGGTCGGTCGACCTGTTTTTCGGGTCGGTCGACCATTCTGTTTAAAAAAAAAAAAAAAAAAAAAAAAAATTTCTTTTCGCCAGGTGGTCGGTAGACCTGTTTATTGGGTCGGTAGACCACCCCTGTAACAGACTCGTTTTTTTTTATTTTCCGAAAATAACATGTTTTATTTTCACATGGCCTTTAGTAATATACTATATACGGAAATAGTATATTATTAATTTTGTGAAACGGTTCACCCTCGTTTGATACATATTATTTTAAAACAGTTTAAAATAATAGGATTATAAACTTATTAAAATTAAAGTGGTTAAAACGGTATAATCACATAATTTTATTCCTAAAAGGTGGTTTGGTAAAAATTTGTTAATCATAATAACAGTATTATGTCATGTATGAATTTTAATTTAGTTGATGCATTTTATTTATCGTCTTGTTGAATGTCTAATGAATGCTTTCAATAACGTATTTAATTTTGCAAACGGTTGTAACTTAGTGTGGCCTTAGAAGATTGTGTCACCGTAATGATGGGACACAGTCTTGCTTGTAATCTTGAGATCTTGAATCTCCGTTTTGGGTTTTTGCCATGTAATTACTTTTGTATTTAAATTAGAATGTATCTAGGACTACTTTTGTAATTTAAATTAGTAATTTTGTGAAGACCAAAGACAAGACGGAGACCGGATGCTCACTCCCGCTGCAAGGACCAAGATGGAACATCAAGACAAGCTTCTAGGGTCCAACGGTAGATTCCAAGTTGTTTTATGTTTATTTTGGTAGGATAGGCCACACTAGGACTTTTTATTTACGTTTATTGCTTTCATTTTATGCTTTCATCGATAATAGCTTGCATCATATTCCGCCTAAAACCAAACCACCTATATCATGCCTGAAAACTGACTCATGTAGAGGTTACGCGTTAGTTTTCTGTGACAATACAGATGTCACATGTCAATTGCAAAGCCATCACTTTATTTAATTCATTCACGCATTTGCTAGATATTAGTTCACTTAATATGAATAAATAAAAGTTGATGGGGTCTTCCTCGTATAACCAAAAATTGAGACTAGTCTTTATAAATCAGCCTCCCATGAATCCCTTCTTCGTCGGTAGGCATAATATGACCCCTTCTACGTCGGGTAAGTGGGAACAGATGATTTATTTTATCTCAACATCATGGTCACTCGATACTATCTAGTGACTGAGATGGACTAATAGATAGGATTTACGGAAATCTATCGACCAAGAGTTCCAACGATTGGAATTAGCCAAACTGTGGGCTTATCAATATACGGAAATTGAGTCTTGGTATCATTTATATAATTCTTGAGGGAGATCAATTATATAAATGCATGAGTCTACGAGTTTAAATTCAATTTAATATAGACTTAAATCACAACAATGAGTTGCTTATATGGTTTTGTTTTATCTTCTTTTCAGTCTAGAACACGTTCAATTAAACTGCTGTATAACTAAATGGCTGGTGAAGACCCAATGCCAAGTGCCAAGCTAGCACGTTAATCCTGGCTAAAAGCCTTCATGGACTCCATGAATCAGTCCACAAGACTGAGGAATGATGGGTCAAACTTCTCTGACTGGGAGGCAGCACTACGGAATGCTGCCATTGCTGACGGAAAGCTCAAGTACTTAACTGATCCCATTCCGCCACACCCAGGAACTGGAGCTAGAGCTAACGAAGTTCGCGCTCATAGCGACTTCGTCATGGAAGCGGGTGCGATAAAGAACGTACTCATCTATGCAATGGAATCCAATTTGCAAAGACGCTTCATAACCCATGGTGCAAACAAGATTTTCACCACGCTCACTAACGAATTCTCAAAGGCTCCGAGAATCGTTTCTTATGAGCATACCTGTCGCTTCTTTGAGGCGAAACTCCAGAAGGGCCAAGCTGTTAGCCCACATATTCTTCACATGATTGAGAATATCGAGAAACTGGAGGCCCTAAACTGCAAGATCAGTGAGAACATAATCGTTGATCGAATGCTTCATTCACTTCATGATGGGTTCGCCCTCTTTAGGGCCAACTATTACATGAATGACATGAAGAAGACTCCTCATGAGCTCCACTCCCTTCTCGTACAGACCGAGAGGGATCTGAAATTAAGTGGGAGCGTGAAGCAAGATGTTCTCATGATCTCCAGTAAGGGTAAGGGTAAGGGTAAAGCTAAAGCTCAGGGCGACCTAACAGTAGGCAAGCCCAAGTTTAAGAAGTCAGGATTTACTAAGAGTGGGCCAGGTGAGTCAAGCAACTCACAGGGCAAAACAAAGAGCATGGATACTAGCATGGAATGTCACCATTGCCACAAGACTGGGCATTGGAGGCGCTCATGCCCCGTGTATCGTGAGGACATTAAGGCAGGCCGCGTTACTCCTGTTGGTATGTCTTCTTCTTCTTTTATTCACATGATTGAGATTAACCATGCAAGTTACGGAACTTGGGTACTAGATACTGGTTGTGGTTCTCATCTATGTAATCATGTGCAGGGCCTCCGAAACCAAGAACCCCTAATCAAGGGTGAGATTGACCTGCGTGTCGGGAATGGAGCACGTGTTGCTGCAATCTCGAGGGGAACATACGTAATCCAGCTTCCAAGTGGATTCGAGTTATCTTTATATAACTGTTATTATGTTCCTTGTTTGTCCAAAAACATTATTTCAGTTTCTGCGCTTGACAAACTCGGTTTTTCATTTGTAATAGAGAATAATAGCTGTATTTTCTCCTTACACAATATGATTTATGGCAAGGCAGTTTCCATGAATGGAATTTATGTTTTAGATCAAACCACCGAGATATTACATGTGAATAATAAAAGGTTAAAGGTAGGTGACAAAGATCAAACTTACTTATGGCATTGTCGTATGGGACACATGAATGAGAAACGCGTAAAACAGCTCATACAGAACGGAGCTATCTCGCCCTTTGATTTCGAATCATATGGCACGTGTGAATCATGTCTCATCGGCAAGATGACTCGTATTTCCTTCAAAGGTGTTGGAATGCGCGCTGCCGACCTATTAGGACTCATACATACGGACGTATGTGGCCCTATGTCGATCAACGCACGAGAAGGCTATAGGTATTTCATCACTTTCACGGATGATTTGAGTAGATATGGCTATGTCTACTTGATGAAACATAAAAGTGAATCCTTTGACAAGTTCAAAGAATACCAGAATCGGGTGCAGAACCAGCTGGGTAGAAAGATTAAAGCACTACGTTCTGATCGTGGTGGTGAGTATCTTTCACACGAGTTTGATCAACACCTTAAAGACTGTGGCATCGTGCTACAGTTGACTCCACCTGGAACACCACAATTAAATGGTGTGTCCGAACGGAGAAATCGAACTCTACTCGATATGGTTCGATCCATGATGAGTCACACCGTCGTGCCTGATTCATTGTGGGGCTATGCTCTTTTGTCGGCCGCTCTATTACTTAACCGAAGTCCGTCTAAAGCTGTTGACACGAGGATAAGCTCGGCCCGCGATCGGTCAAGACATACTTTATAGGTTATCCAAAGGGAACTTTTGGTCATTACTTCTACTCGCCAACCGAACAACGTGTTTTTGTTGCGGCTAGTGCGACGTTCTTAGAGAAAGAATTTCTCGAGAACAAGTCGAGTAATAGAACCTTCGAGTTATCGGAGGTTCAAGAACCAACTGCCGAGCAACCATTGGAGGAAACAGTTCCTTCAACCGAGGCTGCGGTAGATATTCCTGAGGAACCTAGGAGGTCGGGAAGAGTCTCTATTCCTCCGGACAGATACATTGGTATGGTCGAGGAACATGATACAGATGACGTCTTACTCCTAGAGGGTAATGAACCCACAACCTATAAAGGTGCCATGACTAGTTCTGACTCAAAGCTATGGCTAGAAGCCATGCAATCCGAGATGAACTCCATGTATGAGAACAACGTGTGGGATCTTCTGGACCCACCTGCAAAGGTACGTCCCCTTCAATGCAAATGGCTTTACAAGATAAAGCATGCCGTGGAAGGACAACAAGATATCCACAAGGCTAGACTAGTTGCTAAAGATTTCACTCAAGTGCCAGGCTTGCACTATGATGAGATCTTTGCACCCGTAGTCATGCTACGTTCCATTCGGATTATCTTAGCGATCGCCGCATTTCATGATTATGAAATATGGCTAATGGACGTTAAAACCGCCTTCTTAAACGGTTATTTGGAGGAAGAGTTGTACATGGTACAACCCGAGGGTTTTATCGATCCAGCACATCCTAAGAAAGTTTGCAAGCTTAAGCGTTCCATCTATGGACTTAAGCAAGCATCGCGGAGTTGGAATCATCGCTTCGATCAAGTGATAAAAGAGAATGGGTTCATTCGATCAGTCGAGGAACCATGTCTCTATATCAAGTCGAGTGGGAGCAAGATTGTATTCCTAGTACTGTATGTCAACGACATACTCTTGATTGGGAATGACATACCTCTCTTATCTTCGGTTAAAGCATGGTTGAAAAACCATTTCCAGATGAAAGATCTGGGAGAGGCACAAAGAATTTTGGGCATCCGTATCTACAGGGATAGATCACGACGGATGTTGTCTCTCAGTCAGGAGTCTTATATAGAGAAGATTCTAGTGAGATTCAGCATGACGAACTCCAAGAAAGGGTTTCTTCCTATGACTCCTGGGCTTCACTTGAGCAAGACTCAAGAAGCTAAATCACTGGAAGAGAAAGAGCGCATGAGTCGGATTCCTTATGCTTCGGCAATAGGATCGATCATGTATGCCATGATATGCACACGTCCTGACGTTGCATATGCATTGAGTATGACAAGTCGATTCCAAGCTCATCCAGGTGAACAACACTGGATGGCCGTGAAAAACATTCTTAAGTACCTACGGAGGACTAAAGATTGGGGATTGACTTATGGAGGCGACTCGACGCTCTGCGCCACGGGTTACGCAGATGCTAGCTTCCAAACGGATCGAGATGACTCGAAATATCAGTCTGGATTCGTTTTTACTCTTAATGTCGCTGCTGTCAGCTGGAAAAGTTCTAAACAGAGTGTTACAGCAGATTCTACGACTGAGTCCGCGTAAAAGAAGATATTCATTGATAAGATCGCTACGGATGACAACATAGGTAATCCTCTCACTAAAGCATTACCACGTGATAAGCATGAAGGGCACATTCATTCCATGGGAATCGGATGTGTTCCTAAGTTGTAGTACTCTTTTATGAATTCATGTAATAATTCATTTTCTCGTGTACTCTATTCAACCTTATTGTTATGATATAAAATGTTTTGTTTCTTATGTGGAATTGTACGCCAATTTTGAACACCACAAAGTGAACTGATTAACATTACATCGTTTTGGTCCTTGATTACCCACTTGAGCTGATAACTCAGGTAATAATTTTGTGACGTTGGTTGATGGTGGGTTCAACGAGCCATAAGTCACGTGGATGACTGACCAATCACAAAGGCGAGTTATACGGATATCTCGTAGGACACCCCGTGACAACGTTATGGAGTCCTAAATGTTTTATAACATTGGGTGCCTGGTCGTGGATAGGACCTCCATAGTGTTCCTTAGAGTCGAGTCTTTTGACCTTCAACTGTCTCTTGAGATTAAGACAGATTTTGGGTAACTTTGGTTTCTTTCCCACGGTCACCGTAACAGGGGCCAAGAGGATTTTTTCTGGGTTATTTCATGCTGGGCGATATCGGCAGGATTCGAGTTGAGGGAAATATCCAAACCCTTATCAGGATTTTATCATTTCTCAGGGCCACTCGAGGAGTAGTAACTGAAATGCATGGCCATGCTCGAATACAGATTCGTTTTATCAGTTAAGTTACTCTCTAGTCGGGGAAACCACTCTTGATACAGATCGCTTGTGAGATACGACCTTTGCGAATGCGGATTTGCAAATTGTCTTACATTGAGTGGGAGAAATTTTAAAAGGATATGAGATTCGGTTATCGCACCTACACTTGTACGGACAAGTGGGAGTTTGTTGGAGCTTGTGTCCTCCACATGTAGTGTGATAACGTCATTGCACATACCCTTGTACGGACAAGTGGGAGATTGTTGGGGCTGGTGTCCTTGACAATTAAGTACAATGACTTATTAAATCTCTTTAAGGATCACAAGGGCATACTTTTGTATTATTACCAGTTGATCCACGTTTATCAATAACGGTTGGCTTGCTAGATAAGTTTGACGTTATTGTCATACGGATGGCGGTGATCAACTTGTCCCTATACGTCACACCTATAGGACACGTTTGAGAGATGTGAAGGTATGAAAATACAATCACATTTATGCCGGATATGACTAAACAGTTAGTCAGAGGTATTGACTATTAAATTAGTCAATAAGATGTTGAGATTATTATTTAATACGGATTAAATAATTTTAGCTAATACGGATTGCATGATTAATTCGTAAAATTAAATATAAACGGTTATATTTAATTAAATATTGTATTCGCGTATTAATATAAACAGTTATATTAATTTGGGTGATTATACAATATCGTAATTTTATCAGACCATTATTAATACATCGACTGCATTAATATCTGATAACATGCATACGATTTATAAACAAAACCCGCGAATAAAGTTTAGCTAAATGGGTCGAATCACAAATTAGAATAAGGTAAGAGTGGAAAGCCCACTCCTACCCTATTGGAAATTTCGGCCAAAAGAGCTACATAAGGAGGAGGACTCTCCTTATGTCAGGGACTCTTGTTTCACTGTTTAAACAAATCTCAAGGAAAAATTAGGGTTTTGAGAGATTTCTTCTCCCAAAACCTCAGATCTCACATCTAAAACCTAAATAGCTCTCCCAATATTGCAAGGCAGTTGGAGAGGATTTCTAGCACACGCGGCCACGTCTCATTCTAAGTCTTGGGTGCAAGTTATAGGAGGGAATTTGTGTTAATTCCTGTTCTTAGGCCTTTCGCACAAGGACCAAAGGTTGATTTCTTTTTCATGCTTTTTATTATCTTATGACTATAAACACAACTGTATTTTTCATTATAATCCTGCAAGTTTAGGGTGAATACATGCTTTATTCCCCACACAACCTCGTGGTTGACCCCGTGTATTCCTGATCACCTGTGATGAACCAACTTATTGGGGAGCAGATTGACAGGTGTTGAGACCAAGGGCGCAAAGGGAAGGGAGAAGCTTGGATCCGGACCTGCCTAGAGTCTAGATCACCATAGTAGTTGTCTTACGAGTTGTACTTTTGTTTCATCAAGACAGTTTTTATAATTCGGTTGTACGAACTCTTTCTTTGAGTTAACTTTATTTAATTAAAGTACTGTTTATCTTTCCTTTGTGTCTACTGCCTGGGGAAACCGAGATGGTAACACCCTTATTTATCTGGGGAGTCCTCGTACAGGCCCTTAAATAAATGGGGGTGTTACAAACTGGTATCAGAGCGAACGATCCTCAAGCCTAACCTAATGAACCCAATGAATGTAGGAGAGTCTAAATAAAATGAACCCCGGGATAGGACTGTTAGGAGCACACTAAAGGAAAAGTATGAGTCTGGGGCCCCTCCACACCGAACCATTGGTCCTATAAGTTCTACCCGGGAAGCTAGAGTGCATATACGAGAGAAAAAGGGGTAGGTTAAGAAGTGATGGTATACTGTGATGCGGATGTTATGAGAACCCTTAAGTTCATGTGACACTTTGGAAAAGCCGGTAGGGGCATGATCATGAAAGAATCTTAATGCTATGAATACACAAAGTTGTATATTAATATAGATGTGTAAAGTGATTTGAAGCATGTCAGCAATTCTTTTCTTATCATGTCTAGCGATATGCGGTTATGTGATCCCCGAGCCATGTTATAGAAAAGTATTACTCTATATGATAAGTGTTTACTGACTGAAATGCATAGGGAACATAGCCCTAATCCAAATGGGTACCAACATGAGTCGGGACTCATTTTCTTTTCTTTGTGTTATAGTATGCCTCCGCGGAGAAATAATGTCGCCAACATTACGTAAGAGGAATTAGACCGTTTGATAGCTGAGAATGAGGCCCTAAAGGCCAAACGTATGGACTCCGCGAAGATGAGCACGATTATCGCGAGGCATCACCCTACCCAATTCACCGGGGAGGGGGAACCTCATTTGCTAGGAGCCTGGTGCCGGGAATTCAGTAACTTGTTCGAGTTGGTGGATTGCCCTGAAGAATTGAGGGTTGACCGAGCAGCCCACTATCTGAGGGGTATGGCTGGAGACTGGGGGACCGGGAACAAGGGGGAGATCCGTGAGGCAGCTAGAGAGGATGGGACCGAGTTTGTTGCTTAGATCGCGTTCAAGAGGATCTTATTTGAGGTGTTTCTACCAAAATTCCAGAAAAGCAAGCTAAGGGAGGAATTTGATACCTTCAAAATGACGGAAGACATGACAGTAGAGGCTTACTATAGAAAATTTATCCAGTTGGTGAGCTATGTGGGGGACATGGGGTTTGACGATGCCATGATGGCAATGAAATTTGAGAGGGGGTTATCAATCGCCATCAAGAAGAGACTGATTGCAGCTCCGCCCACCACAGTCCGGGACATCTACTTACGGGCTGGGGCGGCGGAGAGGCTTTCAGAGATGATCAAAGAGGACAAGATGTCCAAGTCTGAAAAGAGGAAGGCTGAAGCGGTAACTGAGAGTTCAGGGTCGAAAAAGCAAAGCACTAACAAGTTCAGTGGGTACTTCGGTAGCAGTGTCTCTGGAGGTGTGAGGAACCAGAGTGAGGGCAGCTTCAGGAGTGGGGGTCCTGGCAGTGGTTCAGTGGGAATAGTCTATTTCGGCTGTGGAAAGACGGGGCACAAGCAGGCAGTATGTCGCTCTTCTGGAGGGAATCAGTCCGGTGGCTATCGCACACCCACGACAAAACTATGGTGGGGGTGCGAAGTCTGGAGGGAGCAGCAATTATCAGAGGAACTTCAGCAATTATCAGAACCGCTCGTACCAGAACCAAAACCATGGGAATGGAAGCAATCAGAAGACGGGAGCAGAGGGGAACCAGCAGGCTGGGACATCTGGCGCCAGTCAGAGTGGGGCAAATCCAGTGGCAAGATCTTTGCCATGGGAAAACAGGCAGCTAAGGAGGATGCTCATGTGGTAACCGGTACTTTTCTTGTAAACTCTAGACCTACTTTCGTACTTTTCGATTCCGGTGCGACCCATTCTTTTGTATCTAGAGAGCATGTTAGGGTTTTGGGGCTTGAGAGGTTTGAGTGGGTCGCGGACTCCGTGACCATACCTTCAGGGGAGTCGATCACTTGTAATAGAGTTTATCGAAGTGTACCCATCAAAATCGGGGAAGCAATTTTCTATTGCGACCTTAGAGAATTTTCGCTGGGGGGTTTTGTTGTGATCTTAGGGATGGACTGGCTGGGGAATTATAGGGCTTTTATCGACTGTCATCAAAAGAAGATTTTTTTGAAGGGACCTAAAGGAGTGAGGGTGTCTTACAAGCGATACCGAGTCAAACCTAAAATCAAGTTCATTTCCGTCAATACTCTTAAGTCTGGCTTAAGGAAGGGAGAGAGTCTGATCTTATGTCAAATGTGGGATTGTGAGGCTGAGACCCCCAAGACTAGTGAGATACCTGTGGTACGGGAGTTCGAGGGAGTATTCCGAGACGAAGTTCCAAGGTTACCGCCGAGGAGGGAAGTGGAATTCTCCACTGACCTAAAACCAGGGGCGGGACCTATATCTAAATCACCGTACCGTATGGGACCGAAGGAGATGGAGGAATTGAAGAAGCAGTTGGATGAGCTAGCTGAGAAAGGGTTCATTCGACCCAGTGTGTCGCCCTGGGGAGCACCCGTTTTGTTTGTGAAGAAGAAGGATGGGAGTTTGAGACTGTGTGTCGACTACCGAGAGCTGAACAATGTGACCATCAAGAACCGTTATCCTTTGCCAAGAATTGACGACTTGTTCGACCAGTTAAGTGGAGCTGGGGTTTTCTCCAAGATTGATCTGAGATCCGGGTACCACCAGTTGAGAATAAAAGATGAAGATATTCCCAAGACCGCCTTCAGGACGAGGTATGGCCACTACGAATTTGTGGTTATGCCATTTGGGTTGACTAACGCTCGAGCTGTGTTTATGGACTTGATGAACCGAGTCTTTAGCCTGTACCTGGATAAGTTTGTTGTGGTATTTATCGATGATATCCTAGTATATTCCAAGAATGCAGAAGAGCACGAGGATCATTTGAGGAGAGTACTTCAGACCTTGGAGGAGCATAAGCTCAATGCTAAGTCGAGCAAATGTGAGTTCTGGTTGGAGAAAGTCGCATTTCTGGGGCATGTAATCTCCAAGGAAGGGGTATCTGTTGACCCAAGTAAGATCGAGGCTGTGACTAAGTGGCAAAGTCCGAAGAATGTGAGTGAGATTCGAAGTTTCCTGGGATTGGCTGGATATTATCGGAGATTTGTCAAAGATTTTTCAAAGATAGCGAAGCCGTTGACATCGTTGATGAGGAAGGAGAACCGTTTTATTTGGGATGAGAGTTGTGAAGAGGCATTCCTGACCCTTAAGGAATGTCTGACAACAGCTCCTATCCTTGCTTTGCCAGTTGGGAGTGATAATTTCGAAGTTTATACTGACGCTTCGAAGCATGGGTTGGGTTGTGTACAAATACAGAATGGGAGAGTGATAGCGTATACTTCTCGCCAGTTGAAAACCTACGAAGAAAATTATCCGACTCATGATTTGGAATTGGGCGCAGTCGTATTTGCACTTAGATTGTGACGCCATTATCTTTATGGAGCCACTTTTAAGGTGTTTTCTGACCATAAGAGTCTGAAGTATATCTACACCCAGAAAGAGTTAAACATGAGACAGAGGAGGTGGATAGTGTAACACCCCAAGAGTATGAAAGGAAAGTTGTCCCACATCGGTAGAATGTGAGGCTTGTGATATGTTTATAATAGATTCCACCCACCACCTAGTAACAAGGCCTTGTGCTTTTGGGCTTAAGTGAGGACAAATAATTGGCCCAAAAGTGTGCACCCATCTTATTGGGTTTGTGTTACGACCGTGGTGGGTCGGGTTGTTACAAATGGTATCAGAGCGACCCTGCGACCGTGTGGTGAGCCTGTGGTTGGGAGTACCCGGGTCACACACCTAGCGGGGGAGGATTCTGGCCCTGGTTGTGGTCAAGGTGTTAGGTTTAACTAGTTGCTCATAAACTAATTTAGTCATACTAACAAACCTTTTAATTAATTTATATATAAACATGTTTATAAGATCTTATGCATGCTTTAAAAGCGGAAATGGGAGAGATTACGAGTCCTTACACTCGGTCCAAATGCAAGCAAGGATGATCCTCCTTGTGTTCAAAGTAGAACACCTCCTCTAATGATGCACCAAGACAAAACCCTCAATGAAACCGAAACCCCTTTCGTGCTAGACAAAGAATCGGTTTTTCCTTAATATATTTCCAATCTCTCTAATTAGAAATACTATTTGAATACTACTATTAGTATATGTTTTATTATCTTATAATAACTTATTAGAGGTTTGAACAATCTCTTCTCACTAGTGTATGTTTCGGCTAGGGTTTTTAAGAAGAGAAGAAGAATGAATGATTAACATATATCCATATATATATTATGAGCATGCCTCTTTAATTATCATATAAACTAACTCAAGCATGCTTACTTGGGAAGGGGGTAGCCGGCTTGGGGAGTGTCAAGAGGGAACATATTGTGTTCTCAAGACACTAGGGTGTTTAACTAGGTTGGGGACTCAAGGATTATGTCTAACATAATCATTGTAGTGTGTTAAATACACTAATCACCCACACAACTAACCCCACTTAACCGTGCCACTTAGTCCATATTATGGACTTTATTTTACAATTTGTCAAATGTACAATTGTATAAGGTGTGACATCTTATATGTCATTTAGATATAAAATACTTTAGTACATTTGAGATATGTAAATATTTATCCAATAAATATTATACATAATTAAATAAATCATATTTATTCAATTAACAAGTAATTCGAAATTACCATTGTAAAATAATATACGTCAATACGATTTACAACCTTTGTATTAATTTCAACCCAATTCATTCTAATTACGATATCTTAAATATCGTTTAATGTTTAATAATTGACACGTTTCAATTTTAAACACAAATCTTACATTAAGATTTAACCTCTATTTTTCTCGATATACGAGTTTAAGGAATATGATCAAATCGTATCAATATACATTTGATCACTTTATTGATTAAGGGAATTGTCCTAAAGGTGTGACCTAAAGGGATCAACTGACCACCACCGTCATACGACAGTAATGTCAAACTCTAGCTAGCCAATCATTACCGATTAATGTTGGTCAGTTGACTATGACTCTATGGCACTTGAACTTGCCATCAATCGCCTCACACTCTAGTCGCTTTGAGACGTCACCTCATGTAAGCGGCTAGGGGCTATACTAAGTCAATCCAGTTCACTTATGGGGTTCAATATTGTCTCATACAACCCATTTGGATTCTGACAAAGTATCTTTTACTTTGAGTTATTAATAACTCAAATGATGTTGTCATGCAACAATAGTCAACACTATTATATTGCATTTTGATGCACAATCATCTATTTGTATTAGTGTTTTGCGAATAAACCTTTATTCATGCGAATAACCTTTATTCATGATAGCAAAACTTACAACTTTTGGTCTCCTTTATTCTCATATTATCCCGTATAATATGATTCTATTTGAGTACATTTCTAGAACTCTTTCTAGATTTTGAGTTTCCTTTCCGGAGGAAAGCTCCCACTGTTATCTCATAACTTGTGACGTATCAATATACTGGAGGGATTAAAATCACTCTCTATAGTCACTTATGTACTGAAATCTATATTGTAGTTTATTAGTGATTTCATCACTTTTACAATTTTCAAACATCTTGGCTATTTTGATAATGGTTTCATTCATCGCTATGAATAATGTATCCAACCATTCTAACTTCTAGTGGGCGACCTTTTATTATCCATATAATAAACCTTCCCATTAGCTCCATCATCTTATGATATAATTATTTTATTCATCTGAATTGAGTACCTCTTATTCTTTACTCTTAAAGAATCACCCATTCTCTCTAAATGGTAGGTTTCAATTCTTTGATGAATATCGCTCATCTAAATTGAGTACCTTTTATTCTTTACTCTTAAAGAATCACCCATTCTCTCTAAATGGTAGGTTTAATTCTTTTGATGAAAGATCGCTCCCACTAAAATCAATGCCTCTCGATATCTTAAATGAACCTTTCATTTCTCGCATGTTAAACCTTTTACTTAAATCATTATCACTATCACTATCCCTATAGTGATCTGTTTCCATTCAATCATTCATTACCTTATCATGTCTTCGTTTTCTTGAGACGAATATGACATGATAATTTCTTTATAACTACATAGGAACCGATTTCCTACCGATGATTTCATACGGGGTTTCAAGTTTCCTCTCTATGAAACAATGAACACAAAGAACCTTTCTCCGAGTGTCCTCCCGTAGTTTCTTCAAATCACTTAGGGCTCTTTGTTTCCTCTCTATGAAACAATGAACACAAAGAACATTTCTTCGAGTGTCCTCCCGTAGTTTCTTCAAATCATTTAGGGCTCTTCTTAAGACTCCCAAGTAAGAATCTTCTCTAAGATCCTTCCTTTATTTCATCATTGGTTTGTGAGCGAAATATTTTCTCCCACTCTATCCTTCTAACAATAACCTTTACTTGTTTAAGGATAGCTATTTCGATTAACCAATGTGTTTGAATGTTTGAAGTTTTGATAGGTGTGATGAATACATTCTCATTTTCACTTAAAATGAAAATCTTATAATGAACTGATATAATCACATTTTGATTGAATCTATCTCATGGGGTGTAGTTCTCCGTTTTAATCAACTCTTTGATTCTCTTAAACTTGATCGTATCAATATTTATTGCGTGATTGAATCACTATCATTCATGTTTAAACAAGGCTTGCAATTTATTTGAGAAATCAAAACATTGATTAAGAACAAAAGTAGTGACTCGGGTTGAAAACCAAGTCACTAATATCCAAAAATACAACCATTGTTTTAGGATTTTAATCCTTGTCTTACAAGAAAATTAAATTGTTCCATAAATAAATGCAAAATATGAAAGAAGACGATATGAAAAATAGAGCCTAGCTCTTCAAGTCTTCGATCAATTGGATGCTACCGGAGCCATCCAAGTAAGGAACTTCAAGCTTCCTTGTCCTTGCCCTTATCTTTATTCGGGGGTGCCCCTTTAAAACATTTAAAAAGGGTAAATATCAACACATTTGTATCACTATACATAAGTTGATAAAACGACATGAATTATACGCGAGAATTATTACCTACGGCGGTTGCCTTCCCATTTTTGAGATCGCTTAAGTACTTGGGGCAATTTCGCTTCCAATGACCGATCCTCGTGCAATAATGGCACTTGTCTTGCTCTTTAGAAGACGAGGTGGAAGCGCCTTTCGAAAAGGTCTTTTCTTTGGTCGCTTTGGGCTTGAACGTTTTCTTGCCCTTGCCTTTCGAGGCATTCCTCTTGAAGCTCGTTTTCCCTTTCTTTTCGATGTTCAAAACATCTTTGGTGGAACTTTCATGAAGTCCCATATCCCTTTCAGCTTGGACTAGCATCTTATGCAACTCGTCTAACGAGGTCTCTTGGTTTCGCATATTGAAATTCACCCGGAATTGAGCATATGCCTTAACCTTATTGAGCGAGTGAAGAACTCGGTCAATGATAAGAGAGTCGGGAACATCAACATCTTGAGCTTTTAGAGTCTCCGCGAGCTCAACGAGTTTGAGCACATGAGGGCTTATCTTTTGCCCTTCCTTGAAGGTTATGTCAAAGAAGGCAGAAGCCGCCTCATATTGAATCACCCTTGGAGTTTGCGAAAACATGGTCGCAAGCTTGGTGTATATCTCATACGATGTGGTCAACTTGATCATACTCCTTTGGAGATCCGGCTCCATGGAGAAGATGAGCACATTCTTAAGAGCGGAAGACTCTTTCATGTAAGCTTCATAAGCCTCACGATTTTGGACCGATGAACGAGCGGTCGGAGCGGGAGGAGCGGCTTCGGATAGGTAACGACTCTTATCGTCACCTTGAGCGTCCAAAAGCAATTGTGCATCCCAATCCTTAAAATTGGAACCATGCTTATCGAGTTTACAACGATCCATAAAGGATCGAAGCCATGATACGTTAGTGAGAGGTGGAGCGTTGGTTGCCATAGTCGATGTTGAAAATTAAACTACAATAATAAAAGGAAAAGCAACATCATTTTTAAATTCATAATTTAAACTATAAATCTAACAAGTTTAGTTATGTATTTACTTAATGATCTCTTACCCAATTATGTAAACAATCCCGAGACCCAAACCCATACTAATCCGGGCACGGTGTAGCCGATTCAACCCGTATTGGTATAATTTGGTGGATTAACCCTTTAATCGGTTCTACTCTTAGAACTCTCGGTCGACAATTTTCTTAAAATTATCTTTAGCCCGAACTTATTGCAACTACGGTTACGAATACTTTCGTTGAGATCAACCAAATTTCAAGGTGTAATCTTATTACCCCACTTACCCAACGTGACAATTTTAGTACCCCGGTGTAGCCGAGCCTACGTTTTTGTGAAGAAGGGATTCATGGGTCCGTACTTTTTGGTAAGGCTAAGTCTCAATATTTTATATGTAAGAGATCTAGTCAAATTATTATCTATCTCCGTTTAAGTGAACTAAGTCGGTGAATTATCGATAAAATAAAAGACTAGGTCGACTAGGTCGAAACATGCATGATACGATGTATGACGATTTGGCTATGCATGCAAACATATAAAAAGCAAAAACAAAAGCATAAATAAACCCTAGTATGGCCTTTCCTAGAAAAGAAATAATAAAAGTACAAATTCGGAAACCAACTCCTTTGGTCCCTTGAACTTCACGCGGCACGCACTTCGAGGTAAACACCGTCTTGATCGGAACTCCTTTCCGAATGGCACCGTCTTCAAGGAACTCCGGATTTTACAAATATTACAACTTTTCTAGTCTACTTTATACATTATAAAATAGAAATAAATTACAATTGGGTGATACGAGATCACAAAATCACAACCGAATCGGTAACCCCTTACATTACGGGAAATACCGATTTAAAAACTAGGCCATACTAAGTAAATTACATAATTCCCAAAATTACGTAAAAATAAATCATGACATTCATAATATAAATATGCAATGCTTATCTAAATATGAATTAACATGCAAATCCTAAGCCAAATCGTCCTATTTAAAACACTTATTTAAATAGTTATCGTAAACCTCGGTTTTTATGGAATTGCGTGTTTTAACGTTTAACAACACTATGCATTATATGAAACGGTTTTCATCCTTAAGTTAATCATCCTAACTCGTATAGGATTCAAAATTTAGTCTTACTCAAACTTTGAACATGAATTAACTTAATATATTTTAATATTGATCGGTATTACTCGGTTTAACGGGAAAAATAATATAAAATCCAAAAGAGACATTAAAATTTCGAAAATTCAAAAATCAAATTTTGAAAAATCCAGAATGTTCTTAAAATTTTCAGAAAGTTAAAATATTAGTATTTTACACGGTTTTATTATTATTTCGAAAATAACACGTAAAACGAGCAATTTAAGTCGGAAAATTCAATAATTAACTTCATAAATGCAAATTAAATACTAATAATATTTTTATACCTTCCAAAACATTTTAAGAACACAAGATGGACAGAAAATTAAATGGCACATTGCCCCATAGCCGAAATTTTAAAGCATGCCTCCTTTTTATTTAATTTCAAATGTTACTTTTAACAAAACAAAATTAAATCAATACAAATCAAATCTGAAACTTTAGGCACCCAAGAATATTTTCATGATGAACATATCACATATGACTAATATGGGTTACATTTTCGGCCATTTTTAACAACATTTGCAAATTTTAACGATTTACGTCATATATCGTACGATTTTAACATTTAAAATTATTTCTCAAGCATAAAATAAGATAAAATTCTCGAAAATTTTATACATGCTGGAAATAATATATATGACATCGTGTTAAATTTTTATGGCCAAATTCCAACTTAAACTATTAAAGTCGAAATAATGTCACTAATTACCCGATTTTTACATTAAAAATCTATAATATTGCAATATTTGAGATAAATTTCTGGAAAATTCAACATAAATTTTAAATATTGCATGTGACATCCTCATAAATTTTTATAGTCAAATTCATAATATAACTATTTTAACCCATTTTTATTCATCTTATTGCATTTTAACCATTAAAATTCATATCACACGATTTAAAGGTCTATAATTTACGAAAATTCATATTCATATTATAGGAAATACATGTGATATCATACTGAAAAATCTCGGCCAGAAGTTAATTTTAACTATTTTTCCCAAAATTAATCATTTTTAACCATTAAAACGTATTAAAAACCGAAATTAAAATACCAATGATCAATATTCATGCAAAAATTATTCCAAATATTCTAAATCATATTAGAAAACAGTAGGTATCATGCTGAAATAATTTCGTCCATATCTTATATTATACGAAAATTCAAGTTTTATTTTTGTTATCATAATAACTCCGTAAAAACGAAACGGAAAGCATGCAAACAACCATTTTGCTCTGATACCAATTGTTAGGTTTAACTAGTTGCTCATAAACTAATTTAGTCATACTAACAAACCTTTTAATTAATTTATATATAAACATGTTTATAAGATCTTATGCATGCTTTAAAAGCGGAAATGGGAGAGATTACGAGTCCTTACACTCGGTCCAAATGCAAGCAAGGATGATCCTCCTTGTGTTCAAAGTAGAACACCTCCTCTAATGATGCACCAAGACAAAACCCTCAATGAAACCGAAACCCCTTTCGTGCTAGACAAAGAATCGGTTTTTCCTTAATATATTTCCAATCTCTCTAATTAGAAATACTATTTGAATACTACTATTAGTATATGTTTTATTATCTTATAATAACTTATTAGAGGTTTGAACAATCTCTTCTCACTAGTGTATGTTTCGGCTAGGGTTTTTAAGAAGAGAAGAAGAATGAATGATTAACATATATCCATATATATATTATGAGCATGCCTCTTTAATTATCATATAAACTAACTCAAGCATGCTTACTTGGGAAGGGGGTAGCCGGCTTGGGGAGTGTCAAGAGGGAACATATTGTGTTCTCAAGACACTAGGGTGTTTAACTAGGTTGGGGACTCAAGGATTATGTCTAACATAATCATTGTAGTGTGTTAAATACACTAATCACCCACACAACTAACCCCACTTAACCGTGCCACTTAGTCCATATTATGGACTTTATTTTACAATTTGTCAAATGTACAATTGTATAAGGTGTGACATCTTATATGTCATTTAGATATAAAATACTTTAGTACATTTGAGATATGTAAATATTTATCCAATAAATATTATACATAATTAAATAAATCATATTTATTCAATTAACAAGTAATTCGAAATTACCATTGTAAAATAATATACGTCAATACGATTTACAACCTTTGTATTAATTTCAACCCAATTCATTCTAATTACGATATCTTAAATATCGTTTAATGTTTAATAATTGACACGTTTCAATTTTAAACACAAATCTTACATTAAGATTTAACCTCTATTTTTCTCGATATACGAGTTTAAGGAATATGATCAAATCGTATCAATATACATTTGATCACTTTATTGATTAAGGGAATTGTCCTAAAGGTGTGACCTAAAGGGATCAACTGACCACCACCGTCATACGACAGTAATGTCAAACTCTAGCTAGCCAATCATTACCGATTAATGTTGGTCAGTTGACTAATAATTCGTATCATCCCTTGCGCATTCTCGTTATGAGATTTAATTACGTGATCGCACTATTGTTGAGGACACATTTCCCAACACAAGGTTGAGGCACAACGAGGACGTTGTGTTCTTTAAGTGGGGGGGTTTGTAACACCCCAAGAGTATGAAAGGAAAGTTGTCCCACATCGGTAGAATGTGAGGCTTGTGATATGTTTATAATAGATTCCACCCACCACCTAGTAACAAGGCCTTGTGCTTTTGGGCTTAAGTGAGGACAAATAATGGGCCCAAAGGCATACCTCCCGTCTTATTGGGGGTGTGTTACGACCGTGGTTGGTCGGGTTGTTTCAGATAGAATTGATTGGAGACTATGATATGCAGATCGTCTACCACGAAGGCAAGGCGAATGTGGTAGCTGATGCTCTAAGTAGGAAGTGTTGGGAAATGTGTCCTCAACAATAGTGCGATCACGTAATTAAATCTCATAACGAGAATGCGCAAGGGATGATACGATTTTATATTAGTCAACTGACCAACATTAATCGGTAATGATTGGCTAGCTAGAGTTTGACATTACTGTCGTATGACGGTGGTGGTCAGTTGATCCCTTTAGGTTACACCTTTAGGACAATTCCCTTAATTGATAAAATGATCAAATGTATATTGATACGATTTGATCATATTCCTTAAACTCATATATCGAGAAATTAGAGGTTAAATCTTAATGTAAGATTTATGTTTAAAATTGAAACGTGTCAATTGTTAAACATTAAACGATATTTTATTATATCATTATAAGAATGAATTGGGTTGAAATTAATACAAAGGTTGTAAATCGTATTGACGATAAATGATCATTTTACATTAGTAATTTCGAATTACTTATTAATTAAATAAATATGATTTATTTAATTATGTACAATATTTATATGACAAATGTTTATATGTTTTAAATGTACTAAAGCATATTATATCTTAATGACATATAAAATGTCACACTTTGTACAAATTGTACATTTTACAAAGTTGTAAAATGAAATCCATTTTATGGATTATGGTAGCCGGTTTTGGTGAGGGTTGTTAATGGTATGATTAGTGTTTATTAGGGTATAAACATATTCATTTAAGGAGTCTTGGAAACTCTACCTAGAGCCACCCTAAGGAGCATGGGTAAGGCAACTTGTCCCCTTGTTGCACATCCCATAGCCGGCTACTCCCTCTCCCCATGCACCTTGTGTAAATTGTTTAACAAGCTAGTGTATGTGTGTTATATAATTAACACAAAACCCTCATTCACTTCTTCTTCTCTTCTTGGCCGAAAATCTTACTTAGCAAGAGAGATTTTACAACCTCTAAATTTATATTATAAGATAATAAAATCATACTATTTGTAGTATTCAAATAATATTCTAATAGAGAGATTAGAATAAGTTTAAGGAAAAACCGGTTTTGTGCTAGCTTGTTCAAGATCTCGGTTTGTTAAAGGGTTGTCTTGGTGCATACAAAGGAGGTATTCTATTTTGGGTACTTGGAGGATCATCCTTGCTAAATATTTGGACCGTGTGTAAGGGTTCGAATACTCTCTTATTTCCGCTTTTAGCATGCATAAGATCACCTTATAATATGTTAATTAAAGAGTTAATTAAAAGATTATATAAGTATGACTAAAATTAGTTTTTGAGCAACTATTAAAACCTAACAATTGGTATCAGAGCAATAGGTTGTTTGCATGCTTTCCGTTTACGTTTTTACGGAGTTATAGTGATAACAAAATAAAATTGAAATTTTCGTTTAATATATGATATGCACGAAATTTATTTAGCATGAATACTTACTGTTTTCTAAAATGTTTTAGAATAATTGGAATAATTTTTGCATGAATATTGATTATTGGTATATTAAATCTCGGTTTGAATATGTTTTAATGGTTAAAAATGTTTATTTTTGGGAAAAATAGTTAAAGTTAGCTTCTGGCCGAGATTTTTCAGTATGTTATCACATGTATTTTCTATAATATGAATATGAATTTTCGTAAATTATAGACTTATAAAACGTGTGATATGAATTTTAATGGTTAAAATGCAATAAGATGAATAAAAATGGGTTAAAATAGTTATATTATGAATTTGACTATAAAAAATTATGAGGATGTCACATGCAATATTTAAAATTTATGTTGAATTTTCCAGAAATTTATCTCAAATATTGCAATATTATAGATTTTTAATGTAAAAATCGGGTAATTAGTGACATAATTTCAACTTTAATAGTTTAAGTTTGAATTTGGCCATAAAAATTTAACACGATGTCATATATATTATTTCTAGCATGTATAAAATTTTCGAGAATTTTATCTTATTTTATGCTTGAGAAATAATTTTAAAGGTTAAAATTGTACGATATATGACGTAAATCGTTAAAATTTGCAAATGTTGTTAAAATGGCCGAAAAAATGTAACCAATATTAGTCATATATGATATGTTCATCATGAAAATTATCTTGGGAGCCAAAAGTTTCAGATTTAATTTGATTTGATTTAATTTTGATTTGTTAAAAGTAGCATTTAAAATTAAATAAAAGGAGTCATGCATTTAAAATTTCGGCTATGGGGCAATGTGCCATTTAATTTTCTGTCCATCTTGTGTTATTAAAATGTTTTGGAAGGTATAAAAATATTATTAGTATTTAATTTGCATTTATGAAGTTAATTATTGAATTTTCCGACTTAAATTGCTCGTTTTACGTCTTATTTACGAAATAATGTTAAAACCGTATAAAATAATAATATTTTAACTTTCTGAAAATTTTAAGAACATTCTGGAATTTTCAAAATTTAAATTTTGAATTTTCGAAATTTTAATGACTCTTTTGGATTTTTATATTATTTTTCCCGTAAAACCGAGCAATACCGATCAATATTGAAATATATTAAGTTAAGTCATGTTCAAAGTTTGAGTAAGACTAAATTTTGAATCCTATGCGAGTTAGGATGATTAACTTAAGGATGAAAACCGTTTCATATAATGCATAGTGTTGTTAAACGTTATAACACGCGATTCCATAAACCAAGGTTTACGATAACTATTTAAATAAGTGTTTTAAATAGGACGATTTGGCCTAGGATTTGCATGTTGATTCATATTTACATAAGCATTGCATACTTTATATTATGAATGTCATGATTTTTATTTACGTAATTTTGGGAATTATGTAATTTACTTAGTATGGCTTTAGTTTTTAAATCGGTATTTCCCGTAATGTAAGGGGTTACCGATTGGGTTGTAATTTTGTGATCTCGTATCACCCAATTGTAATTTATTTCTATTTTATAATGTATAAAGTAGACTAGAGAAGTTGTAATATTTGTAAAATCCGGAGTTCCTTGAAGACGGTGCCATTCGGAAAGGAGTTCCGATCAAGACGGTGTTTACCTCGAAGTGCGTGCCGCGTGAAGTTCAAGGGACCAAAGGAGTTGGTTTCCAAATTTGTACTTTTGTTATTTATTTTCTAGGAAAGGCCATACTAGGGTTTATTTTATGCTTTCTTTTTGCTTTTATATGTTTGCATGCATAGCCAAATCGTCATACATCGTATCATGCATTTTTCGATTTAGTCGACCTAGTCATTTATTTTATCGATAATTCACCGACTTAGTTCACTTAAACGGAGATAGATAATAATTTGACTAGATCTCTTACATATAAATATTGAGACTTAGCCTTACCAAAGAGTACGGACCCATGAATCCCTTCTTCACAAGAACGTAGGCTCGGCTACACCGGGGTACTAAAATTGTCACGTTGGGTAAGTGGGGTAATAAGATTACACCTTGAAATTTGGTTGATCTCAACGAAAGTATTCGTAACCGTAGTTGCAATAAGTTCGGGCTAAAGATAATTTTAAGAAAATTGTCGACCGAGAGTTCTAAGAGTAGAACCGATTAAAGGGTTAATCCACCAAATTATACCGATACGGGTTGAATCGGCTACACCGTGCCCGGATTAGTATGGGTTTGGGTCTCGGGATTGTTTACTTAATTGGGTAAGAGATCATTAAGTAAATATGCTTAACATGTTTAAGTTTCTTAAAATTCAAATTATGAATTTAAAATGATGTTGTTTTCCTTTTATTATTGTAGTTTAATTTTTCAACATCGACAATGGTAACCAACGCTCCACCTCTCACTAACGTATCATGGCTTCGATCCTTTATGGATCGTTGCAAACTCGATAAGCATGGTTCAAACTTTAAGGATTGGGATGCGCAATTACTTTTGGCCGCTCAAGGTGACGATAAGAGTCGTTACCTATCCGAAGCCGCTCCTCCCGCTCCAACCGCTCGTTCCGCGGTCGGAACTCGTGAGGCCTATGAAGCCTACATGAAAGAGTCCTCCGCTCTTAAAAATCTGCTCATCTTCTCCATGGAGCCGGATCTCCAAAGGAGTATGATTAAGTTGACCACATCGTATGAGATATACACCAAGCTTGCGACCATGTTTTCGCAAACTCTAAGGGTGATTCAATATGAGGCGGCTTCCGCCTTCTTTGACATTACATTCAAGGAAGGGCAAAAGATAAGCCCTCATGTGCTCAAACTCGTTGAGCTCGCGGAGACTCTAAAAGCTCAAGATGTTGATGTTCCCGACTCTCTTATTATTGACCGAGTTCTTCACTCACTCAATAAGGTTAAGACATATGCTCAATTCCGGGTGAATTTCAATATGCGAAACTAAGAGACCACGTTGGACGAGTTGCATAAGATGCTAGTTCAAGCCGAAAGGGACATGGGACTTCATGAAAGTTCCACCAAGGATGTTTTGAACATCGAAAAGAAAGGGAAAACGAGCTTCAAAAGGAATGCCTCTAAAGGCAAGGGCAAGAAAACGTTCAAGCCCAAGGCGACCAAAGAAAATACCTTTTCGAAAGGCGCTTCCACCTCGTCTTCAAAAGAGCAAGACAAGTGCCATTATAGCACGAGGATCGGTCATTGGAAGCGAAATTGCCCCAAATACTTAAGTGATCTCAAAAATGGGAAGGCAACCGCCGTAGGTAATAATAATTCTCATTTAAATTCATGTCATTTATCAACTTATGTATAATGATACAAATGTGTTGATATTTACCCTTTTTAAATGTTTTAAAGGGGCGCCTCCTAATAATGATAAGGGCAAGGAGAAGGAAGCTTGAAGTTCCTTACTTGGATGGCTATGGTAGCATCCAAATTGATTGAAGATTTGAAGAGCTAGCCTCTAATTTTCATATTGTCTTCTTTCATATTTTGCATTTTATTTATGGAACAATTTATTTTCTTGTAAGACAAGGATTAAAATCCTAAAACAATGGTTGTAATTTTGGATATTGGTGACTTGGTTTTCAACCCGAGTCACTACTTTTTTTTCTTAATCAATGTTTTGATTTTCTCAAATAAATTGCATGCCTTGTTTAAACATGAATAATAGTGATTTTATCACGCAATAAACTATTGATACGATCAATATAATATAATCAAAGAGTTGATTAAAACGGAGAACTACACCCCATGAGATACCTTCAATCAAAATGAGACTATATTAGTTCATTATAAGATTTTCATTTTAAGTGAAAATGAGAATGTATTCATCACACCTATAAAACTTCAAACATTCATATGCATTGGTTAATCGAAATAGCTATCCTTATACGAATAAAGGTTATTGTTACAAGGATAGAGTGGGAGAAAATATTTCGCTCGCAAACCAATGATGAAAATAAAGGATCTGAAAGAAGATTCTTACATGGGAGTCTTGAGAAGAGCCCTAAATGATTTGAAGAAACTACGAGAGGACACTCGAAGAAAGGTTCTTTATGTTCATTGTTTCATAGAGAGGAGACATGAAACCCCGTGTGAATTCGGAAGGAATATCGGCTCCTTGAGATAATGATTTCTTAAAGATTATAAGATAATAGAGGAGAAATCATCTATCTATACGGGAGGAAAGACCGGTTCCTTAATAAATGATTTTTCTAAGTTTATAAGATAAAAGAGAAGAAATCATCTCAATTCTCTCAATGTAGTTATAAGGAAATTATCATGTCATATTCGTCTCGAGGAAACGAAGACATGATAAGAGGGTGATGATTGATTGAATGAAAATAGATCACTATAGAAATAGTGATAATAATTCGAGTAATAGTTAAACATGCGAGAAATGAAAGGTTCATTTAAGATATCGAGAGATATTGTTTTTAGTGGGAGCGATGTTCATTAAAAGAATTAAGCCTACCATTTAGAGAGGATGGGTGATTCTTTAAGGTGTAAAGAATAAGAGGTTTGAAATTCTAGATGATCAAATACTTTATATCATAAGATGATGGAGCTTACGGGAAGGTTTATTATATGGATAATAAAAGGTCGCCCACTAAAAGTTAGAATGGTTGGATACATTATTCTATCAAATAGCCAAGATGAGTGAAAATTATTAGAATGATGAAATCATTAATAGACTACAATGTAGATTTCAGTACATAAGTGACTAAAGAGAGTGATTCCTTAATCCCTCCAGTATATCGATACGTCACAAGTTATGAGATAACAGTGGGAGCTTTCCTCCGGAAAGGAAACTCAAAATCTAGAAAGAGTTCTAGAAATGTACTCAAATAGAATCATATTAAACGGGATAATATGAGAATAAAGGAGACCAAAAGTTGTAAGTTTTGCTATCATGAATAAAGGTTATTCGCATGAATAAAGGTTATTTGCAAAACACTAATACAAATAGATGATTATGCATCAAATGCAATGTGATAGTATTGACTATTGTTGCATGACAACATCATTTGAGTTACAATTAACTCAAAGTAAAAGATAATTTGTCAGAATCCAAATGGGTTGTATGAGACAATATTGGACCCCATAAGTGAACTGGATTGACTTAGTATGGCCCCTAGCCGCTTACATGAGGTGACATCTCAAATCGACTAGAGTGTGAGGCGATTGATGGCAAGTTCAAGTGCCATAGAGTCATATGTGATGACTAGTCGATCACATAGGCAGACTGTAAGAGACACTCTGTCGGGCAATGTGACCGCTTATAGAGTTCTGGAAATTTTATAGCCGGGTCGTGGCGAGAGCTGCTATAGTATTCTTGTGAGTCAATTCTTAGACTAAAGACTACTCTCCCAAGATGGTACAGTTTAGGCATAACTTTGATCCATTCTCTACGACTTTTCGTAACTGGAGTCAAATGGGATTGTTTTGGGTTGTGACTGACTGTGACTAGTTGAAGGAAATAGTGCGATAGAAATTGTCCACCCCTTGTCAGGGTTGTTCAAATCTCAAGGCCACTCGAGGAGAAGTTAACTGAAAATGCGTGGCCACGCTCGGAAGGTATCTATGGTAGATAATTTCGGTCAAACAGTTATTCTCCAGATCCAGGAAACCACTCATGATATGATCGAATGCAAGTACGACCTTAGAGAGACATCTTGCATTGAGTGGGAGATTGTAATAGGACAAGAGAATTGGTGACGCACACTTGTCGAGGACAAGTGGGAGATTGTTGGGAAATGTGTCCTCAACAATAGTGCGATCACATAATTAAATATCATAACGAGAATGCGCAAGGGATGATACGATTTTATATTAGTCAACTGACCAACATTAATCGGTAATGATTGGCTAGCTAGAGTTTGACATTACTGTCGTATGACGGTGGTGGTCAGTTGATCCCTTTAGGTTACACCTTTAGGACAATTCCCTTAATTGATAAAATGATCAAATGTATATTGATACGATTTGATCATATTCCTTAAACTCATATATCGAGAAATTAGAGGTTAAATCTTAATGTAAGATTTATGTTTAAAATTGAAACGTGTCAATTGTTAAACATTAAACGATATTTTATTATATCATTATAAGAATGAATTGGGTTGAAATTAATACAAAGGTTGTAAATCGTATTGACGATAAATGATCATTTTACATTAGTTAAATAAATATGATTTATTTAATTATGTACAATATTTATATGACAAATGTTTATATGTTTTAAATGTACTAAAGCATATTATATCTTAATGACATATAAAATGTCACACTTTGTACAAATTGTACATTTTACAAAGTTGTAAAATGAAATCCATTTTATGGATTATGGTAGCCGGTTTTGGTGAGGGTTGTTAATGGTATGATTAGTGTTTATTAAGGTATAAACATAATCATTTAAGGAGTCTTGGAAACTCTACCTAGAGCCACCCTAAGGAGCATGGGTAAGGCAACTTGTCCCCTTGTTGCACATCCCATAGCCGGCTACTCCCTCTCCCCATGCACCTTGTGTAAATTGTTTAACAAGCTAGCGTATGTGTGTTATATAATTAACACAAAACCCTCATTCACTTCTTCTTCTCTTCTTTGCCGAAAATCTTAATTAGCAAGAGAGATTTTACAACCTCTAAATTTATATTATAAGATAATAAAATCAGACTATTTGTAGTATTCAAATAATATTCTAATAGAGAGATTAGAATAAGTTTAAGGAAAAACCGGTTTTGTGCTAGCTTGTTCAAGATCTCGGTTTGTTAAAGGGTTGTCTTGGTGCATCCAAAGGAGGTATTCTATTTTGGGTACTTGGAGGATCATCCTTGCTAAATATTTGGACCGTGTGTAAGGGTTCGAATACTCTCTTATTTCCGCTTTTAGCATGCATAAGATCACCTTATAATATGTTAATTAAAGAGTTAATTAAAAGATTATATAAGTATGACTAAAATTAGTTTATGAGCAACTATTAAAACCTAACAGGAAGTCCGTTCATGCTTTGAGTTGTGTCATATCGAGAGTGAGGCTGCATGGCGAACTAAGGGAGATGGGAATTTTCATGATCCGGAAAGGGGATACTCTTAGTGACTTAACAGTGGAACCTGAGTTGTATGGAGAGATTCGGGAGTTGCAAAGGAGTGACGCGAGGATCCAGAAGTGGCGTAGGATGGTTGAGAGTGAGGTTGGAGAGGCTACATCCAAGTTCAGTATTCATACCGACGGTAGTTTGAGGTTCAGTGGGCGATGGTGTGTTCCGGATATTGAGGAGCTAAAGAAGAAGATCTTGACTGAAGCTCATGCTACTCCTTATTCCGTTCACCCAGGGGGTGATAAATTGTATAAAGACCTTAAGAAAACGTTCTGGTGGCGTAATATGAAGAAGAAAGTCGCATAATTTGTTTCCAGGTGCTTGACTTGTCAGAGAGTGAATGGGGAGCATAAGAGACCACAAGGAAAGGTCCAACCTTTGGATGTACCAGAGTGGAAGTAGGAGAACATTTCGATGGACTTTATCGTGGGGTTGCCTCGGACTCAGAGGGGCACAACATGATTTGGGTGATTGTGGATCGTTTGACTAAGTCTGCTCACTTTATTCCGATGAAGGATACCTGGAGTAAAGCTGAGTTGGCTAAGTCCTATGTGCAGAATGTGGTCAAATTGCATGGTGTACCCAAGGACATTGTTTCAGACCGAGACTCGAGGTTCATATCCAGATTTTGGTAGGAGTTGCAGGCCGCTTTGGGTACCCAGTTGAAGATGAGTACAGCTTTCCATCCAGCTATTGACGGTCAGACTGAGAGAACGATTCAGACCCTTGAGGATATGTTGAGGGCATGTGTACTCGAGTTCGGAGGATCTTGGGAGGATCGACTGGGATTGATAGAGTTTTCTTATAACAACAGCTATCATGCCAGTATAGGGATGGCCCCTTTTGAGGCTTTGTACGGGAGGAAGTGTCGAAGCCCTGTGTGTTGGGATGATCGAGCCGACGTTGTGACTAGGGCCGGATATGATTCAGGAGATAGTGGAGCAGGTCCAGATTATTCGACAGAAGATGAGGGCCGCCCAGGATCGACAGAAGAACTATGCAGATCTAAAGAGGAGCAATATTTCATTCGAGGTCGGAGAGAAAGTCCGACTGAAAGTATCTCCAATGAGGCGTGTGATGAGATTCGGCAAGCGTGGCAAACTGAGTCAGAAATTTATTGGACCGTTTGAGATTTTGGACAGGGTTGGGGAGGTGGCATACCGGCTAGCTTTACCTCCAGCTCTATCCAAGGTCCATAATGTGTTCCATGTTTCCTAGTTGAGGAAATATGTGATCCATCTCATGTGCTTCAGCACGAGGTGATTGACGTAGATGAGTAGTTGGCATACGTGGAGACTCCGAAAGAGATCCTGGACAGGAAGGTACGAAAAACTCGCAATGGGGAGACGTCCTTGGTAAAAGTCCTGTGGACCAATCATAATCAGGAGGAGGCTACGTGGGAGCCTGAGGCATCCATGAGGGAGCGTTACCCGCATTTGTTTGATTGAGGTAAGTTACACGGACGTAACTTTTCTTTAAGGGGGGTGGAATGTAACATTCTGTGATTTAAGTAAACTTTTTGTGATGTTTTGCATTTCGAGTTCGTTTGGTTTGGTTGTTTTGCAATGTCACATTTTGTGTTTGGATTAATGTTCCGTGTTTCATGTTCTGTGTTTCAAGCTCGTTGAGTTGGTTTGTTTTGTCACCTAAGTGAGTATGAACTTCGGGACGAAGTTCAATTTAAGGGGGGAAGACTGTAATACCCCGGATATTTTAATTACGATATTGTTTTTGTTTCGTGACGATAAGATAGTTTAAGCTACGATAATTTACTATTTAATAGGTGTACTTGGTTATATGGCTTAAGTTGTGATGTATGCTATATGTGGGGCTCGAGCACGAGATCTTTAGGATAGGAGTCATGGGCCTCGTTATTTGTGCAAGGCAAACAGCCCACACTTCGACAAAACCCTAATGAAACCCTCACCATTCACTAACACACATCTCACGTATAAACTTCACCATGTCGTCATATTGGAGTAAACAAAGACCTTATTTCTGACCTAGCTTCTACACATTTGACAACCTAAACCTACTGCCGCCACCACACAGAGGAGAAGGAGCGTTTTCACGGCCACAACCACCTTCACGTTTTTCCATAATTCTGATCTGAAGTCAGGTAAGCATCTGACGTTATTTTTGACGGTTGTGTTTAGTCGGGTTGTTGCGTTCTGTCGAAGGGTTGTGTCTTGTTGTGGTGGTCGTGTTAGTGTTTTTATGCTTTACTAGGTGGATAAGGGGTGTCAAGGTGGTGGTCGTGGTGGTTTTAGTGCGTCAGTGTCGGTGTAGGAGGGGTATTTGTCACCCCTGGTCGTAAGGGGTTCAGGTAGTCGTCTGGTTTGTGTGTTCAGGGAAGGAGTTTGGGGGTGGTACCACTGTTGACTCGGGGGAGGTCGACGCGGTGGTACCACCGTGGTGTCTAGTATGTGTGTCCGGCCGTGTCTGGGTGGTGGTTTCATGGGTTGTTAGTGGCGCCTGGAGGTGTCGATGGTGGTCTGGTCGTTAGGGCAGGAAGTGCAGGTGGGAGTCAGACCTGGGTTGGTGGGATCTGGTCTGACTCACCGGCGGCTGTCGCGTGGGTTGGTGGTGTCATGGAGATAGTGGGGTGTCGGCAGTGTCGAGGGCAGGTGTCTGCTGGTGTTCGAACTGGTGGTATACGGTGGTGTTGTGGGTCGAAGTCGGGAGAAAGGAGGAGTCGGGTTGGGCTGTTGGTCTCGTGTTTATTTAATCCGACTTTGATGTTTTAAGTATTATTATTATTATTATTATTATTATTATTATTATTATTATTATTATTATTATTATTATTATTATTATTATTATTATTATTATTATTATTATTATTATTATTATTATTATTATTATTATTATTATTATTATTATTATTATTATTATTATTATTATTATTATTATTATTATTATTATTATTATTATTATTATTATTATTATTATTATTATTATTATTATTATTATTATTATTATTATTATTATTATTATTATTATTATTATTATTATTATTATTATTATTATTATTATTATTATTATTATTATTATTATTATTATTATTATTATTATTATTATTATTATTATTATTATTATTATTATTATTATTATTATTATTATTATTATTATTATTATTATTATTATTATTATTATTATTATTATTATTATTATTATTATTATTATTATTATTATTATTATTATTATTATTATTATTATTATTATTATTATTATTATTATTATTATTATTATTATTATTATTATTATTATTATTATTATTATTATTATTATTATTATTATTATTATTATTATTATTATTATTATTATTATTATTATTATTATTATTATTATTATTATTATTATTATTATTATTATTATTATTATTATTATTATTATTATTATTATTATTATTATTATTATTATTATTATTATTATTATTATTATTATTATTATTATATTTATTATTATTATTATTATTATTACTATGTTTAAATTTTTTTATTAATAATATTTTGGTAGTGATATTACTACTAAGTAATAAAAGTCGTCTTTCGTTCTTTTTAATTCGTTATCGCGTAGTTGAAGTTTATGAGTCGGGAAACCAATAAGTTGGGAAGTTTCTATTTATGGAAACTTTCCATTTTTAAAGGGATTTCTATCTTTGGAAACTTTCCATTTTTGGAAGGTTTCTAATTATAGTAAGTAAAGGTTGTTATGGGGTTCGGGAAGTACATTAATTCGTTACATATGCGTGTTTAGGTAGCGAGTTTCGTGTGGAACACGACTAACGACCTTGGACGTATCTACATTTCCTGCTATTTCAGGTAGGGGAAGTACTGGTATATAATGATGAGTAATCTGCTTTTATTTGGTATTAAACATGGTTGTTTTATAATAACATGTGATCGTTATATTGTGTATTTGTTTATATAACTCTGAGATGCGATAAGAGGTGATGAGATAATGGGTCTTGTGATTGGTGCGGAGATAATGGGTCTTGTGACTGGTGCGGAGATAATGGGTCTTGTGATCGGTGCGGAGTTAATGGTCTTGTGATTGGCGTGGAGAATAATGGGTCTTGTGATTCGGAGTGGAGATGATCAACTTTCTATTTATAGTAATGTGCTTTGTTATAATTTTTCCTCTACTCAACCTCGTGGTTGACCCCGTGTATTCCTGATCACCTGTGATGAACCAACTTATTGGGGAGCAGATTGACAGGTGTTGAGACCATGGGCGCAAAGGGAAGGGAGAAGCTTGGATCCGGACCTGCCTAGATTCTAGATCACCATAGTAGTGGTCTTACGAGTTGTACTTTTGTTTCATCAAGACAGTTTTTATAATTCGGTTGTATAAACTCTTTCTTTGAGTTAACTTTATTTAATTAAAGTACTGTTTATCTTTCCTTTGTGTCTACTGCCTGGGGAAACCGAGATGGTAACACCCTTATTTATCTGGGGAGTCCTAGTACAAGCCCTTAAATATATGGTGGTGTTACAGGTGTGAACAATGGTCTTAGCAACCGGAGCAGAGAACCTCTCAAACCGCTTCTTCTGAGAAGAAGGCGAAGAAGTAGAAGGAACAAACGGTCTCTTCCCCTGGTAAACTGATCTCTGGTGAGAAGTCACACTGGAAGTAGCAGCTCGGGTCTCAGCATCTATGGCACGAATGGAACTCTCGGCCCAAATAGCATCATCATATACCTCCACAAAAGAAGTCGAGTCACGACGAACCATACTCTCGATGCGCGGCCCTAACTTCCCACGGTAGAAGTAAACTCTCTCAGCCTCATCTCTTACAAACTTCGAAGCAAAATGTGCAAGCTGGTTGAATTTGTCGGTGTACTCCTGAACGGACATCTTACCCTGCTTCAAGTCCATGAACTCCTTAAGTCTCTATGATCTAAGCTCCTTAGGATAAAACCTTGTCTCGAGCTTATCCATAAAAGCCTCCCAATCGAACAAAGGATCAAGAGTGAAAGTCGGTTCGGTCAATGCCCACCATCTATCGGCCTCTAGGGTCAAAAAGTGAGTGGCTAGCCGCACTCTATCCTCTCTGCCAACCGAATACATGGTAAAGCTCTTTTCCATCTCACGGAACCACTCAGTAAGAGCTACCGGATCAACCTCGCCTCCATAAGTCTTCACGTGGCTCCTGGACATCTGGGATGTTATCCAAGAGAAGCTACCAGGACGATTAGCCTCATTGCCTGGCGGTGGAGGAGGTGGAACAGTCTCTGCTTGCTATCTCTGGTTCTCAAGCAACTGATGAAGTGCTTGCATTATAGTGTTCTCAGCAGCCGTGGTTCTCACCATCCTTCAAAAGAGAAAACAAGTGTTAACTTAGCAATTAGCATTCACAAATAGACTACAATATAAATCCTTAGATCTACCCATCTCTCATTCATTATTTGTTTATTTGGTCAAGTTAAGGTTGGGGGTCACATGAGTGCGTCGGGAGCAATAATGCTCTGATACCAACTGTAAAACCCCTCGCGAAAGCGGAAATATAAAACACACAAAGTTCTAAAAATGCAGCGGAATTAAAAACTTTTTAAACATAAACTTCATGCGAGGTGAATTAAAACTGAAACTGGAAACTGAAACTGATATAAACAAAATAGATAAGTATAACAGATCTAAGTACGAAAACCAAAGATATACAAAGCCAGGGATGGAACACCCCTACAGGCACCAAAACATGAAATGTATCAAAACTAATAGTCTAGCTAATCGATGAAGTGTAAGTCATATGATGAAAGGATCATCACTCGCTAGCTCTCAAGTGAACCCCGTTCAACCTGCATGTACCTACATATATGAAAACATGCACTAGTAGAAAAATAGTCATTTGCGGCGTCAAAAAAGGGGTCATTTGAGGCGTTTTTGATGTAGCAGCAAATAAGGGGGCCGCAAATAGAAAAAGCTATTTGCGGCGGAAAAAAAACGCCGCAATTAAGAAGCTATTTGCGGCGTTTTTTAAAAAAAGCGCCGCAAATATCACCTCTATTTGAGGCGTTTTTCTCAAGAAAGCGCCACAAATAGCACCTCTATTTGAGGCGTTTTTGAGAAAAACGCCGCAAATAAGGGTATTAAAAAAATATTTTTTTTTTTTTTTTTTTTTAAAAAAAAATTTTAAGAAATTATGCAAACAAATTATTTAAATGTAATAACTCTAATGTATTTTTACACAAGAGAATCTTATATAATTTTTGTAATTATTCTAAATACATACAAGAGGTTCCCTTTACACCCAAAATGAACACCAATTGATTTCACTCGAACAAATTTTTATACTTACAAAGTTCAATAATCTCGTTGTACTTCTCAGGCCTTACACAAGAGATTCTATAACAAATACAAAGATTACTAAACTATAGCACGGACTTGTGTGCTCGTCTTCGATGATAACGCTGAAAAGCTCATTGCCACATTCACAAACAGGATAACAGTAGCAGTGAAAAGGACCTGCTACTCTGCTGCTCTTCCCGTTACAGCCAGCAATAGTGCAAATCCAATACCCGCACTACTGTCCGCCCCTGCACCATTGCCACCACTGAACTAGTGCAAATAAAAAATTGGGCCAATCAATAGAGATGAATAAATGATAGTCACATGATTAGTAGAAGTATTGAAGTATTGATAAGGTACACATAAATGACCTACCGGATTTACACTAACTTCACATCTGAAGATCTTACTATATAAAAAATAAAGCCACCAGACCTGAAACTAGAAATTGATGGTAAATGGCAAGCAGCTAAAACAATGACTAATCGCGGATGGTTGTTCAGTTTTCCATTAATGATAAATTGGACGCAGCCACTCTGTTAATGCAGAGGGAGGAAGTTGTGTATGTCTAACTGTCTAAGTATCTAACATAGTAACATCCAGGTCAGTGTAACATTGGGTAAAGATAAAAGGACTAGTTTGGTAAACTATCAGGTCAACAGCCCATGAACCCATGTCGAGGAATCTTCCAAGAAGCACCATAGCCCGACAACGATGACACTAACTAAGTAAGACAAAGAGGAACGGGGGATGGGGGATGGTCCAGAGCTAACACAGATTAGATAGCCAAAAGAATTTCAGGTTTACAAATATGTCATATACATGGACATGGGTCCGACACTCCACACTCTTCTACATTTCCTCACGTACCCGTGTCCGACACTCGCACACTGCTAAACGGAATTAATAAGTTTACAAGTAATCGTTTCAAGCTAGAATGGCATCACTGATACTGACCACACACCTATGCATTTGGATTGCTATGTTGCTCATTAGGTTTTTCAGCTTACATTCCTAAATCCTTACAGAGTTCAGCTTACATTCCTAAATCCTAACAGAGTTAGCACCCAATCCAGCATATGAACAAATGTGGTTTTCTCTAACTGAGAACAAGTCACGGACTGCACATTCGGCATATATCTCAATTTAAGGCCACAACATTACCTTGACACTGATAAGGACTTCCACCAATTTCTTTGGATCTGAAGATTCATCGCGCAGGTACTCTGCTACAACAACATTATGTAGAATCTGTACAATATTTGGTGAACCTTTCTTTAAGCATTTACTTTCAAGTTATTAGAGTAAGAGGTGCAGAATGCGTACAACATCATGCCCTATAGTATCGCTCCTGAAAACAAGGAAGTGAGAACAATTAACGAAGGGAGACCTACACTGCTGACAAAACAAAGAGCTGCTTGACAATAATTTTACTTGATAAATCCAATTTGAAAAACTGAAAGAATGACTGTTCAGAATTTGAGATAAAGCATGACAACCTATCATAAACACCCAACATTAGAATGTAGATACGAAAGGATAACGATCTAGTTTCATGTTTATTCCAATATTGTAGAACCCTCATAATATTTAGAATAGCTAAAATAAGAATCCGAATAATGTAATATCAAAAACACAAATCACAACTAAAGAAAGTAAACTCATAGATAAAAGTAGATAACAGCAACAGAGCACATGCTCCACCAGACACAAAAAGATTTAATTGATGAGTCTCTAAGCTCTTTATGTATTTGAGGATCTGCTTTACGTCGGGAGCTAATGAGAAAGGCGGGTTCAGTGGCAATGCTGGAGCTTCAGCAACCACAAATGAGAGCAATACCAGAGCTTTCGAGTATAACATTGACGCACTCTCTCGGTTCCCTATTAATTGATCCGCCTGATAGAAAACACACGTAGCAATGAATATCAACTCAATATCATCAAATGGGGCCTTAATTCCAGATTGATTTGGGATTGGCTAACATGAAGCACTATTTGGAACCAACAATGACAGTGACACTGCCACACTGGTACATAAGAAAATAGAATAAAAAAAGCATTAACTCAATGTCCAAGGGAAAAAAAACAACTCAAAATATGTAGAAAAGTATGAGAATAGTCACATACAGCTCCGTTTTTCCCAGCAGCTAGAGCTGACTCATATATGATCTCTATGGCGTCAGGCATTTTGGCTGCACCTAAAGATTAAAGAGAAACACAAGATTGTCTACGAGAAGCAGACATTTGGATTCATTGCATTTTGGCTGCACATAAATTTGGATTCATTGCATTTCAAAATAGTATAAAAAGAGGGCAAGTGGAGAAGTATGTCTACGAGAAGCAGACATTTGAAAAGATTAAAGAGAAACACAAGATTAAAAAACCCCAATTCATTAATTTATAAACCCTAAATAGTTTAATAAAATTACTCAACTCGAAGTTTACCTATCATGAAGGACGAATTGTGGTCTTAGATGCGTATCACCAGACATGGCTGAAATCGATGAAGACGGTAGATCTGGCTGAAATCGAGCGAGAGACACAAATACATAACGGACTTCAAATTGGGGAGGTGAATCATGGTGATAAATTTTCAAATTTACAGATTTTGAAGAGCATGAATGAATGATTTAGGGTGAATGAGGGAGAAGGGATGTGTAATACAGTATGGCCGATGAATTGATTTAGGGTTCAGATTTTGGGTGAATGAGGAGGACGATATGCACTTGTAGAGTTGTAGGGATTATTTGCGGCGTTAGTTTTGAAAACGCCTCAAATGGCTTATTTGAGGCATTATTTAGTTAAAAACGCCTCAATTAACTTCATACTTTTTTTTAATTATTAAAATGAATTTTCTATTTGCTGCGTTTGTTAAAAAACGCCTCAAATAGATAGCCGCAAATAGCTATTTTTGTACTAGTGATGTACGCCACAATCAGTGGGGAGTGACTAGAGTTCTCCTAGCCACCTTTTGTAACGTCACGTAACAAGCAATAAAAACAGAATACTCCAACATATATAAAAATGTCAAGTATAACAATATCTCAATAACTGATCATCAACTATCATGCAATCACTAATGCACGGCTCTCAACCAACTTCATAAACTGTTAGGAAGGAGAGTCGGTTTCCCTACTGGTTACCCATTCGGGGGGTCTTTCAGTCCAACTATTTATGAAACCGATCAAAGAGTCATCCAATGCCTTGGATGAACAAACTATAACTCAAGTAACATAATCATCAACTTCATCATGCATATCTGACACTGTACCAATCTCAAAGCAAGCAGATATAAACATTAAACACTAGCAATGGGTCCAGAGGTGAACTTAACACATATCCCACTACCAAACAATGTCGGGTCCAGAGGTGAACTTAACACATATCCCAACATGCAATTCAAGTAAAGGGTCCAGAGGTGAACTTAACACATATCCCTATACATACAATTCAAGAAAAGGGTCCAGAGGTGAACTTAACACATATCCCTAATCATCCATAAGCAAAGGGTCCAGAGGTGAACTTAACACATATCCCAATGCTACAAACAAGTATTGGGTCCAGAAGTGAACTTAACACATATCCCAATACACAGCTATCGCACACCGGGTCCAGAGGTGAACTTAACACATATCCCGTGTACGACAACCGATCACGTGTCAGGTCCAGAGGTGAACTTAACACATATCCTGACACGCCACAAGCAAAACACGTAATGGGTCCAGAGGTGAACTTAAAACATATCCCATCACGCGACATACAAAACACGTAATGGGTCCAGAGGTGAACTTAACACGTATCCCATCACGCGACATACAATTCAACCATTAACATCCAAAGATAGAAACTAACCTATAGCTCTAACTTCTTAAACCACTAAACAACACTTAATTGATCCCGGGAACTAAGACCAGGGAGAGCCGGTTTCCCTTTTGGTTACCCGACCGGGGGGTCTCTATCCTTACTCCATTCCCGAACCCAATATAGTGTCGCCCATCCTTCGGGGACCTCAGATACATATCAAAGATACAAGGAACGAGTTTCAATCAAAACCGATCAACCGTTTAAAAGTTACGAACGAATTACGAGTTAAAAACAAGCTACAGGGATCCCCAGCCGGTCGGCAGGCAGCCGGCCTACCGGCTGGGAACCCAATCCCCTACACTTTATGAAAAATCCTAAAAGAGGCTACCAGCCGGTCGGCAGGCAGCCGGCCCACCGGCTGGCAACCCAAACCATATTTCTCAAACTTTCGCAAATTACCTACAATGCACTCCCAGCCGGCTGGCAGGCGGCCGGTCTGCCGGCTGGGCATCCTAATCCCACGCATATCCAAATTTCGCAAAACAACTAAAAGCATCCCCAGCCGGTCGACCGGCGGCCGGTCGGTCGACCGGCTCAAAGAGCCTGACTTCCAAAATCGTATTTTCCAGCCAAATCAAAACTTCATTAAATCGGTTCCAAACTTTAAGAATTGCAACATATAAAGTTTACCCAACATCACAAATCACCCAATAACACTATCTATCAGTAATTAAACCACAAAACAATCCTCAAACGATTACATGTATCCGTCGCAAACATGAAATTTCTGAAAATGAATGATTAAGCAAATGAACCATCATCCAAGCATGAATTCATCAAGTAAGAACATTCCTAACATGTTACTAAGTCCATTAATCATCAACCTCAAACAAAATCAGAAATAATAACAAGAACACAACAAAACTTGCTATTTTAACAAAAAGGTCGAGTTACTCGTAACGTCACCTTAAATGCAATCCCGCTCAAAGCTCGTCTTCCACAATGAAGCTATCTATGTCCGGGTCTTCCAAGCCTTCGCCTACAATCAAGAAAAACGAGTTTAAGGGATCAAAAGACGATTTTAGGAAAAACAGCCTATTTTTCGAAATAAGGGAAATGAAAATCGGAAGTGACGGATGGCTTGCAAATTCGATGAGGATTCCGAAAATGATATTATTACCTCGATTCGGTGAACGGATGATGAAGAAAAGAGGAAAAGAAGATGAAGATTATGGAGGTTTTGTGAGGAAATGAAATGTCAGTAGGTTTTGTTTTTGAGGATGACTCTATGTCGACTAAAGGGTCTTATGAGGGTTTAAGGTTGTCCTTTCCGTTTAAATGAAACGGGTTTGGATATCTTGAATGGGTTTTAAGATGTGAACTTAAGTTGCCAAGTTTGTATTCGTCTTAAGGACTTAAGTTTCTTAAGACGAATCTTACTATTTATTTAAAACACTTTTCAATAAATTACTAAAATATTATTTTATTACTTAAAATAATTAAAAACCCTTAAAATATATTTTATAAAAATACGGGATGTTACAATTTTGGTGATTCGAAATGTCTATATGATATCTGGTTATTAAATGAGTATCGCAATTATGTAATATATTGTTTGGTATTTGAATAACAATGATCAGATTTGTATGTTATATTAATCCATGTCTGGTGATATGCATGCGGCTATAAGATCCCTGAACCAGTAGGTAGAGATATAGTAAAATGATATGTGTAATGAGTTGCTGATAAGTGGCACCTTAGTGACTTCTAGGATATATTTACGTACTTAAATAAATTGTGATTGTTACGAGGATAGAAACTACTGCATTGCCTATACATGCATGATGATTGAGTTATTTAGTTGATTTTATTTGCGACTTCGTAACCTTTACCGTTTTGATTTAGATGGCAATTACATGTTAATATGGTGCAATGTGATTTCAATGTTTCAATGATATGTCAACATGTTTTGGAGAAAGTATGATTGTGTGATAATGTGTAGTAATTTTAAAAGAACCAAAATTTTTAATAAATTCCTGGATATTACCTTGTTTGTACGGGCTGCCATTTAAAATGTGTTCTTTATATGAATGTGAAAATTTTGTGTGTGATAACCTTCTGATTTAGCTTTCCAGTGCTTTTGGTTTCATGTTAATACGAATTATAGTTTGAGAGAAATAAATATCTTAGTCGCCAGTGGTCAGATTGTTACTGCACAGTTCTGTTTTGACCCATGTTTTTGCAAATGACACCATTTAAACCGTATTTATTGTTTATGCATAATTGCAACTCCACTGTTTAGAATATTCATTCATGTTTCGAAATGATAAGCCACGTAAAATCTTAATGAGTCGTTAATTAATAGTGATTTTTACAAGTTGCCCAATTTTCTGTTTATTTGATGAAAAGTTTTGTTCAGACCAACTGAGTTGTAAAATTTATTTGTTATAAATAATTATCTTAAGCTTTGGAATTGATTCATTTTCCCATGATTATTTAATTCCTTATATTTTCTAAAAACTATAATAGTTTGCAAGATAGCTAAGCGGTTATTTAATTATGATTTTTGGATGTTGCAGCGTGATGTATGATTGTTGAAATTGTAAGTTGTGTAAGTTTTCAATATAAAAGTTTAATGAAATATGAATTATGTGATGTAACCATGTAATATTCTGTTATGACATTAGTAGCATGAACAATAGACATATGATATGGATGTGAACTTTGTTATAAAATAATATAACCTTAATTATTATTGGTGAGATTTATATAAAGGTAGTTTTATTTATACCAACACTATTGTTATGCCACAAGGTGAACTACATATTGTTATGTTTAAATCTGATCACGAGTATTGAATTAGTAATCTGGTTGATATGTGAATTATGGGAAGTGCTAGTCTAGCTTTCGAATTGTAGCTTGTAAAATTGTCAGTTGATTCGTGTTTATAAATTATCATTAATTACAACTTCATTGTCAGAAAATTTCAAAATGTTTTCAGGATGATAATCCATGATAAAGCCGATGATTGATAACTATGGTAATTGTTTTGCAACCTGACAAAATCTGTAGCTACGTGTTTATGAAATTATGCTTGAATATGAAATTGTTCCGCAAGATATAAACCTCTTATTTCGCAAGTCATATTTACTAGTTTTTATGACAAATGATGTAATGCGAATGGATGAGAAGGGTACCTAAATGATTTTTAAGCCATTTATATCTGATATTGCTAAGTTGTCTTGCTAGTCTAAAATTGGTGTATATCTCGTGAGATAAGTCAATGCTCCATGTTTAATTATATTGGTTAAATTTTGCTTTATGCCTTTTCTAGAATATGCTTTTGCTTCTATAATATGATTATGAGCCTAGAATGTTTTAATTTGTCATTTATGAATTTTGAGTTATTGATTGTTTACATTGATATACATACGTTAAGTTTGTCTTAAAATCTCAAGAGTATATAAGTGTTTGTTACCTGACTTTGTTTTAACTGCGTAGCATGAAATTGACAAATATATGTTGTTGCTTGAAAAGTCGGCCGCTAGTTGCCAGTATAGAGTAATTAGCTTATCAGATGATTTGTGACTATGGTTTCGGTAAACTTCTTGAGCATTGGATGTGAAATTTTGTAATGGGGTTATGGGGACGTAACCATGTCTTAAGGAGGATAGGATTGTAAAATCTTAATGATCTTTGAATTGGCTAATTGATATGTCGTGCTTGTTTGAATAAACGTGATAATCATGTTTACTTTTGTTATGCATTATATTGTAATTCGTCAATTATCTTTTAATTTAGTTATGCGTTAAACTTTGGGGACAAAGTTTTCTTAATGAGGGTAGAATTTAACAGCTCGTGTCTAGAAGCCAGTATAAGTGTTGTTTGTGTTTGTTTCGTGTTTGTTAGATGTTCGTTACCATTACGGGATGGTGAACTTCGGGACGAAGTTCAATTTAAGGAGGGAAGACTGTAATACCCCGTATTTTAGCCTCGGTCAACGGCAGTCAAACTCTGTTTTATACAAGTATTTCAAATGAAATGTTTATAAAGTATTTTACGTAAAGTACTATTATTTTATAAATCGTATTTCTACGATCAATTCGTATTTCATAATAGTTTTATATTTCATGATTATTTTATAAAATGGCAATTCATTGTATTCCTAATTTTAATAATATATTTATAATTATATATGTTTCTTATTTTTTTATTAATTTCTCATCTATACTTCAATTCTATTCTTTTATTTAAGACGTATAATTTTATATTCTTATATTAATTTAATTAATATTTTACTAGTTAATTTAATTGGTATAATTAATCATATGTACTCGTTTATTTTACATTACGGGTCGAGAACGGGATATAAACACATAAGTGTCTCGGGATGAGCTATGGGCCGAATAAGAGAAGACTCGTTTGCCTAGGCTACACTACATCGACTAAACCCTACCTCATCCCGAACCCTACATCGACAGAATCCTACCTCCTCACAAATCCAACATCGACATATCCCTTAACATCAACTAAAACAAAACAAACCCTACCACTCCCTCATATTGCCTGCCTCCTTCTACCTATCGACATATCAACAACCACAGATAAACCCTATCTTCTTTTCCCGTCTGCCCCTACTCCTTTCACACTCAGAAACCCTACGCAAACCAGGGAGTTGGAAGAGAACGAAAGTAGCAGCCACACCACCATCACCACCTTCGTTTGCGAGATGCGTGCTTGTAAGTTTAACTCTTTGTTTCTCGTGCTTTTGAGACTTTCGAATCTGGGTTTTATAGTTGTGGGTCATCCTTGCAGTGTGAATAACATGTCTTTCGTCAATAAGCAACCATATGACCACCGTACTAACGCTTACAACCCCATCTTATGTCGACTGTGATAGTTACGTACTCTGTTTTAGGCGTGTTTGCTCAGTTTGTTTTGTTTGTTTTTCGTTCATAACTTGAGTCAATTCGTGTCATGGGTCATGGCTGTTAATAGTGGTGTTTTAGTAAGCGGTGTTGGTGGTGGTAAGAAGGAGTGTGGTGGCCGGAGGATAACGAATTGAGAGTATGTTCAGAGTTTCAGAAACAGGGGTTGCGTGTTGGATGCAGTGGGTTTTGGGGGTGGTTGATTCAGAAATTGAGCGGTGTCGAAGGTGGGTTCTTCGCACCAGGGAGTTGTGGGGGTCGTGAGGTGTCGAGGGTGGGGTTTGGTCGCGGCGGCGGTGGTTTTAACAGGCTGTTAGAGTGTCGGGTTTGCGGAGGTGGAAACACGGGTTACATGTATTTCTTTGTGACTGCTGGGGGTTACTGGGACCATCGACGCCAGGTCCGTGGGAGTTAGGGTCTAGGGCTTGTGTCGGGGGATACGCGGGGGTACAGTGGTGGCAACGACCGTGGAGTCGTGGTGGTCAGGGCAGCCTAAGGGTGGTGACGAGGCTGTTTTATTAGGGCTGTCACAGGTGTTTTATAAGGGTTGTTTCGTTTTAAGGGTTGTTTTGGTGTTTGATGCGTGTTGTTTGTGTTAATATTATTAATGTTATTAGTATCATTATCATATTATTGTTCTTATTATTATTATTATTATTATTTTTTTTCATTATTCTTGTTATTATCATTGTGCTTAGTAATGGTATTGTTATTATTATAAGTATTTATAATTTATGTGATGGTTATTAATATTATTTGTTTAGTTTGTGTTGATGTTGTTAATAGTTAAATTGTTTAGTTCAAGTTCATTTAGTTGGGATCAACTAATTTAATTAGTTGAATTGGTTTAGTTAACTTGTTAAATATTGTTGTGGCGGTAATTTTAATTAATTACCTAATCGAGTTATTGGCTAGTCGTGCTTAATATCGTCTCGTTATGCTTAATACACTACTTGGTTAATTATATTGATTAGTTGTTATATTATACCTTATTTAAGTAGTTATATTAGTTAGTAATTATTATTCATATTATATTTGTTAGGTAACGGTTTTGAAGTGGTATCGAGTGTTATTGTTATTGGCATGAGCATTGCACTATTTAATAGAATGATTGATCAAGAGTATTGTTGCATTCATGAGCATGGCATATGCATTGGTTACTGAGAAAGATATGGAACATATATTGTTTGATATAAAGCCCAGGGTGGTTCTGCAGACCAGGCCTGGTGTCTTATCAGCTATTGAGCTGGTGTTCGGTGACGACCGATTATAGTCTGCCGGGAGGTTCGGTATGGCTTGGTGCAAGGGTATGAAATGAGATTGAGCTCGAGTATATCATGGCATTTGCATATCATTTATCTGTTGCATTATAATTATTGTGTTATCCTACTCAACCGCGAGGTTGACAGTGTATTCGTGTACACCTACGATGATCCGGAATGGGGAGTAGATTCTGCAGGTCAGAGACAGATGAGCTAGGAGCAGGGGCAGGAATGTGAGATGCATACTTTGGACCGACTTAGAACTATATCACATTTAGATGAGTCATCAATTGTATTTCTTTTCCGTCATGTAGTAACTGTAATAACCAAGTTTAAATTTTATCAGTTTTTATAAAAAGTATTTTGGTTTGTTTTACTTTTTTATTCACTACCTCGGACATTCCGAGATGCTAACAGCTCTATTTATTTAAGAATGTCTTGCTAAAGGGTCTTAAATAAATGGGGGTGTTACATAGGGTTACACAATGTAATAGTTTCAAGGCATATTTAATTATTTTGTTCCTTGTGTAGTTAACACACAAAGCACACACATAATCACCTTCCAAAACCGATACCCTATAAAATAAAATGGACACCCATTTTATAAATGTCATTTTGTACAATTGTATAATTATATGTGACATACAATATGTCACAATTATAAAACAATTGTTTTTAATTTAAAATGCATATTTATCAAATAAATATCACTTATAAATTAAATAAATCATATTTAACAATTTCACTAGTAATTCATAATTACCTATATATAAAATGGTCATTTTAATAATCGTCAATACGATTTACAACACTTGTAATAATATTCAACCTGATTCATTCTAATTTCGATATTTCATGAACATTGATTAATGTTTGACAATTGACACGTTTCAATTTCAAACATAAATCATACATTAAGAGTTAACCTCTGATTTCTCGATATTCTATTTTAAGGAATCTGATCAACTCGTATCAGTATACACTTGATCAGTTTATCAATTAAGGGAATTGTCCTATAGGTGTGACCTAAAGGGATCAACTGACCGCCACCGTCATACGACAGTAATGTCAAACTCTAGCTAGCCAATCATTACTGATTAATGTTGGTCATTTGACTTTATATTTTTTTTTTTATCATCCCTTGCGCATTCTTGTCATGAGATTTAATTATGTGATCGCAATATTGTTGAGGACACATTTCCCAACAATCTCCCACTTGTCCTCGACAAGTGTGCGTCACCAATTCTCTTGTCCTATTACAATCTCACACTCAATGCAGGGTGTCTCTCTGAGGTCGTACTTGCATTCGATCATATCATGAGTGGTTTCCTCGATCTGAAGAATAACTGTTTGACCGGAATTATCTACCATAGATACCTCCGAGCGTGGCCACCCATTTTCAGTTAACTTCTCCTCGAGTGGCCTTGAGATTTGAACAACCCTGACAAGGTGTGGACAATTTCTATCGTACTACTCCCTCTAGCTAGCCACAGTCAGCCACAACCCAAAGCAATCCCATTTGACTCCAGTTACGAAAAGTCGCAGAGAATGGATCAAGGTTATGCCAAAACTGTACCATCTTGGGAGAGTAGTATTTAGTCTAAGAATTGACTCATAAGAATACTATAGCAGCTCTTGCCACGACCCGGCTATCATAAAATTTCCGGAACTCTATAAGCAGTCACTTTACCTGACAGAGTGTCTTTTGCAGTCTGTCTATGTGATCGACTTGTCATCACGTATGACTCTATGGCATTTGAACTTGCCATCAGTCGCCTCACATTTTAGTCGCTTTGAGATGTCACCTCATGTAAGCGGCCAGGTGCTAGACTAAGTCAATCCAGTTCACTTTATAGGTTTCAAAGTTGTCTCTTACAACCCACTTGGATTTTGAAAAAGTATCTCATTGAGAGGTATTATAACTCAAATGACATTGTCATGCTAAGACAGTCAATACTTCTCCATAGCATTTGATGCATGATCATCAAATTGTATTAGTGTTTTGCGAATAACCCTTTTATTCATGATTCCACAACTTACAAATTTTGGTCTCCTTCTATCTCATATTATCTCGTATAATATGATCTTATTTGAGCACATATCTAGAACTCATTCTAGATCTTGAGTTTCCTTTCCTGAGGGAAGCTCCCACTGTTATCTTACAACTCGTGACGTATCGTCACTTATGTACTGAAATCTATATTGTAGTTATTAATAATTTCATTACTCCAATATTTTCACTCATCTTGGCAATTTTAATCAAAAAGTTTTAGGTTCACATTCATCAATATGAATAATGTAACCAACCATTTTGAATTCTAATGCGTACCTTCCCGTGAAGCTCCATCATCCTATGATATATTTCATTTTATTCATCTAGAATTTTGAGAACTTCTTATTCTTTACACTCTAAAGAATCACCATTCTCTCTAAATGGTACGTTCATTTCTCAAATGAATATCGCTCCCACTAAAATCAACATCACTCCTTTTATAGCGATTGATATTTCTTAAATGAACCTTTCACTTCACGCATGTTATTAATTTGCTTTTACTTGAACCAGTACCACTATCCCTATAGTGGTCTACCTCCATTCAATGAACATCACTTCTTTCATGTCTTCGTTTCCTTGAGACGAATATGACATGATATTCCCTTATAAATACATTGAGAGAATTTATGACATGATATTCCCTTATAACTACATTGAGAGAATTGAGATGATTTCTTCTCTTTTATCTTATAATTTTAGAAAAATCATTTGTTAAGGAACTGTTTTCCTTCCGATTTCATACGGGGTTTCCTTTATCCTCTCTTTGAAACAATGAACATAAGGAACATTTCCTCTTGTGTTCTCCCGTAGTTTCTTCAGTGTCCTCTCGTAGTTTCTTTTATTCATTCATTTAGGGTTCTTCTTAAGACTCTCATGTAGGATTCTTCTCTAAGATCCTACATTTATATCATTGGTTTGCAATGAACATAAGGAACATTTCCTCTTGTGTTCTCCCGTAGTTTCTTCAGTGTCCTCTCGTCGTTTCTTTTATTCATTCATTTAGGGTTCTTCTTAAGAATCCCATGTAGGATTCTTCTCTAAGATCCTACATTTATATCATTGGTTTGCGGGCGAAATATTTTCTCTCACTCTATCCTCTTTAAAAATAACCTTTATTTGCATAAGGATAGCAATTTTCGATATAACCAATGCATATGAGTGTTTGAAAAGTTTTATAGGGGTGATGAATACATTCTCATTTTCACTTAAAATGATCATCTTATAATGAACTAATGTTCATTTTGATTGAATATTTTCCTCTTAGAAGGTGTATTTCTCCGTTTAAATTAATCAACACTACTTTGATTCTTTCTCTTGATCGTATCAATCTTATTGTACAATGAACATTTCAGGGTACTTCTTTAGTGATCTATTAAGATCACATGAACTCATGTTATAAGGTATGCAATTTATTTTAGGAATCAATAATTCGATTAAGAACAAAAGTAGCGACTTGGGTTGAAAACCAAGTCACTAATATCCAAAATACAACCATTGTTTAGGATTCAAATCCTTGTCTTACAAGAAAATAAATTGTTCTAGGAAATAAAATGCAAAATATGAAAGAAAACAATAATGAAAATTAGAGCCCAACTCTTAAGTCTTCAATCAATTGGATGCTACCATAGCCATCCATGTAAGGAACTTCATGCTTCCTTCTCCTTGCCTCTGTCATTAGGAGGTGGCCCTTTAAAACAATTAAAAAGGGTAAAATCAACAATTTGTATCACTATATATAAGTTGACATAATAACATGAATTTTGAACGAGAAGTATTATCTACGGCGGTTGCCGTTCCATTTTTGAGGCCGGTCAAGTATTTTGGGCAATTACGCTTCCAATGTCCTAACCTCGTGCAATAATGGCACTTGTCTTCAGATTTTGAAGATGAGGTGGAAGCGCCTTTCGAAAAGGTATTTTCTTTGGCCGGTTTGGGCTTGAACGTTTTCTTGCCCTTGCCTTTGAAGGCATTCCTCTTGAAGTTGCCTTTCCCTTTCTTCTCGATGTTCAAGACATCCTTAGTGGAACTTTCATGAAGTCCCATGTCCCTCTCGGCTTTAACGAGCATCTTATGCAATTCATCCAATGTGGCCTCTTGATTTCGCATGTTGAAATTCACCCGGAATTGAGCATACGATTTCACCTTATTGAGAGAGTGAAGGACTCGGTCAATGATGAGAGAGTCGGGAACATCAACTCCTTGCAACTTTAGAGTCTCCGCGAACTCAACTAATTTGAGTACATGAGGGCTTATCTTTTGTCCCTCCTTCAAGCAAATGTCGAAGAAGGCGGAAGCCGCCTCATATTGAATCACCCTTGGAGTTTGTGAAAACATCGTCGCAAGTTTGGTGTATATCTCTCATGATGTGCTTAACTTGATCATACTCCTTTGGAGATCCGGCTCCATGGAGAAGATAAGCACATTTTTAAGAGCGGAGGACTCTTTCATGTAGGCTTCATAGGCCTCACGAGTTGAACCGCGGAACGAGCGGTCGGAGCGGGAGGAGCGGCTTCGGAGAGGTAACGAGTCTTATCGTCACCTTGAGCGGCCAAAAGTAATTGCGCATCCCAATCCTTAAAATTGGAACCATGCTTATCGAGTTTGCAACGATCCATAAAGGATCGAAGCCATGATGCATTAGTGAGAGGTGGAGCATTGGTTGCCATTGACGATGTTGAAAAATTAAACTACAATAAAATGAAAGAATTAAAACAACATCATTTTTAAAACTCGTAATTAATTTTAAACAAGTTTAGTTATTTACTTAATGATCTCTTACCCAATCAAGTAAACAATCCCGAGACCCAAATCCATATTAATCCGGGTACGGTGTAGCCGATTCAACCCTTATTGATATAATTTGGTGGATTAACCTTTTAATCGGTTCTACCTTAGAACTCTCGGTCGACAATTTTCTAAAAATTGTCTTTAGCCCGAACTTATTGCAACTACGGTTACGAATACCTTCGTTGAGATCGACCAAATTTCAAGGTGTAATCTTATTACCCCACTTACCCAACGTAACAATTTTAGTACCCCGGTGTAGCCGAGCCTACATTCTTGTGAAGAAGAGATTCATGGGTCTATACTTTTTGGTAAGGCTAAGTCTCAATATTCATTTGTAAGTGATCTAGTCAAAATTATTATCTATCTCCATTTAAGTGAACTAAGTCGGTGAATTATCGATAAAATAATGGACTAGGTCGATTAAATCGAATAAAATGCATGACATGATATGACGATTTGGCTATGCATGCAAACATATAAAGCAAAATAAAAGCATAAAAGAATAAACCCTAGTATGGCCTTTCCTAGAAAATAAATAATAAAAGTACAAATTCGGAAACCAACTCATTTGGTCCCTTGAACTTCACGAGGCACACTTCCCAAGGCAAACACCGTCTTGGTCGGAACTCCTTTCCGAATGGCATCGTCTTCAAGGCTCACCGGAATTTACAAAAATTACAACTTTTCTAGTCTACTTTATACATTTATAAAATAGAAAACAATAAATAAAGTGATACGAGATCACATTAATTACATCCGAATCGATAACCCCTTACATTACGGGAAATATCGATAATTAAAATATGCAATGCTTATGAATAAAATCATGACAATCATAATTAAAATATGCAATGCTTATGAATATGAACTAACATCCAAACCTAAGCCAAATCGTCCTATTTAATATCATTTATATATATAGTTATCGTATACCTCGGTTTTTATGGAATTGCGTGCTTTAACGATTAAAAACACTAGGCATTATGTGAATCGGAATTCACTCTTAAGTTAATCACCCCAACTCATTTAGGTTTCAAAATTTAGTCATACTCAAACTTTGAACATGATTTAACTTAATATTATAATATTGTTCGGTATTACTCTGTTTTACGGGAAAAATAATATAAAATTCAAAAAGAGTTATAAAATTTCGAAAAATTCAAAATTCAAATTTTGAATATTCTGGAATATTCTTAAAATTTCAGAACTTTAAAAATATTAGTATTACAAAAATTATTAATATGTTTCATAAATAAAGCATATAACACGCATTTTTAAGCCGTAAATTCAAAATTTACTTTAAAAGCTTGCAATAAAATACTAATATTATTTTTATATATTCCAAAACACTTAGAGAACTGATATGGACAGAAAATTTCAGCTAATGCACTGCCCAAGAACTGAAAAGCAATTTATGACTTTTAATAATTCAATTTTTAACTTTAACAATTAACTTTTGGCTCCCAAGAAAAATATGGTGATGAACATATCAAATATGACTTACATGGGTTAAATGTTTCGGCCATTTTAACAACTTTTGCTATTTTTAACGATTTATGTCATATACTGTACAATTTTAACCATTAAAATTATTTCACAAGCATAAAATCAAATAAAAATCTCGAAATTTTTATACATGCTGGAAATAATATATATGACATCGTGTGAAATTTTTATGGCCAAATTCCAAATTAAACTATTAAAGTCGAAATAATGTCACTTTTATCCGATTTTTACATTAAAAATCATTAAACATGCAATATATGCGATAAATTTATGGAAAATTTAGTATATATTTTAAATATTTCATGTGACATACTCAAAAAATTTTATAGTCAAATTCGAAATATAACTATACAAACCCATTTTTATTCATTTTATGGCATTTGAACATTTAAAATTCCTAAACCATGTATTTTAACTCCATAAATTACGAAAATTCATATTCATATCATAGGAAATACATGTGAAACCATACTAAAAAATCTCGGCCAGAAGTTAATTTTAGCTATTTTTCCCAAAAATTAAAATTTTAACCATTAAAAATTATAAAAATAATAAAAACCGAAAATAAAATACCTATGAACAATATACATGCAAAATATATTCCAAATATCCTAAAATACATTTAGAATCAGAAGGTATTCATGCATAATAATTTCGGCCATATCATATACGAACTAAAATTTCAATTTTATTTTTGTTATCTCTTAATAACTTCGTAAAAATGTAAACGAAAAGCATGCAAACAACCGATTTGCTCTGATACCAATTGTTAGGTTTAAATATCTCAAAACTTAATATTTTAGTCATACTAAGAAAATTGATAATTAACATTTTAATTTTATGTATTTTAGATCTTATGCATGCTAATAATAAAGCGGAACAAGGAATCGAAATCTCACTTATTTCGACAAGAAGGCACGGATGATCCTCCAAGTTTAATACCCAAGTAGGATATCTCCTTCAAGATGCACCCAAGACAACCCCTTAAAATTGTAAACCACGCGAGCTAGGTGTAAGAAGAATGGTTTCCTTAACTTAAAATGTATTCTAATCTTGTTAGAGTACTTAATATAATACTAGAAATTTTATAGTATTACACTATAATCTTATTATATGAATATATGAAATAGTATTAGAGAGGATTTCCTTGAGTTTTCTCACACTAGAAACTCACTTGGGGTTAGAATGAATAATCTCTAAAAGATGTAAACATTTTGCATATGATAGGGTTGTTGGGTTGCTTGAGCCGTGAGCTCACATTAGGAAGCATCAAGAATGTTTTTTGTCTTACCAACACACATAGGGTTACACAATGTAATAGTTTCAAGGCTTATTTAATTATTGTGTTCCTTGTGTAGTTAACACACAAAGCACACACATAATCACCTTCCAAAACCGGTACCCTATATAATAAAATGGACACCCATTTTATAAATGTCATTTTGTACAATTGTATAATTATATGTGACATACAATATGTCACAATTATAAAACAATTGTTTTTAATTTAAAATGCATATTTATCAAATAAATATCACTTATAAATTAAATAAATCATATTTAACAATTTGACTAGTAATTCATAATTACCTATATATAAAATGGTCATTTTAATAATCGTCAATACGATTTACAACACTTGTAATAATATTCAACCCTAATCATTCTAATTTCGATATTTCATAAACATTGATTAATGTTTGACAATTGACACGTTTCAATTTCAAACATAAATCTTACATTAAGATTTAACCTCTGATTTCTCGATATTCTATTTTAAGGAATCTGATCAACTCGTATCAGTATACACTTGAACAGTTTATCAATTAAGGGAATTGTCCTATAGGTGTGACCTAAAGGGATCAACTGACCACCACCGTCATACGACAGTAATGTCAAACTCTAGCTAGCCAATCATTACTGATTAATGTTGGGTCAGTTGACTATATATATAATTTCGTATCATCCCTTGCGCATTCTTGTCAAGAGATTTAATTATGTGATCGCACTATTGTTGAGGACACATTTCCCAACAAGGTATGGATCGATCGAGTCTCTTGAACCTAGTCCAAGCCTCACTGAAATCTTCCGAAGCTCCTTGTTTAAAGCTACTAATTTGCGCCCTCAACGCATTAGTCTTAGCCGCGGAATAGTATTTCTGATAGAAGGCCAAGGCTAATGTGTTCCAGTCGGTCACTCCCGCACCAGTGCGGTCTAAGTCTCGGTACCACTCCCTTGCCGAGTCTCGGAGAGAAAAAATGGACATCGTTTGCCTGATTTGATCCTGGGTCACTCCATCTGGGGGTGCAATAGAGCATATATAATCCGTAAAAATTTCTATATGCTTTGTTGCATCCTCATTAGCCGCGCCCCCGAATTGATTTTTCTCCACCATGGAGATGTAAGAAAGCTTGGCCTCGAATGGTTTGAAGGAAAACGGTAGTCATATATACTAGTTATCCAAATAATATAGTCTTACTAATTATTTAACTTATTAATCTCATATTAATATTGTTGATCTTTTGCATGCAATGACATTTATGGAATAATAATGAAAAAGGGCTTACAAACGGTCCGAATGAGTGCTAGGACGATCCTCCACGGAGCAACCAAAATAGCTTGCCTCCTTTACGATGCACCAAGACCTACCCTTAAACACCGAGACACGAGCACGAGCACGAGCTAGGTGACGGAATCGGTAATCTTAAAATTGTGTACTAATTAATATAATTAGTATACTAAAAATATTATCTAAGTAATATTTTAGAGATTGTTCTATTTTCTTACTCTAGAAAATGCATGAACATTTGTTTTAATATGTGAAGTATCACATATATATAGAGAGAATGAGTTTTAGGTTGGGGTGGGTGTGCCGTGTACTTCAAGTGCATGGGGAAGGATATTAGTCCATATTGTCATACTTACATGCACAAGGTATAGTCACATCATATAAAATGTAAACAATAATTATAAGATAAATGTCATACATAACATTTCTTATAATACACATTGTCACGGCACACACACACAAACGTAAAATGGACTTTCATTTTACGATTTGTAATTTCTACAATTTACTAATATGTAACATCTTATGTGACATAATTAATTGTATTAATTTAAAATATATATATTTATCACATAAATAATATTTCTAAATTAATTAAATCATATTTAACAAATTATTTAGTAATTCGAAATTACTGTCCCAACATATGGTTATCGTAATAATCGTCGATACGATATATTAACAACGTTTGTCATAACCATGAACCATTCATTATACTAATTTCGATACTTCTAAAATATCGATTAATATTTGATAATCGACACATTTCAATTTCAAATATAAATCTTACCTTAAGATTCAACCTCTGATATCTCGATATACGGTTTTAAGAATATCGATCAATTCGTATCATATATAATTAATCAATATATGTTTAAGGGGTTAGTCCTAAAGGTGTGACCTAAAGGGATCAATTGACAACAACCGTCATACGACAGTAATGTCAAACTCTAGTCAGCCAATCATTACCGATTAATGTTGGTCAGTTGACTATATCAAATATCGGATCGTCCCTTGCATATTCTTTTCATAAGATTTATGACAATGATTTTTATCACTGTCGTGATCGCATTATTGTTGAGGACACTATGTCAAACTCTAGTCAGCCAATCATTACCGATTATTGTTGGTCTGTTGACTATATCAAATATCAGATCGTCCCTTGCATATTCTTTACATAAGATTTATGACAATGATTTTTATCACTGTCGTGATCGCACTATTGTTGAGGACACATTTCCCAACAATCTCCCACTTGTCCTCGACAAGTGTGCGTCACCAATTCTCTTGTCCTATTACGTCATCTCCCACTCAATGCAAGGTGTCTTCCAGGTCGTACTTGCATTTGATCATATCTTGAGCGGTTTTCTCGATCTGGAGATTTAACTGCTTTGACCTGAATTATCTACCATAGATACCTTTCGAGCGTGGCCACGCATTTTCAGTTAAACTTCTCCTCGAGTGGCCCTGAGATTTAAGACAACCTCGACGAGGGACTGGACAATTCCTATCCTACTGTTCCCTTCGACTAACACAATCCATCATGACCCAAAAGAAGCCCATTTGACCCCCCTTTAACGGTTGATCGTAGAGCTAAAATCAAAGTCAATCTGAGGCTGTGTCACCTTGGGCGAACAGTCTCAAGTCTAAGAATCGACTCATGTGAATAATATAGTAGCTCTCGCCATGACCAGGCTAATTATAAAATTTCCAGAACTCTATAAGCGGTCACTTAATGCCCGAGAAAGTGCCTCTTGCAGTCTGCCTATGTGATCGACTAGTCATCCCATATGACTGTATGACATCTGAACTTCCCATCAATCGCCTCACACTCTAGTCGCTTCGAGAAGTCACCTCATACAAGCAACTATGGGCTATACTAAGATAATCCAGTTCACTTATGGGGTTCAAAAATTGTCTCTTACAATCCATTTGGATTTCACAAAGTCTAAATTGTGAGTTAATAATAATAATAACTCAAACGATAAGAGTGATTGTTAAGTGCCTCCACATTAACAATCTTTGATGCTCATACATCAATTTTTATTAATGGTTTACTATGTGAATATACCATACATTCATATCTTTTAAACCTACAAATTTCGGTTTCCTTATGACTCATATTATCTCGCATAATATGATCTTATTCAAATACATTTCAAGTCCTTATACACGACTCGAGTCTCCTTACTTTAAGGAAGCTCCCATTGTTTTTGTAATAACCCGTATTTTAATATCTTCGTAATAATAAATTATTAATATAAATTATTTTGACTAGAGATTATTTATATTTAAAATGTATGATGTTTTATATACTATATTATTATAGTATTCCTATTTATTATCAATTGAACACAGTGGTTGCTTTGTTATTATTATTATCATTATTATTATTATTATTATTGTTGTTGTCACTATTATTACTATTATTATCATTTTATCATTGTATTACTTTTGTTATTATTGTTATTCCTTTTATTATTATTATTATTATTAACATTATTATTATTATTATTATTTTTATTATTATTATTATTATTATTATTATTATTATTATTATTATTATTATTATTATTATTATGGTATTCTTATAAACTCGTAATTTTATTATGTCACGAGTATAATATTGTAAAATAATATTATTTATAACGTGTTTTATATTTTGATAATTTAATATACACTTGTACGGTATTTAATTTTATGTGGGAAAGCATTATATACATAATGTGACGAATGGATTTTGGTGCATGTGAGTTGACGTAAGAAGACCGATTTTTCTGAGGCTTGACTACGATCATTTACGATATAGATTATGGGTATTACGAGACATGAAACTTAATAATATACATTGAACCTATTTGATAGTTCAACGTACAACCCCATAATTGCATGAGTATGGAATAGGCATACGTATTCATTATGCGGAGAATACAATGAGTATTAAATAGCCGGTAATTACGATAAGTCGATAACTATGCGTTTAAAACCAAATGCTCGCTCTTCTTTCTTCTTTTTTCGTTTGCGTTTCTCCTTCATCCTTCACATTATATTTCTGAAAATAAATAAATGGACAAAGAGTAAGGGCTAGAAAACAATAGTAAGGTACGTCATGTTATCGTTTTATCGCATCGTTTATTATTTTATTATTCGCGACCGTCTTATTTATACACTTGTGAATCCGTTTATACTTGACCCATGAGACTGAGACATGACACGGACCATGGTTGGGGATGGTAAGGAGGATCGTGGGCGTAGTGTAGTTGGTCAGGGAACCACCACGGTGGTCGTAGCAGAGGAAGAATGTGACAGTGATGTACCAATGATAAGACGAGTGTAGGGCGCAGTAGGAACCACAATGGATCTCGGTCATGGGGTAGTTGAATTACTTGTCATTGGACGGTCCTAGATGGATGACTCAGGTGGTGGGTGTTGGCCGTGGGTGTGGCGGCTGCTAGAATTAGACCAGGGCAGAAGAGGGTGTGAGGACGTAAGGTTGAGATGAATTTTCCTCGAGTTGGGGACCACGAGGGGTCTGGTAGCTTGTGGGAGGTTGCTTCTCGGAAATGGGTGGTTATGTGTAACATCCCGTATTTTCGTAAAATCTAATTTAATCGTTTTAATTTATTTTATGTAATAAAATAATGTTTTAATAATTTAACTCGAAAGATTTTAATTTAATAAGTGAGATCCGTCTTAAGAACCTCAAGTCCTTAAGACGAATACAAACTTGGTATCATTTAAATATCCGACTCAATATCCGTTCTAATAATCCGACCCGTTCCTCTAATACGGAAAGGACACCACATATGTACCCTACTTAAATAATATGTCGACATAATCTTCATCCTCAACATCTCATTTTACTGTAAACTCAACTTCTCATAAAACCTCATAAACTCCTTCTTCTTTTGAGAAATTCTTCATCATCCGTTCTTCAAATTGCAAAACTAAGTACATTTTCGGAATCCTCGTTCGATTTCCCAGTCATCCATCACTTTCATTTTTCATTTCGTCGACTTTGAAAAACGGGCTGTTTTCCTTAAAATCCGTTTTAAGAGCTTAAAATCCGTTTCTATGCTTGTAGGTGTTGGCTTGGAGGATCTAGAGATCGATAGCTACGTTATTGAGGAGGATCATCTGCCGGAATAAGCTTAAAGGTGACGATAATGAGAAACTCGCCCTATTTGTGAATATTAGCACTTTTGTTGTTGATCTTGTTATGGTTTCTGAATTTGGTTTAAGTTTGATGATTTACGGACTTAGTAACATGTTTAGGATTGTTCCTATGTGAGAAATTCATGCCCTTTGATGTTGAAACATGTTCATATATTATTTTCAGTTTTTCACAAAGTTAAGACGGATAGTTGATATAATTGCTCGAGGATTGTTATGGGATTTATGTGCTGGTAGATTAGTTATATTTGGTGTTTGATAATGTTGGGAAACCATTAATGGTAGTCTTGCTTGAATTGTTGTGTCGATTCATGAAGTTTTCCTCATATTGCGATTTTGCGATTTTGCGTTACAGGCTCTCTGAGCCGGTCGACCGACCGGCCGCCGGTCGACCGGCTGGGAGAGCATATGTGTATTTTTCGTAATTTTTGGAAAATGGCCTTGGAACTGCCAGCCGGCCGACCGGCTGCCTGCCGACCGGCTGGTAGTCATTATATGTTGAGTATGTTTTGCGAGAACATAAGTAGGATGGGAGCCCAGCCGGCAGACCGGCCGCCTGCCAGCCGGCTGGGAGTGCATATGGGGTGGTTTGCGAAATAGAGAAGGCTAGGGAATGGAGTCCCAGCCGGCCGACCGGCTGCCTGCCGACCGGCTGGGAGTCCTTTGTAATGTTCTCGGTTTTGAAAAGAAAAGCGTAGGCTGAGGGACCACCAGCCGGCCGACCGGCTGGGGATCCCTGATGGCTGTTTTGAGTTGTTTTTCGATCGTAACTTTTGAACGGTTGATCGGTTTTGAGTGAAACTCGTTTTGTATACCCGTGATGTATATTTGAAGTCCCCGGTGTACGGGCAACATTTGATTGGGTTCGGGAATGGAGTGAGGATAGAGACCCCCCGGTCGGGTAACCGAAAGGGAAACCGGCTCTCCCTGACCTTAGTTCCGGGATCAATTAAGTGTTGATTAGTTGCTTAAGAAGTTAGGACTATAGGTTAGTTTCTACCTTTGGATGTTAGTGGTTACACTGGTTGTCGCGTGGTGGGATATGTGTTAAGTTCACCTCTGGACCCACTACGTGTTTATATGCCGCGTGACGGGATATGTGTTAAGCTCACCTCTGGACCCGTTACGTGTTTTGCTTGGGCGTGTCAGGATATATGTTAAGCTCACCTCTGGACCTGACACGTGATCGGTTGTCGTACACGGGATATGTGTTAAGTTCACCTCTGGACCCGTTGTGCGGCGACTGCGTATTGGGATATGTGTTAAGTTCACCTCTGGACCCAATACATGTTTGTGGCATTGGGATATGTGTTAAGTTCACCTCTGGACCCTTTGCTTTCGGATGATTAGGGATATGTGTTAAGTTCACCTCTGGACCCTTCTCATGATTGTAAGTTTTGGGATATGTGTTAAGTTCACCTCTGGACCCTTTACTTGTTGGATGTTGGGATATGTGTTAGGTTCACCTCTGGACCCGACATAGTGTAGTAATGGGATATGTGTTTAGTTCACCTCTGGACCCGTTGCTAGTGTTATGGATGTTTATCTGCTTGCCTTGATGATGGTACAGTGTCAGATATGCATGATGAGTTATGGATGTTTATCTGCTTGCCTTGATGATGGTACAGTGTCAGATATGCATGTTGAGTATGATGTTTAATTGAGTTATGGTTTAATCATCCAAGGCATTGGATGACTCTTAGTTCAGTTTCATAAATAGTTGAATTGAAAGACCCCCCGACTGGGTAACCAGTAGGGAAACCGACTCTCCTTTCTATTGTTTATGAAGTTGGTTGAGAGTCGTGCATGGTAATCGCATGTTTGTAAGAGATCAGATGATGAGTTGTATTTGCTTCACATGTTGTTATATGTTGGAGTATTCTGTATTGTTTTATGTGTTACGTGTTGTCACAAAAGGTGGCTAGGAGAACTCTAGTCACTCCCCACTGATTGTGGCGTACATGTTTTCATGTATGTAGGTACATGCTGGTTGGAGATGGGATCACAGGAGGGCTAGCGAGTGATGATCCATCATCATATGACTTATACCCTATCGTTAGCTAGACTGTTAGACTTTTGATACTCTGTTTTGGTGCCTGTAGGGATGTTCCATCCCAGGCTTGTATTTATGTTTTGGTTTGATACTTAGAACTGCTACTTATCTATTGTCATTTATAACAGTTCTGTTTCCAGTTTCAGTTTAAGACTTCTCGCATGTTGTTTCTTTTAAAAGTTTTAATTCCGCTGCATTTTTGGTACTTTTGTATGTTTATATTTCCGCTTTCGCGAGGGGTTTTACAGTTGGTATCAGAGCATTATTGCTCCCGACGCACTCATGTGACCCCAACCTTAACTTGACCAAGTAAACAAATAATGAATGAGAGATGGGTAGATCTAAGGACTTATTTTGTAGTCTATTTGTGATTGCTAATTGTTAAGCTAATACTTGCTTCTCTTTTGAAGGATGGTGAGACCTAGGGCTGCTGATAACATTGTGCTGCAAGCAATTCAGCATTTGCTTGAGACTCAGAGACAGCAAGCCGGGAATGTTCCACCTCCTCCACCGCCAGGCAACGAGGCTAATCGTCCTGGTAGTTTCTCATGGATAGCTTCGCAGATGTCCCGTAGCCACGTGAAGACATATGGTGGCGAGGTCGATCCGGTAGCTCTTACCGAGTGGTTTAGAGAGATGGAGAGGAGCTTTGCTATGTATTCGGTGGGTAGAGAGGATAGAGTGCGGCTAGCCACTCACTTTCTTACCCTTGAGGCCGACAGGTGGTGGGCGTTGACAGGACCTACTTTCACTCAGGATCCTCTGTTCGATTGGGATGCTTTCAAGGATAAGCTCGAGACGAGGTTCTATCCTAAAGAGCTTAGATCACAGCGACCCAAAGAATTCATGGATTTGAAGCAAGGCAAGATGTCAGTTCAGGAGTTCACAGACCGTTTCAACCAGCTAGCTCACTTCGCATCGAGGTTTGTCAGAGATGAGGCCGAGAGAGTCTACTTTCACCGTGGCAAGCTAGGACCGCGCATCGAGAGCATGGTTCGTCGTGACTCTACTTCTTTCGTGGAGGTTTATGATGATGCTATTTGGGCCGAGAGTTCTATTCGTGCCATTGATGCTGAGACCCGTGCCGCTACTTCTAGTGTGACACCTCACCAGAGATCGGTATACCAGGGGAAGAGACCATTTGTTCCTTCTACTTCTTCACCTTCTTCTCAGAAGAAGCGTTTTGAGAGGTTCTCTACTCCGGTTGCTAAGACCACATTTCACACCGACACATCTGCTAGTGTTTGCCACCGTTGTGGTAAACCTTCTCATCCGGGTTTTGACTGTTTCAAGAATGCTTATAAGTGTTTCACTTGTAATGGATATGGGCATCGATCGTATGAGTGTCCTGAGAGGAACACCGCACTTGGCAAGGCTGCCACAGCTGCTGCAGCGACTAAGGGAGGAAAGCCGAAAGGGAAGATTTTTGTGATGACCAGGGCTGAGGCAGAGGCTCATCCAGACATTGTTGCCGGTATCTTTTCTGTTCTTGGCGCTGAGTGCCTTATTTTATTCGATACTGGAGCTTCTTTATCATTCATATCGACACAGTTCGCCGACCGTTTAGCGCTTGAGTCTTCATTGGTTGAGGAGACTTCTATTTCCTTACCTTCTGGAGACGTGTTTTCCTGCTCATCGTCCCATAGGGATGTTCCTATTATTATTGGTCAAGCCACATTTCCAGCGGACTTACTGAGATTTCCTCTCGAGGAGTTTGACATTATCCTCGGTATGGATTGGTTATCGCGATATCATGCTCGCTTCGAGTGTCGCGACCAGAAAATCTGCTTGAGGAGTTCTTCAGGAGTTCGTGTTTCCTATAGGGGAACTCGCCCTCAAAGGGGTGTTCGTGTTATCTCTTCGATGAAAGCTTCTCATCTTCTTAGGAAGGGTTGCCAAGCCTTCCTGTGTGTTGTTACAGCTGCTAAACCATCGCTACCGAAGCTTGAGGATGTAGCCATCGTTCGTGAGTATCCAGATGTGTTCCCAGATGACTTGCCAGGGATACCGCCAGAGAGAGATGTGGAGTTTACTATTGAGCTTGTCCCAGGTACCGGACCGATTTCTAAAGCTCCTTACCGCATGGCTCCGCCAGAGTTGAAAGAGTTGAAGCAGCAGTTAGAAGAGATGATCGAGAAAGGTTTGATTATACCTAGTGCTTCTCCGTGGGGTGCTCCCGTTTTGTTCGTTAAGAAGAAAGATGGTTCCATGAGACTTTGCATTGACTATAGAGAACTGAACCGAGTGACCGTTAAGAACATATATCCTTTGCCTAGGATAGATGACTTGTTTGATCAGTTGAGAGGTGCTTCTAGGTTTTCCAAGATTGATCTTCGATCGGGTTATCATCAGATTCCAGTGAGAGAGGCTGATATTGCGAAGACTGCTTTTCGTACCAGATATGGGCATTTTGAGTTCGTGGTTATGCCATTTGGGTTGACTAATGCACCGGCTATTTTTATGGATCAGATGAACCGTACTTTCAGTGAGTTCCTAGATACCTGTGTTGTGGTTTTCATTGATGACATCTTGATATATTCGAAGACCGATGAGGAACATGCTGAGCATCTTCGATTGATTCTAGGGATTTTACGCAGACAGAAATGGTTCGCAAAGTTTTCGAAGTGTGAATTTTGGCTCTCGAAAGTTGCCTTTTTAGGACATGTGATATCCAGCGAGGGTGTGATGGTAGATCCCGCGAAGATAGAGGCTGTGGTTGATTGGGAGAGTCCCAAAGATGTTGGAGAGATCCGTAGTTTCCTTGGATTGGCTGGTTATTATCGTAGATTCGTCGAGGATTTCTCTAGATTAGCTCGCCCGATGACTGAGTTGCTGAAGAAAGAAGACAAATTTGTGTGGACCGACAAGTGTGAGAGTTCTTTCCAGGAGTTGAAGACTAGATTGACTTCCGCCCCCGTGTTAGCTTTGCCAGAGGTCGGAGTTGACTTCGATGTGTATTGTGATGCTTCGATGTTAGGACTTGGATGCGTACTGATGCAGAGTGGTAAGCTGATAGCCTATTCATCTAGACAGTTGAGAGTTCATGAGGTGAACTATCCGACGCATGATTTGGAGTTGGCCGCAGTTGTTCATGCTTTGAAGATGTGACGACATTACCTGATTGGATCTCATTGCCGTATTTTCACAGATCACAAGAGTCTTAAGTACATTTTTACTCAGAAAGACCTTAACATGAGACAGAGACGTTGGCTAGAGTTGGTGAAAGATTACGACATCGAGTTGTTATATCATGAGGGAAAAGCCAATGTAGTTGCAGATGCGCTTAGCCGCAAGACTTCTCACTCGATGGGCGTCATGAGAGTATTGCCCGATGAGTTGTGTTCCGAGTTCCGGAAGCTGAGATTAGAGATGGTGGGTAGTGGTTTCGATTGGTTAGCTGCTATGACTGCCGAGCCGTCTTTATATTGGGAGATTCGCCAGAGTTTGCCTTTAGATGCCGATTTCAAGAAGTTCGAGGCTAAGATTTCGAGTGGTGTTGCACCCGACTTGGTGATTGATGCTGATGGTTTCCTTAGGTTCCGTGGTAGGATGTATGTCCCTGAAGTGCCAGATTTGAGGAAGAGGGTTCTTGATGAGGCTCATTTGTCACCGTATTCAGTTCATCCAGGAGGAGAGAAGATGCACAAGGATTTGAGGCTTATGTTTTGGTGGCCTGGTATGAAGAAGGAGATCTTGGATTATGTTAGTAGGTGCTTGACTTGTCAACAAGTCAAGATAGAGCATAGGAGACCTGGTGGTTTGCTACAGCCGCTTCCCGTTCCTCAGTGGAAGTGGGAGTGTATTTCTATGGACTTCGTTACTGCATTGCCTAAGACAGTTGGAGGCAACGATGCGATTTGGGTCATTGTGGATAGGCTAACTAAGTGTGCCGATTTGTGCCTATCAGAGAGACTTGGGATATGGATCGTTTAGCTAGGTCTTATATTGCTGAGGTAGTCCGATATCATGGCGTACCGAGGGAGATCGTTTCAGATCGAGATCCGAGATTTTGTTCCAGGTTCTGGAAGGCTTTGCAGGAGGCTATGGGTAGCCGTTTGTTGATGAGCACTGCATTTCACGCCGCGACCGATGGTCAGTCCGAGAGGACCATACAGACGCTTGAGGATTTGCTCCGCGCTTGTGCCCTCGATTTTCAGAGTTCTTGGGAGCAGTGTTTGCCGTTGGTAGAGTTTTCTTACAACAACAGTCATCATGCTTCCATTGGTATGGCTCCGTACGAGGCCCTTTATGGTAGGAAGTGCCGTAGTCCGATTTGTTGGGATCAGGCTAGTGACGTTCGTGACCTAGGACCGGACCAGTTAGCTGTTACTATTGATCAGGTTCAGCTTATCAGAGGTAGGATGAAGGCCGCACAGGACCGGCAGAAATCCTATGCTGATGTTCGTCGTAGACCCTTAGAGTTTGAGGTGGGAGACCGAGTCTTCTTGAGAGTTTCTCCGATGAAAGGTGTTAAGAGGTTTGGAGTTAAGGGCAAGTTGAGCCCTAAGTATATTGGACCTTTTGAGATCGTGAGGAGGATTGGTGCTGCTGCTTACCGTTTGGACTTGCCTCCTAGTTTGGGCAAGGTTCATAGCGTTTTCCATGTTTCCCAGCTCCGCAGATACATTAGTGACCCGAGTCATGTTTTGCCTAGAGAGATCGAGAACTTGGAGCCGAGTCTTGCTTTCGAGGAGCGTCCCGTGAAGATCCTAGATCGTCAGGATAGAAAGCTGAGGAGCAAGGTGGTGCCGCTAGTGAAGATCCTTTGGCGCTGCGGTGATGTTGAAGAGCAAACGTGGGAGACTGAGGCATCGATGCGTATCGCGCATCCTTCTCTTTTCGATTGAGGTATAGTATATAGATTTATATCCGTTCGAGTTTCGAGGACGAAACTTTTTGAAGTTGGGGTGATTGTAACATCCCGTATTTTCGTAAAATCTAATTTAATCGTTTTAATTTATTTTATGTAATAAAATAATGTTTTAATAATTTAACTCGAAAGATTTTAATTTAATAAGTGAGATCCGTCTTAAGAACCTCAAGTCCTTAAGACGAATACAAACTTGGTATCATTTAAATATCCGACTCAATATCCGTTCTAATAATCCGACCCGTTCCTCTAATACGGAAAGGACACCACATATGTACCCTACTTAAATAATATGTCGACATAATCTTCATCCTCAACATCTCATTTTACTGTAAACTCAACTTCTCATAAAACCTCCATAAACTCCTTCTTCTTTTGAGAAATTCTTCATCATCCGTTCTTCAAATTGCAAAAGTAAGTACATTTTCGGAATCCTCGTTCGATTTCCCAGTCATCCATCACTTTCATTTTTCATTTCGTCGACTTTGAAAAACGGGCTGTTTTCCTTAAAATCCGTTTTAAGAGCTTAAAATCCGTTTCTATGCTTGTAGGTGTTGGCTTGGAGGATCTAGAGATCGATAGCTACGTTATTGAGGAGGATCATCTGCCGGAATAAGCTTAAAGGTGACGATAATGAGAAACTCGGCCTATTTGTGAATATTAGCACTTTTGTTGTTGATCTTGTTATGGTTTCTGAATTTGGTTTAAGTTTGATGATTTACGGACTTAGTAACATGTTTAGGATTGTTCCTATGTGAGAAATTCATGCCCTTTGATGTTGAAACATGTTCATATGTTATTTTCAGTTTTTCACAAAGTTAAGACGGATACTTGATATAATTGCTCGAGGATTGTTATGGGATTTATGTGCTGGTAGATTAGTTGTATTTGGTGTTTGATAATGTTGGGAAACCATTAATGGTAGTCTTGCTTGAATTGTTGTGTCGATTCATGAAGGTTTCCTCATATTGCGATTTTGCGATTTTGCGTTACAGGCTCTCTGAGCCGGTCGACCGACCGGCCGCCGGTCGACCGGCTGGGAGAGCATATGTGTATTTTTCGTAATTTTTGGAAAATGGCCTTGGAACTGCCAGCCGGCCGACCGGCTGCCTGCCGACCGGCTGGTAGTCATTATATGTTGAGTATGTTTTGCGAGAACATAAGTAGGATGGGAGCCCAGCCGGCAGACCGGCCGCCTGCCAGCCGGCTGGGAGTGCATATGGGGTGGTTTGCGAAATAGAGAAGGCTAGGGAATGGAGTCCCAGCCGGCCGACCGGCTGCCTGCCGACCGGCTGGGAGTCCTTTGTAATGTTCTCGGTTTTGAAAAGAAAATCGTAGGCTGAGGGACCACCAGCCGACCGACCGGCTGCCTGCCGACCGGCTGAGGATCCCTGATGGCTGTTTTGAGTTGTTTTTCGATCGTAACTTTTGAACGGTTGATCGGTTTTGAGTGAAACTCGTTTTGTATACCCGTGATGTATATTTGAAGTCCCCGGTGTACGGGCAACATTTGTTTGGGTTCGGGAATGGAGTGAGGATAGAGACCCCCCGGTCGGGTAACCGAAAGGGAAACCGGCTCTCCCTCGCCTTAGTTCCGGGATCAATTAAGTGTTGATTAGTTGCTTAAGAAGTTAGGACTATAGGTTAGTTTCTACCTTTGGATCTTAGTGGTTACACTGGTTGTCGCGTGGTGGGATATGTGTTAAGTTCACCTCTGGACCCACTACGTGTTTATATGCCGCGTGACGGGATATGTGTTAAGCTCACCTCTGGACCCGTTACGTGTTTTGCTTGGGCGTGTCAGGATATGTGTTAAGCTCACCTCTGGACCTGACACGTGATCGGTTGTCGTACACGGGATATGTGTTAAGTTCACCTCTGGACCCGTTGTGCGGCGACTGCGTATTGGGATATGTGTTAAGTTCACCTCTGGACCCAATACATGTTTGTGGCATTGGGATATGTGTTAAGTTCACCTCTGGACCCTTTGCTTTCGGATGATTAGGGATATGTGTTAAGTTCACCTCTGGACCCTTCTCATGATTGTAAGTTTTGGGATATGTGTTAAGTTCACCTCTGGACCCTTTACTTGTTGGATGTTGGGATATGTGTTAGGTTCACCTCTGGACTCGACATAGTGTAGTAATGGGATATGTGTTTAGTTCACCTCTGGACCCGTTGCTAGTGTTATGGATGTTTATCTGCTTGCCTTGATGATGGTACTGTGTCAGATATGCATGATGAGTTATGGATGTTTATCTGCTTGCCTTGATGATGGTACAGTGTCAGATATGCATGTTGAGTATGATGTTTAATTGAGTTATGGTTTAATCATCCAAGGCATTGGATGACTCTTAGTTCAGTTTCATAAATAGTTGAATTGAAAGACCCCCCCGACTGGGTAACCAGTAGGGAAACCGGCTCTCCTTTCTATTGTTTATGAAGTTGGTTGAGAGCCGTGCATGGTAATCGCATGTTTGTAAGAGATCAGATGATGAGTTGTATTTGCTTCACATGTTGTTATATGTTGGAGTATTCTGTATTGTTTTATGTGTTACGTGTTGTCACAAAAGGTGGCTAGGAGAACTCTAGTCACTCCCCACTGATTGTGGCGTACATGTTTTCATGTATGTAGGTACATGCTGGTTGGAGATGGGATCACAGGAGGGCTAGCGAGTGATGATCCATCATCATATGACTTATACCCTATCGTTAGCTAGACTGTTAGACTTTTGATCCTCTGTTTTGGTGCCTGTAGGGATGTTCCATCCCAGGCTTGTATTTATGTTTTGGTTTGATACTTAGAACTGCTACTTATCTATTGTCATTTATAACAGTTCTGTTTCCAGTTTCAGTTTAAGACTTCTCGCATGTTGTTTCTTTTAAAAGTTTTAATTCCGCTGCATTTTTGGTACTTTTGTATGTTTATATTTCCGCTTTCGCGAGGGGTATTACATTATAGGTGAATGTTTTAGGGAAAGTTGCTAGTGGTTCCATGCTGGCCGCTACAACGAAAAAACAGAGCACAAACTATTTTGGCGCGGGTGTGTGCAGACAGCTTTGAGGGGCTGTTGTGGTGGCTGCGGTAGCTCCTGTGGTGAGTGAGGGGTGGGAGTTGTAGGTGGTAGTACGTAGTTGAGTCTAGGGTTAGTGATGACGGTTGTGAGTGAACAGGATGGTGGTGGTAGTGCCTTGAATTTGGGTGCGCGGTTGAGCGAGGGTAAGGAGGTTTTAAGTCGGTTCATTGTTGTGAGGTTTAGGCTGTTTGTGTGTTGCAAGTATTAGTTAGTATGGGTAGTGGACGATATCTAAATGTTTATTAGTTAGTAATTAGTATTATTATTTAATTAGTTTAGTTTAGTTATTTAATAGATGATTAAAATTTAATTAGTCGAGTTTGTTTAATTTATTTTGTGACGGTATTTATTTATCGACCAATTGATGGTTATTTAATTAGTTACGAACTATATGGTCTTGTTATGCGTAATATATTAAATAATCAATTAAATTGATTATTTAATATATAAAAATTTGTTACATAATTGTATTAGTTGGTAATTATGTATATTATATTGTTAGGTGCTTTAACGTGGAGAAATGTTCTAATTGGATATTATCGGTATAGCTGGATTGCTGGCTCAAAGGTAGGATAATTAATCCAGTCTTCTTGTTTATTATTCTATCTGGGTGCTGTTGGATGATTTTTTATGTGAGCTATGACATATTGAAATATTACATTCTTCTGTCTGGCATGTGCATTATTATCCATATGTATACGAGTTGAGTTTTGAGATAATGGTTGCATTCATTGGCATGGCACATGTATCGGTATACAGGTTTAACCTGGGTAGACATCATGGTAAGAGCCTTCGGGTGATGTATAAATAACTTACCGGCAGACACCGTTTTATACCTTCTGGTGGTGTAGTTCAGCTGTTAAGCTGGTTTCTCGATGACGATCGAGGCAGACCCGGCCAGGAGGAGGCGGGTGGAAGTTTGGGGTTGAGCTCGGTAGAAAGGCCATGGCATTGGATATTCATTTGCATACTCATTCATGTGCATATTCTTTGTTTTGATTATTATCCTACTCAACCGCGAGGTTGACCGTGTATTCGTTTAACACCTGTGATGAACCGTAATGGGGAGCAGATTTGACAGGAAAGATGAATCTATAGGAGCATGGGATGGCGTGAGCACTTGGATGGACCAACTTAGAATTAGACCACTTACTTAGAATTATCAGTTGTACTTTCTTTTCCGCTGCGTAGCATTTGTAATACTAAAAGTTTAAATTTAATCAATTTTATATAAAGTACTTTGGTTTGATTTACTTTGTTATTCACTACCTCGGTCATTCCGAGATGGTAACAGCTTTATTTATTTGAGAAGGTCTTGCTAAAGGCTCTTAAATAAATGAGGGTGTTACAAAGTGGTATCAGAGCGAACGATCCTCAGGCCTAAACCAAATGAACAATAATGAACATAAGAAGAGTCTAATAAAATGAACCCCGAGTTGGAAGCTGATAGGAGCCCCAAAAAGGGATGGGATGAGTTAGGGGCCCCCTCACACCAAACCATGGGCCCTTTTAGTTCTCGCTCGGGAACCCAATGAGAGTAATTGAAGAGTTGGTTAGTCTCCATGGTGACCTAATATAGTATCGTACTAACTTTGTGCTTGGAAGGAGCAAGGTAAGTAAAATTGAGTGTATGCTTTGATAAATACCTATAATAATATGATCATATGGTTGGTTTTTGAAGTAATGAAATATTCTAAACATGTTCATACGATTCTCTGGTTATGAAATGACTATATTGTAGTTAAATTATAATTTTGGTGTTTACTTGTGATGGAGGAGTAATTCTGTTAACTTTATCATTATATGTCATAGTATCATATTTAGTGATATGCGGTACATGTTCCCGAAGCCATGATAGTATAATGTTGTTACCATAATGAGAAGCTTTATCTACTTGCATGTTTTCTCTCTATCATAGTTGTTGGTTAGCATGGAAAACATGAGTGGTGAGGGATGCGATATGATAGACACTTGGATATGTATAGGGTAAGGTCTAAGATGGGATGAGCTAAGATGATATGATACCTATAAGAATCTGTAATTTAGTGGGAGAGTGACGTTGAGATGAAACTTGTTTTCCTGATATTTAAACCTTCTTAGTCTGGCTGTCATTTGTTCTCTGTTTACTGTCTTTGTCCGTAATTTTATGCATGATAGTCTCATGAGTTAGCTTTCCTGTGTGTTTGGTTATATGCTTAAATGATTTACATTTTTGGAATGATAAATGTTTTACTGGTTAATGGTTAAAATGTTCATGCTCAATTATATTTTGATTCATGTTTTATAAATTTTAACATTTAGAACTTACTTATTGCTTAAGGATAATTTTAACTCTACCGTTCAAAAGAGTCGTATAAATTCTAAAAGTGATAAGCTACATGATACCCTGATGTGTTATCGTTTAATGGTGATGTTGCAAGTTTCGCTAAGTTCTGATAAATTGCTGTTAAATTCTGTGAAGACCAACCCAATTGTAAAAGTTTTTATAAATTAATCGTTTGAGCTTTGAATTTGATTTTACTGGCACGATTAGTTGATCCGCTGTGTAAAGCAATTATTTATCTACGGTCTTTTGGAAGCTGAAGTACGATGTATGACTTTTGGAAATAAAATTTTTATGTTAAGTTAATATAATAGTTTTGTCATAACTCAAGTTCTGTTAATGTGACCTTATAATGTTCTTACGTGGTGATAATATGTGATGTTAATAGCACGTTAATAGAGATGTGTCTCGATGAGTAGTAGACTAAAAATTTTAATAGACAAACTGATAGCATGTACTCATAAGTAGAAGTATATAACAATATATTTGTTTACGGTTAATTCTGAGTGTTTTGAAAGGATGTTAATGATTTAATATTATTTTATATATCGGTTGGGTATTTATGTTTAGTTCCTTGTCATAATAATCTCTATAATTTGTTCACAATAAATTGGATTAAGTGGTGTAGTGCACGTTATTATCTTTTGTCACAAGGTGAATCACATGTTTATGCCGAGTACTATTTTGTTTAAAAATAATAATAATTTGGATCATAAATATAACGAAATGAGAATTTTATTGACACCTACGAAATTTTACCCTTGTTTGTAGAAGTTGTCATGCTTGATCCATTTAATGTCTAATTATGAAAATTGTGTGAGTATTGCCTTTGTGAATTAGCTTTATTTTACATCGATTCCACCCTTGTACTGTTCAGTTTACGGATTTAGGAAAATAAATGTTTTAGTAGACGGTGGTTAGAGTATAATTGTGTCGTATTGTTTAGATCTAAAATCAATTTGTGTTTATGCCTTGCAACAAAATACCAAATCTGTTGTTTAGTAGGTTTTTAAAATGTTTTCAAAACGATAAGCCATGTTACAACTTAAATAACGATATTTATGATGAATTTTAACATGACCGAAATTCTGTAAACCTTCTGCGTGAACCCTCTATATATGTTATAAAATTTTCATGAATTGTATAATGAGCTTATGAATTCTAAGTTGTTTCCACATTTTTATAAATTTCCGTGTTCTCTAAAAAGTACAAGACTTTGTCATGAAACAAATGGTTAATTAATTGTGATTTTTGCAGTTTACATATGTTGTTAGTTATATGTTAAATGATGACATGTGTTACCTGGAATTTTTGTTCTTAACCAAGATGTGACACAAGCGCGAGTAAGTCAATCTCGAAGTTGAGCATGTCGATTACCTTCTTTTGAGACTTAGAAATAGTTAATTGTATATGCCTTAGTATATCTCATGCACGATATCATTACTCGGTGTTTACTTATATTGATTAATTGATGCCTAATGTTATTTTCTGAACCTAATGTGCATGTATATGAATTATACTTTGTAATTTTATTATTGATACGAAATATTTGAATTGTCAACTTTGTCCTACCAATATGCTTATTGACTATGCTGATATAAAGTGTGTTAATTCAGTGTTAAAAATTTCCAAGTAGTATCATGACTTTCATTCTGGTTATAACTGCGAGTTGGGATTGTCAATGTATGTATCTTGCCTTTATAGTTAGATAATAGATGCCGAGTAGGGAGTCAGTTAACTTGTCAGATAATTTGCGAATTGTTTTATATTTTTTTTTTTTTTTTGTAAAACTTGCTCGGGATGGTGTGTGATGTTATAATGTGGTTACGCGGACGTAACCATGTTTTAAGGAGGATAAGATTGTAAAATCTCGAGGAAGTCATATGTTTTGTTGGAATGTCGGGATTTGTTTACTGAAATTGACTATACTTGAAGTAGGTGTAATGAACTGGTTGGACATATGTTTTGCTTTTGGTTCGTATTATGTTATCGTTGTTGGATTCTTTGCCTTTGACTGGTGGGAGAGTAGTCTGGAATAATCTCTTACAAAGTACCCTTTTTGGTTCTGTTATGTTTGATCAATATTGTGGCTCTCTAAGTGTTATGTATTTGTGTTGCAAGCTAACTTTGGGGAAAAAGTTTATTAAGGGAGATAGAATGTAATATAACATTTTATTGAATACCTTTTTGGGCTCGATGTCTAGTTGGAATGAGAGTGAGTTACCTTGTGCCAAGTATATATAGGTGTATGATTTCCGGCCCGACTTCCCGTAGGTGTGGGTGAACTTCGGGGCGAAGTTCATTTTAAGGGAAGAAGACTGTAATAACCCGTATTTTAATATCTTCGTAATAATAAATTATTAATATAAATTATTTTGACTAGAGATTATTTATATTTAAAATATATGATGTTTTATATACTATATTATTATAGTATTCCTATTTATTATCAATTGAACACAGTGGTTGCTTTGTTATTATTATTATCATTATTATTATTATTATTATTGTTGTTGTTATCACTATTATTACTATTATTATCATTTTATCATTGTATTACTTTTGTTATTATTGTTATTCCTTTTATTATTATTATTATTATTAACATTATTATTATTATTATTATTATTATTTTTATTATTATTATTATTATTATTATTATTATTATTATTATTATTATTATTATTATTATTATTATTATTATTATTATTATGTCACGAGTATAATATTGTAAAATAATATTATTTATAACGTGTTTTATATTTTGATAATTTAATATACACTTGTACGGTATTTAATATTACTGTTATTTTGGATACATTTAATTTTATGTGGGAAAGCATTATATACATAATGTGACGGATGGATTTTGGTGCATGTGAGTTGACGTAAGAAGACCGATTTTTCTGAGGCTTGACTACGATCATTTACGATATAGATTATGGGTATTACGAGACATGAAACTTAATAATATACATTGAACCTATTTGATAGTTCAACGTACAACCCCATAATTGCATGAGTATGGAATAGGCATACGTATTCATTATGCGGAGAAAACAATGAGTATTAAATAGCCGGTAATTACGATAAGTCGATAACTATGCGTTTAAAACCAAATGCTCGCTCTTCTTTCTTCTTTTTTCGTTTGCGTTTCTCCTTCATCCTTCACATTATATTTCTGAAAATAAATAAATGGACAAAGAGTAAGGGCTAGAAAACAATAGTAAGGTACGTCATGTTATCGTTTTATCGCATCGTTTATTATTTTATTATTCGCGACCGTCTTATTTATACACTTGTGAATCCGTTTATACTTGACCCATGAGACTGAGACATGACATGGACCATGGTTGGGGATGGTAAGGAGGATCGTGGGCGTAGTGTAGTTGGTCAGGGAACCACCACGGTGGTCGTAGCAGAGGAAGAATGTGACAGTGATGTACCAATGATAAGACGAGTGTAGGGCGCAGTAGGAACCACAATGGATCTCGGTCATGGGGTAGTTGAATTACTTGTCATTGAGCGGTCCTAGATGGATGACTCAGGTGGTGGGTGTTGGCCGTGGGTGTGGCGGCTGCTAGAATTAGACCAGGGCAGAAGAGGGTGTGAGGACGTAAGGTTGAGATGAATTTTCCTCGAGTTGGGGACCACGAGGGGTCTGGTAGCTTGTGGGAGGTTGCTTGTCGGAAATGGGTGGTTATGGGTGAATGTTTTAGGGAAAGTTGCTGGTGGATCCATGCTGGCCGCTACAACGAAAAAACAGAGCACACACTATTTTGGCGCGGGTGTGTGCAGACAGCTTTGAGGGGCTGTTGTGGTGGCTGTGGTAGCTCCTGTGGTGAGTGAGGGGTGGGAGTTGTAGGTGGTAGTACGTAGTTAAGTCTAGGGTTAGTGATGACGGTTGTGAGTGAACAGGATGGTGGTGGTGGTGCCTTGAATTTGGGTGCGCGGTTGAGCGAGGGTAAGGAGGTTTTAAGTCGGTTCATTGTTGTGAGGTTTAGGCTGTTTGTGTGTTGCAAGTATTAGTTAGTATGGGTAGTGGACGATATCTAAATGTTTATTAGTTAGTAATTAGTATTATTATTTAATTAGTTTAGTTTAGTTATTTAATTGATGATTAGAATTTAATTAGTCGAGTTTGTTTAATTTATTTTGTGACGGTATTTATTTATCGACCAATTGAGGGTTATTTAATTAGTTACGAACTATATGGTCTCGTTATGCATAATAAATTAAATAAACAATTAAATTGATTATTTAATATATAAAAATTTGTTACATAATTGTATTAGTTGGTAATTATGTATATTATATTGTTAGGTGCTTTAACGTGGAGAAATGTTCTAATTGGATATTATCGGTATAACTGGATTGTTGGCTCAAAGGTAGGATAATTAATCCAGTCTTCTTGTTTATTATTCTATCTGGGTGTTGTTGGATGATTTTTGATGTGAGCTATGACATATTGAAATATTACATTCTTCTGTCTGGCATGTGCATTATTATCCATATGTATACGAGTTGAGTTTTGAGATAATGGTTGCATTCATTGGCATGGCACATGTATCGGTATACAGGTTTAACCTGGGTAGACATCATGGTAAGAGCCTTCGGGTGATGTATAAATAACTTACCGACAGACACCGTTTTATACCTTCTGGTGGTGTAGTTCAGCTGTTAAGCTGGTTTCTCGATGACGATCGAGGCAGACCCGGCCAGGAGGAGGCGGGTGGAAGTTTGGGGTTGAGCTCGGTAGAAAGGCCATGGCATTGGATATTCATTTGCATACTCATTCATGTGCATATTCTTTGTTTTGATTATTATCCTACTCAACCGCGAGGTTGACCGTGTATTCGTTTAACACCTGTGATGAACTGTAATGGGGAGCAGATTTGACAGGAAAGATGAATCTATAGGAGCATGGGATGGCGTGAGCACTTGGATGGATCAACTTAGAATTAGACCACTTACTTAGAATTATCAGTTGTACTTTCTTTTCCGTTGCGTAGCATTTGTAATACTAAAAGTTTAAATTTAATCAATTTTATATAAAGTACTTTGGTTTGATTTACTTTGTTATTCACTACCTCGGTCATTCCGAGATGGTAACAGCTTTATTTATTTGAGAAGGTCTTGCTAAAGGCTCTTAAATAAATGGGGGTGTTACAGTTTTCTTAAAACTTGTGACATGTCGTCCTTATGAACATAGTCATACTGTACTTGAATTCATATTGTAGTTAACCTAGATTCGATCCACTAGTTCTCCTCGAGAACATATATCGAAATAAGGTTTTGTTTCAACTTTTTGGCATTTTAATCAAGGTTATATAAATTAACATTTTCATATCTTGGATTCAAATCCAAACCTTGTAAACTAATCGGTGACGTTTCATTATCATATAATAAACTCACTTAAGATTTATGTTCTCAACATACATTCAACTAGAATCGAAACCTCATATTCTTTACTTTTTAAAGAATCACCATTCTCTCTTAATGGTAGGTTCCGTTTCCTTAATAACTTTTCTCCCACTGAATTTCGTATCACTATCTTATAGCTTAATGACTCCCACTATCTTCATAGTGTTTTGGTAACATCTTCAAACATCTTCTCAACTTATAATGAACATTTAATTTTTCATTTTCCTTCCCACGGAAAGAATCTTCTATTATCACGAGAACGGGAGACGATTTATCCTCTATTATCTTTATTAAACAGAAACATTAACATCATGGAAACGATTTCCTTCCGTTAACACCCGCGGTTCCCATTGTCCTCTCTGGGAACTAATGACAACATATGGAACATTTCCTTTTGTGTCCTCGCGTAGTTTCTTCTGTGTCCTCTCGTAGTTTCTTCTATCCAATCTCCTAGATTTCTTCTTAAGGACTCCTTATAGGACTCTTCTCTAAGATCCCATGTTTATATCATAGGTTTGCGGGCGTAGAATTTCTCCCACTATATCCTTTAAAATAACCGTTATTTAATTAGGATAGCATTTTCGCCCGTCAACAATGTATTTGATAAAGAATTTATATGAGTAGTGAGATATTAGTATTCTCATTCAGTTAAGGTGAAAATCTTATAATGAACTAATGTTCTTATGTTTGAATTTGAAGTATTTCATGGGATGCAATTCTCGTTTTAAGTAAGTCGTATTACTTTAATAATGATCAAATCATGTCTATTGTACGATGAATCATTCAAAGTACTTTATTACGATCTATGAAAATCGTATGAACTCATGTTATTTATTATAAAAGCATTTTAAAACCAACATGTTTGATTAAGAACAAAAGGATGACTTGGGTTGAAAACCAAATCACCAAAATTACAACCATTGTTTCAACAAGATTCTTGTCGTACAAAAAATAAAAAGTTCTTAAATTAAAATGCAAAAAGAAAGAAGACATCAAAATGAAAAATTAGAGCCATGCTCTTTATGTCTTCAATCTTGGATGCTACCATAGCCATCCATGAAAGGAACTTCAAGCATCCTTCTCCTTCTCCTTGCCCTTATCTTTGGTAGGAGCCCCTTTAAAACAATTTATAAACGGGTAAGAATCAATAACTTGTATCAATATACAAAATTGATTAAATAACATGAATTAGACGAGAATTAATACCTACTGCAAGAACCTTTCCAGCTTTGAGGTCATGGAGATACTTCGGGCAATTGCGCTTCCAATGCCCCATCTTAGTGCAATAATGGCACTTGTCTTCAACCTTTGACGACGACGAAGAAGAAGCACCTTTCGTAAAATTCTTCTCCTTAGGAGATGCGGTTTGAAGGCTTTGACATTTTTACCCTTGTTAGCCTTGCGCTTAAACTTCCCCTTGCTTTTCTTCTCGATATTTGGCACATCCTTCGTGGAACTCTCATTAAGTCTCATACCCTCTCCGCTTGGACTAACATCTTATGTAACTCGTCCAAGGAGGTTATTTGATTTCGCATGTTATAGTTTACCCGAAAATGAACATACGATTTCACTTTGTTGAGGGAGTGAAGAATTTTGTCAATAATAAGCGAGTCAGGAACATTCACCCCTTGCAACTTCAAGGTTTCGGCTAGCTCTACTAATTTGAGCACATGAGGACTAATCCTTTGACCTTCCTTTAAGGTCAAATCAAAGAAGGCGGAGGCCGCCTCATATTGGATTACCCTAGGAGCTTGCGAAAACATGGTCGCAATTCTAGTATAAATCTCATTAGCCGTGGTTAGCTTAATCATTCTTCTTTGGAGATCCGGCTCCATCGAAAATATAAGCACGTTCTTTAAAGCATGTGACTCCTTCATGTAGGTCTCATAGGCCTCACGAGTCGCTTCCGATGAACGAGCACCGGGAGTGGGAGGAGCGGCAATGGTAAGATAACGAGTCTTATCGTCGGCTTCCGCGGCCAACACCAATTGGGCGTCCCAATCCTTGAAATTGGCGCCATGCTTCTAAAGCTTGCAACGATCCATAAAGGACCGAAGCCATGAAACGTGTGAGAGTGGTGGAGCGTTATTTGCCATTGATGATTGATAGTCGAAAATGAACTACAATAAAAATAAAGGAATTAAAACACAATTATCGTTTTAATAATTAATTTAAACTTGTAAATTTTAAACAAGTTTAAACATCTACTTAATGATCTCTTACCCAATTAAGTAAATGATCCCGAGACCCAAATACACACTAACTCGGGCACGGTTTAGCCGATGCATCCCTCATTAGTATGACTCGGTAGATTAACCCCTTAATCAATTCTACTTTTAGAACTCTCGGTCGATAAAATTACACTAATTCTTATCTTAGCACGAACTTATTACCACTACAGTGGCTCGAATACCTTCGTCAAGATCAACCAAATTTCGAGAACGTAATCATATTACCCCACTTCACCAACGTAATAAGGTTTGCACCCCGGTTTAGCCGAGCCTACTCCCTTATGAAGAAGATCCTTCGCGGGTTCTTTACTATTTGGTAAGGCTATGTCTCGATTTTTAAATAACGTAAGAGATCTTGTCAATCTATTATCTATCTCCTTCAAGTGAACTAAGTCGGTGAATTATCGATACATTGATTGACACGGTCGATAAAATCGATGAAATGCATGAGATGAATGACGATTTGGCTATGCATGCAAACATGATAAGCATAAATAAAAGCATAAAAACTTAAAAGTATAAATAAACCCTAGTATGGCCTTTCCTAAAATAGAAAATAAAGTAAATTACCAATTCGGAAACCAACTCCTTTGGTCCCTTGAACTTCACACGCGGCACGCATCCAAGGCAAACTCCGTCTTGGTCGGAACTCCTTCCCGAAATGGCATCGACTTCAAGGATCTCCAGAATTACAAATTTTCTATCTATTTTATACATTATAAAATAAAACAATAAAATAAAGTGATACGAGATCACATTAAATTACAACCGAATCGATAACCCCTTACATTACGATAATTAACGATTAAAATCTAAGGCCATACTAAGCAAATTACATAATTCCAAAATTACGTAAATAAACTATGACATTCATAAACAATAATTAAATATGCAATGCTTATGTAAAATGCAAAACCTAAGCCAAATCGTCCTATTTAAACACATTTTAAATATCGTTATTCATAATAACACGGTTTTATGGAATAACGTGATTTTAACATTTTTTAAAAATCATTAATCACTTTATGAATCACTATTCACGATTTAGTTAAGTTTCCTAACACATTTTAGGATTCAAAATTTAGTCTTACTCAAATTTCGAAATACCTTAACCTTTATTTTAATATTGCTCGGTTTTAATCGGTTTTACGAGAAATAGCATTAAAATAATCAAACGAGTCATAAAAATTTCGAAAATTCAAAATTAAAAATTTTGAACATAATGAAAATATTCTAAAATTTCAGATCCTTAAAATTTAAATATTTTCGAAATATACCATTTATTTCGTAAAATAGCCGTGTTATATGCATAAAAATTCGAAAAATCCAAAACTACATCAAAACTCATGCAATAAAATATCAATATAATTTTTACATCTTCCAAGACACTCAAAGTATCTGAAAATGCAGAAAAATCAGGCTAAAAAACACTGTTTAAGGTCTGAAAATTAATGATTATGACTCTTACAACACTCAATTTCAACTTTAACTTTTAAAATTAAAATATAAAATTTCAGAAACTTTTGGCACTAAATAAAAATATGTTGATGATCATATCTAATATGACTAATATGGGTGAATATTTCGGACCATTTTAGCAACTTTTACTATTTTTAATAAATCGTGTCATATATTGCTCGATTTTACCGATTAAAATCATTTCTCATGCAAAATTTGAAATAATTAGCTCAAAAATTACATGCATGCTAGAAATAATATATGTAACACTATATAAAAATTTTATGGTCAAATTCGAACTTAAATTATTTAAGCTAAAATATGTCACTAATATTACGATTTTTACGATAAAAATCAATATTCATGCAATCTTAAAGAAGTATTTCTGGAAAATTTATCATATATTTTATATATTGCATGTGACATCTACAAAAAATTTTATAGTTAAATTCATAATATAACTATTTAACCCATATTTATCTCATTTTATGACTATTTAACCTTTAAAAAATCATAAACCATGCATAAAACTTCAATAATTTCGAAAATTATATATTCATAATATGTTAAATGCATGTGAGAACATATTTAAAAATCTCAGCCAGAAAAATTATTTTGCTATTTTTCCCATAATAAAACATTTTTAACCGATTTTAAACATAAATTAAACAATTTAATTACAAGGCGATTCTCAAACCCTTGCTTCCATGGCTCGCTCACGTTCTACCTCTCCCAAAACTCAATCATCAAGCAGTACTAGTAGCAAGCAACATGAAAAGTGTACAAACAATGGTAACAATAAGCAAACAGGACCAGGAGAAGATGATGTCCTTCGTACAAGAGCAATGCACGAGGTTAACCCTATACCTGGACTGTCCTTTGCTGATGAAGAAAACCCTGAGGATGCCTTTGAACTGGTGACTAATAGACGCAAGAAACGTGTAGTGGCTTCTCCTGTGATATCTCCAAATCAGAGTGTTCTAGACCCTAGCATTGAGACAGAAACAGAGGAGGCTGATCTCTTTCAGTTTTCTGCTGAAGACACAGAGGATGAGATTGCATACTGGAACCAGGCAGTTTACTGCTTTGTGTTGGGCGCTAATCCTCCATGGGAAGTGTTGAATAGATATGTGCACAGGATATGGGGAAAACATGGCATCGATAAGGTATCGTTTCTACCAAATGGAATTTTCATGGTTAGATTTAAGGAGATGATTGGCAAGGACACATTTTTGCAGGCTGGTTATCATATGTTTGATAACAAGCCATTGATTGTCAAAGCTTGGCAAGAAAACATCGACTTGTTGAAGGAGGACATTAAGGTGGTTCCCTCGTGGATTAGAATGCATGGTTTACCCCCCAAGTTTTGGGGTAAATGCCTCCCCAAAGTGGCTGGTATGGTGGGAACCTATGTAAAATCTGACCTAGCTACGGAATCAAAAACAAGGCTAGGATTTGCAAGAACAATGGTGGAGTTGACTATTGGACAGAAACTGGTCAATAGTGTCAAGTTCAAGGATGAAAATGGCCTAGTAGTGGAGGTCAAGGTAGAGTATGAATGGAAACCCATTCAATGTGATAAATGTAAAGGTTTGGGTCATGATGGGAATCATTGTAGAAGAGTACCAGGGGGGAAACCAAGAGAGCATCAGAAAAAAGTATGGAAACCAATAGCAAGACCAACTCCTATTCTTTCTGACAAGGACTTCCCAGCCTTGCCTACAATTGCACCTGCTACTGGTTCAATTAAGGGGCCTGACAATACTATATCACAGGACAATCAGGCTATTCCTGGTGGCTTGGATAAGCAGGCTACCACAGTGGATAACCATACTAGACTGAGTGGTATGGAGAACTTGCCTTTAGTGACTGAAACTGGTAACCAATCATCTACCAGTTCCCATGAATAATTTTGGATTTTGGAATGTACGAGGCCTCAATAATGTTAATAAGCAATTTACAGTTAAAATTTTTTTACAGAATAATGAAGTATGCCTTTTTGGCTTACTTGAAACTAAAATAAATGGTGAAAATGTTGGGAATATTTCTCAGACTATGCTAGATGGATGGTCTGTCACTACTAATAGCAGGTTACATAAAGGGGGGAGAGTTCGGTTGCTTTGGAGACCCTCCATTTTTGATGTATCAGTTCTGTGCTATGACCCTCAGTTTATCCATGCTAGGGTCAAATACAAAGTGTCTCATCAGGAATTCTACTATACAGCAGTTTATGCTTTTAATGAAGGCAGTGAGAGGGTACCCTTATGGCTCCAGTTGAACAGACTGGCTGATAATTGTGATCTCCCTTGGGTAGTAGTGGGGGATTTCAATACTGTTATCCATCCTGATGAACGGCTTGGGGCACTACTAAACTTCCTGATATGGAGGACTTTATTGAATGCATTACCTATTGTGGGTTGTCTGACATCAAGGCCACAGGGGCATACTACACTTGGACCAATAAGAGGGATGAACAACATCGTAAGTTCAGCAGATTAGACAGAGTTCTTATTAACAATAAATGGAGTGATACTTACCCAGATATGTATGCTAAATTCCTTCCTGAAGGACTCTTTGATCATACTCTTTGTATTGTACGCAACCAGAAAATGGAAGGCAGGAAGAACAAAAGTTTCAAATACTATAATATGTGGAGTTCTGCACCACATTTCAGTGAGAAAGTGAGCAATTTATGGCAACAAAATGTGGATGGGACTCTGATGTTTAGATTGGTGAAAAAGCTGAAACTCCTAAAGCCCATTCTCAAGCAACTTAATATGGAATGCTACTCTGATGTGGACGCAAATGCTTGCAAGTATACTATTCATTTAGAGAGGCTCCAACTACAACTCCAAGCAGACTCGTCTGATGTGCAGACTATTGCCCAGGAGGTTGAAACTCACAAAGAGGTCCAGTTCTGGACTAAGGCCAGGCAAAGCTTCCTGAGACAAAAGGCCAAAGTTGAGTGGATAGAGGAAGGGGATAGCAACACTTCCATATTTCATACAGCCCTCAGGAGTAGATATATGAGGAATTCTGTGGTGCAAATTGAAGACATGAATGGTAACCTATGTACTGATAGAAAAAGTATTCAGAATGCTTTCTTATCTTACTATCAGGATCTTCTTGGGAGTCAAGCACTCACTGAATCTGTACAGCTACAGGTATTACAGAAGGGTGCATTGTGTTCTGCAGACCACATCACTATCCTGAATTCTGCTATTACAAAGGAGGAGATCAAGGGGATTGTTTTCTCCATACCAACTGATAAAGCCCCAGGGCCTGATGGGTACTCCAGTGGTTTCTTCAGGGATGCCTGGGATACAGTAGGGGATGATTTATGTAATGCAGTGATGGATTTTGTCACCCATGGGCAGTTACTCACCCAACTGAATGCAACAACTATAACTCTCATTCCCAAAAAGGATAGGCCTACCTCTGTTGGCCACTTCAGGCCCATTGCTTGCTGTAACCTGGTTTACAAAGTCATTTCCAAGCTGTTGTGTAATAGATTGGCTCTAGTTCTCCCTGATATAGTGCAGGAAAACCAAGGGGCCTTTATTAAGGGTAGATCCTGTTAGGTTTTATTAGTTGCTCATAAACTAATTTTAGTCATACTAACATAACCTTGTAATTAACATTTTAATATACTAGTTAAAATGATCTTATGCATGCTAAACATATGCGGAATAGGGAGAAATCGAACCCTTGCAAACGGTCCAAGAGAATGGCAAAGATGATCCTCCAAGTACCCAAAATAGAATACCTCATTTGGATGCACCAAGACAACCCTTAATCAACCGAGATCTTTAACAAGCTAGTTACAAAATCGGTTTTCTCCTTAAACTTATTCTAATCTCTCTTATTAGAATATTATTTGGATACTACAAATAATATAATTTTATTATCTTATAATAATATATTGGAGGTTGTAAAATCTCTTCTTTTCTTAGTAGAATTTTCGGCCAAGAGGAGAAGAAGAAGTTAGAGTGAATATCATATCACATATATATATCAAGCATGCTATTTCTTAAGAAAATTAAATAACTTAAGCATGCTCATACTTGGGAAAGGGGAGCCGGCTATGGGGAAGAGCAACAAGGGAACATTTTCCTTTCTCAAGGCTCTTAGGGTGGCTCTAGGTGGTTGTCTCAAGAGTTATGTCTAAACATAATGATTATAGTGTGTTTAACACACTAATAATCCATACCACCATATCCACTTAGCCGTCCCATTTAGTCCATAAAATGGACTTCATTTTACAATTTGTCAAATGTACAATTTGTACAAAGTGTGACATCTTACATGTCATTAAGATATATAATGCTTTAGTAAATTTAAAACATATAAATATTTATCATATAAATATTGTACATAACTAAATAAATCACATTTATTTAATTAATGAGTAATTCGAAATTACTAATGTAAAATGATCATTTATCGTCAATACGATTTACAACCCTTGTATTAATTTCAACCCAATTCATTCTAGTTACGATATTATAAAATATCGTTTAATGTTTAACAATTGACACATTTCAATTTTAAACATAAATCTTACATTAAGATTTAACCTCTAATTTCTCGATATACGAGTTTAAGGAATATGATCAAATCGTATCAATATACATTTGATCACTTTATTAATTAAGGGAATTGTCCTAAAGGTGTGACCTAAAGGGATCAACTGACCATCACCGTCATACGACAGTAATGTCAAACTCTAGCTAGCCAATCATTACCGATTAATGTTGGTCAGTTGACTAATAATTCGTATCATCCCTTGCGCATTCTCGTCATGAGATTTAATTACGTGATCGCACTATTGTTGAGGACACATTTCCCAACAATCTCCCACTTGTCCTCGACAAGTGTGCGTCACCAATTCTCTTGTCCTATTACAATCTCCCACTCAATGCAAGATGTTTCTCTCAGGTCGTACTTGCATTCGATCATATCATGAGTGGTTTCCTCGATCTGGAGAATAACTGTCTGACCGGAATTATCTACCATAGATACCTTCCGAGCGTGGCCACACATTTCCAGTTAATTACTCCTCGAGTGGCCCTGAGATTTGAACAACCCTGACAAGGGGTGGACAATTTCTATTGCACTACTTCCTTCAACTAGTCACAGTCAGTCACAACCCAAAACAATCCCATTTGACTCCAGTTACGAAAAGTCGTAGAGAATGGATCAAAGTTATGCCTAAACTGTACCATCTTGGGAGAGTAGTCTTTAGTCTAAGAATTGACTCACAAGAATACTATAGCAGCTCTCGCCACGACCCGGCTATAAATTTCCAGAACTCTATAAGCGGTCACATTGCCCGACAGAGTGTCTCTTACAGTCTGCCTATGTGATCGACTAGTCATCGCATAGGACTCTATGGCACTTGAACTTGCCATCAATCGCCTCACACTCTAGTCGCTTCGAGAGGTCACCTCATGTAAGCGGCTAGGGGCCATACTAAGTCAATCCAGTTCACTTATGGGGTTCAATATTGTCTCATACAACCCATTTGGATTCTGACAAAGTATCTTTCATTTTGAGTTAATCATAACTCAAATGATGTTGTCATGCAACAATAGTCAACACTATTACATTGCTTTTTGATGCACAATCATCTATTTGTATTAGTGTTTTGCAAATAAACCTTTTATTCATGATTGCAAAACTTACAAATTTTGGTATCCTTCATTCTCATATTATCCCGTATAATATGATTCTATTTGAGTACATATCTAGAACTCTTTCTAGATTTTGAGTTTCCTTTTCGGAGGAAAGCTCCCACTGTTATCTTATAACTTGTGACGTATCGATATACAGTCACTTATGTACTGAAAACTTTATTGTAGTCTATTTATGATTTCATCATTCTAATAATTTTCACTCATCTTGGCTATTTGATAATGGTTTCATTCATCATTATGAATAATGTATCCAACCATTCTGACTTCTAATGGGCTACCTTTTATTATCCATATAATAAACCTTCCCTTTTAAAACTCCATCATCATATGATTCAAATTATTTTATTCATCTAAATTGAGTACCTCTTATTCTTTACTCTTAAAGAATCACCCATTCTCTCTAAATGGTAGGTTTCAATTCTTTGATGAATATCGCTCCCACTAAAATCAATATCTCTCGATATCTTAAATGAACCTTTCATTTCACGCATGTTAAACTATTACTCGAATCATTATCACTATCACTATCTCTATAGTGATCTGTTTCCATTCAATCAATCATTACCTTCTTATCATGTCTTCGTTTCCTCTAGACGTAAATGACATGATAATTTCTTTATAACTAACTTGAGAGGATTGAGATGATTTCTTCTCTTTTATCTTATAAACTTAGAAAAATCATTTATTAAGGAACCGTTTTCCTACCGATTTCATACGGGGTTTCAAGTTTCCTCTCTATGAAACAATGAACACAAAGAACCTTTCTTCGAGTGTCCTCCCGTAGTTTCTTCAGTGTCCTCTCGTAGTTTCTTCAAATCATTTAGGGCTCTTCTTAAGACTCCCAAGTAAGAATCTTCTCTAAGGTCCTTCCTTTATTTTCATCATTGGTTTGCGAGCGAAATATTTTCTCCCACTCTATCCTTCTAACAATAACCTTTATTCGTTTAAGGATAGCTATTTCGATTAACCAATGTATCTGAATGTTTGAAGTTTGATAGGTGTGATGAATACATTCTCATTTTCACTTAAAATGAAAATCTTATAATGAACCGATATAGTCTCATTTTGATTGAATTTATCTCATGGGGTGTAGTTCTCCGTTTTAATCAACTCTTTGATTATATTATATTGATCGTATCAATTGTGATTAGATCACCATTATTCATGTTTAAATGTGGCATGCAATTTATTTGAGAAATCAAAACATTGATTAAGAACCAAAGTAGTGACTCGGGTTGAAAACCAAGTCACCAATATCCAAAACTACAACCATTGTTTTAGGATTTTAATCCTTGTCTTACAAGAAAATAAATTGTTCCATAAATAAATGCAAAATATGAAAGAAGACGATATGAAAATTAGAGGCTAGCTCTTCAAGTCTTCGATCAATTTGGATGCTACCATAGCCATCCAAGTAAGGAACTTCAACCTTCCTTCTCTTTGCCCTTATCATTATTAGGAGGCGCCCCTTTAAAACAATTAAAAGGGTAAATATCAACACATTTGTATCATTATACATAAGTTGATAAAGGACATGAATTTAAACGAGAATTATTATTACCTACGGCGGTTGCCTTCCCATTTTTGAGATCACTTAAGTATTTGGGGCAATTTCGCTTCCAATGACCGATCCTCGTGCAATAATGGCACTTGTCTTGCTCTTTTGAAGACGAGGTGGAAGCACCTTTCGAAAAGGTCTTTTCTTTGGTCGCCTTGGGCTTGAACGTTTTCTTGCCCTTGCCTTTAGAGGCATTCCTCTTGAAGCTCGTTTTCCCTTTCTTTTCGATGTTCAAAACATCCTTGGTGGAACTTTCATGAAGTCCCATGTCCCTTTCGGCTTGGACTAGCATCTTATGCAACTCGTCCAACGTGGTCTCTTGGTTTCGCATATTGAAATTCACCCGGAATTGAGCATACGCCTTAAACTTATTGAGCGAGTGAAGAACTCGGTCAATAATTAGAGAGTCGGGAACATCAACATTTTGAGCTTTTAGAGTCTCCGCGAGCTCAACGAGTTTGAGCACATGAGGGCTTATCTTTTGCCCTTCCTTGAAAGTAATGTCAAAGAAGGCGGAAGCCGCCTCATATTGAATTACCCTTGGAGTTTGCGAAAACATGGTCGCAAGCTTGGTGTATATTTCATACGATGTGGTCAACTTTATCATACTCCTTTGGAGATCCGGCTCCATGGAGAAGATGAGCACATTTTTAAGAGCGGAGGACTCTTTCATGTAGGCTTCATAGGCCTCACGAGTTCCGACCGCGGAACGAGCGGTTGGAGCGGGAGGAGCGGCTTCGGATAGGTAACGACTCTTATCGTCACCTTGAGCGGCCAAAAGTAATTGCGCATCCCAATCCTTAAAATTGGAACCATGCTTATCGAGTTTGCAACGATCCATAAAGGATCGAAGCCATGATACGTTAGTGAGAGGTGGAGCGTTGGTTGCCATTGATGATGTTGAAAATTAAACTACAATAATAAAGGATAAACAACATCATTTTAAATTCATAATTTGAATTTTAAGAAACTTAAACATGTTAAGTATTTTTACTTAATGATCTCTTACCCAATTAAGTAAACAATCCCGAGACCCAAACCCATACTAAACCGGGCACGGTGTAGCCGATTCAACCCGTATTGGTATAATTTGGTGGATTAACTCCTTAATCGGTTCTACTCTTAGAACTCTCGGTCGACAATTTTCTTAAAATTATCTTTAGCCCGAACTTATTGCAACTACGGTTACGAATACTTTCGTTGAGATCAACCAAATTTCAAGGTGTAATCTTATTACCCCACTTACCCAACGTGACAATTTTAGTACCCCGGTGTAGCCGAGCCTACGTTCTTGTGAAGAAGGGATTCATGGGTCTGTACTTTTTGGTAAGGCTAAGTCTCAGTATTTATATGTAAGAGATCTAGTCAAATTATTATCTATCTCCGTTTAAGCGAACTAAGTAGGTGAATTATCGATAAAATAAAAGACTAGGTCGACTAGGTCGAAACATGCATGATACGATGTATGACGATTTGGCTATGCATGCAAACATATAAAAAGCAAAAATAAAAGCATAAATAAACCCTAGTATGGTCTTTCCTAGAAAAGAAATAACAAAGTACAAATTCGGAAACCAACTCCTTTGGTCCCTTGAACTTCACGCGGCACGCACTTCGAGGTAAACACTGTCTTGTCGGAACTCCTTTCCGAATGGCACCGTCTTCAAGGAACTCCGGATTTTACAAATATTACAACTTTTCTAGTCTACTTTATACATTATAAAATAGAAATAAATTACAATTGGGTGATACGAGATCACAAAATTACAACCGAATCGGTAACCCCTTACATTACGGGAAATACCGATTTAAAACTAAGGCCATACTAAGTAAATTACATAATTTCCAAAATTACGTAAAAATAAATCATGACATTCATAATATAATATGCAATGCTTATATAAATATGAATTACCATGCAAACCCTAAGCCAAATCGTCCTATTTAAAACACTTATTTAAATAGTTATCGTAAACCTTGGTTTATGGAATCGCGTGTTTTAACGTTTAACAACACTATGCATTTTATGAAACGGTTTTCATCCTTAAGTTAATCATCCTAACTCGCATAGGATTCAAAATTTAGTCTTACTCAAACTTTGAACATGACTTAACTTAATATATTTCAATATTGATCGGTATTATTCGGTTTTACGGGAAAAATAATATAAAAATCCAAAAGAGTCATTAAAATTTCGAAAATTCAAAATTCAAATTTTGAAAATTCCAGAATGTTCTTAAAATTTTCAGAATGTTAAAATGTAACACCCCCATTTATTTAAGAGCCTTTAGCAAGACATTCTCAAATAAATAGAGCTGTTACCATCTCGGAATGACCGAGGTAGTGAATAACAAAGTAAAACAAACCAAAGTACTTTACATAAAACTGATTAAATTTAAACTTTTAATATTATAATTATTAAGCGACAGAAAAAAAAGTACAACTGATGACTTCTAAGTATGTGGTCTAATTCTAAGTCGGTTCATCCAAGTGCTCAAGCCATCCCATGCTCCCATATATTCTTCTTCCCTGTCAAATCTGCTCCCCATTACGGATCATCACAGGTGTTAAACAAATACACGGTCAACCTCGCGGTTGAGTAGGATAATAATCAAAACAAAGAATATGCACATGAATAAGTATGCAAATGAATATGGATGTCATGGCCTTTCTACCGAGCTCATCCCCAAACTTCCACCCGCCTCCTCCTGGCCGGGTCTGCCTCGATCGTCATCGAGAAACCAGCTTAACAGCTGAACTACACCACCACGAAGGTATAAAACGGTGTCTGCCGGTAAGTTATTTATACATCACCCGAAGGCTCTTACCATGATATCTGCCCAGGTTTAACCTGTATACCGATGCATATGCAATGCCAATGAATGCAACCATGCTATTTCGTAACTCAATTCTTATCAAACTGATAACAATGCATATGCTATGCCAATAAATTGCAACCATGCTATTTCATAACTTGATTCATATCAAACTGATAACGATGCATATGCCAGACTAATGAATAAAATATTTGAGCATGACAAACTCACATTTATAAATCATCCAATAGCACCCAAACAGAATAAGCAAACAAGATGACAGATTAAATTATCCTACCTGGATAACAATGTAATCCAATAGCAAGCCGGTAAATAAACAGGATTATGTCACTTCAAAATCGTCACCTAGCAAATAATAAATTATTTGATTACTAATTATCATAATTTGGTTTCTCAGAATTATTATTCACTATACTCATGCAGTACCTAATTATCATCATTATTCACTATACTCATGCAGTACCTCATAATATTAGTTATATAAAGTAAGACGGGAATTACATAAATTAATTATGCATAATAATATTCAAATCCGATTCCAACGATATACTCCTTGAAATATAATCATCCCTTAATATACAGTTACATGCTCAGTTATCATGAAGAATCGATAATAATTAACCCAACACTAATTATTATTTATTAACAGATAACAAATAACAAGTTACTTACGGAATTATTAATGTATAACCGATCAGATGATTAATCGACTACTTAAACTAATTACCCAAATAATTAACTATATATTAAATAACCAAATAATTATACTAACTATCTACCACTTAAACCAATTATCCATTACCAACCCATACTAACTCACGACACAAAGAGAGAAAGATTTTAAAAAAACACAGCACAACCAACCCGACTTTAATTTACAGCCCGAGCACCCGTTTTCCCGATAACACGACCACCATTCACGCCACCCATGGTCACCATAACAGCCCTATACTCACCCCTGTAGTACCAGCTACCATCCCCGCACTATTATCGGCATCTAAAACTTCCACAGCCGCCATAATAGGACCCTCAAACCGCCAGCACACCCTCCACTCTGTTTTCATTTTGTCGTTCCCAAACACGCTATTCCTGACGCCACTCTCACCACCCGCCAGTCCCAAACCTCCCATGGCCACCACCTTAATCACCACTGACCCACGGTGGTTCCATTGGTGATCAGAGCCTACCTTAGCCACCCTCTGAAACGCCATAAATCTATTAACAATGGCCCAAGATTGTCATTTTCTTCCCCTGTTTTGTTTTTTTTTTTCTGGGTGTACAGTTGCCGGCCATTGTCGTGAGAAACCACCACCTGCGGCCACCAAGACCCACTACTTAATGTCGACTTAACCACCCGACTCTAACCCCACCATGCCCAGGTCAAGTCGAGTCTCAAACTGGGTTTGAAACAAGTAAGTTTCCCTCGTATCCCACTTCACTGCTCTATACAAAATCGTAAACTATAACAAGCATGAGTGAGAAGCGATAAATATCGTACCTTATAAATGACGGTTAAAAATTCATTCCAGAACCTGAATAGGATGAAGCAGAATAGAGGGGCAAGCAGAGGAACGGGAATGAAACATTGGGGAAGAAGAAGTGAAGGCGTGAAAAACCGTAACCGACATAGAAAATGAATGTTGAAAGAACGAAAATATTTAACAGTAATAATAATGAATTCATCGGCAATAATAATGAATTCATATGCTATGTTTACGTGTGTTATTAACAATGCATTCATGCATTGCATTATGTATGTATCTATTAAATATACAATCTATAAGTTTATTTTTCTATGTCTCGTAAAACCCACAATCAACCATTTTAAATGCTCGCGGACAAGCCTCGTAAAGCACTCGTCCTAGACTCCCATTTCCAATACCGTCTCATTATTTATTATGTTTAGTGTTCGTTACAAATCGTAGAACGAGTCAAACATAAATAATTATCATTATATCAAATACCGTAAGCATGTATATTAATTATCGTAATACTATGCACGCTATATAAATAGATAATATCGTTTCATGATAATCATACTAGTACAATATCAAAACTCCGAGTTTATAAAAAAATCATAATAATAATAATAATGAGACTAAAGATAAATAATAATAATAATAATAATATATAATAGAAAACGTAACAACAACGATAAAACGATAATAATAATAATAATGACAATAATAATAATAATAATAATAATAATAATAATAATAATAATAATAATAATAATAACTATATATATATATATATAGGGTTGGGATCCGGTGAGAACCACCTTACAATGAAAACCGGTGAGAACTCTTCCTTACGGAGTTTTTTTTAAAAAATTAATGACATAATTGGATTCGGCATGAAATTTTATGGCTAGAGAACATATTTCTTGGTCTAGAAAATAAATACTAGTGTCGGAAAAATGATAGATACGAAAAAATAGATAGTAGGTGCATGCAAATAAATAAAACGTATCTCACCTTAATTTCCGTCACTAGTATTTATTTTCTAGACCAAGAAATATGTTCTCTAGCTATAAAATGTCATGCCGAATCCAATTATGTCATTAATTTTTTTTTAAAAAATCCGTAAGGTAGAGTTCTCACAAGGTTCTCATTGTAAGGTGGTTCTCACCGGATCCCAAGTCTATATATATATATATATATATATATATATATATATATATACATATATATATATATATACATATATATATATATACATATATATATATATACATATATATATATATACATATATATATATATATATAATAGCACATATTAAAATATCAAAGTTTCTCTAGTCAAAATAATTATATTAATATTTTATTATTACGAGATAAAAATACGGGTTATCACATAAAATATTAGTATTTATACGGTTTTAACATTATTTCGAAAATAACACGTAAAACGAGCAATTTAAGTCGGAAAATTCAATAATTAACTTCATAAATGCAAATTAAATACTAATAATATTTTTATACCTTCCAAAACATTTTAAGAACACAAAATGGACAGAAAATTAAATAGCACATTGCCCCATAGCCGAAATTTTAAATGCATGACTCTTTTATTTAATTTTAAATGCTACTTTTAACAAATTAAAATCAAATCAAATCTGAAACTTTTGGCTCCCAAGATAATTTTCATGATGAACATATCATATATGACTAATATGGGTTACATTTTTCGGCCATTTTAACAACTTTTGCAAATTTTAACGATTTACGTCATATATCGTACGATTTTAAACTTTAAAATTATTTCTCAAGCATAAAATAAGATAAAATTCTCGAAACTTTTATACATGCTGGAAATAATATATATGACATCGTGTTAAATTTTTATGGCCAAATTCCAACTTAAACTATTAAAGTCGATATTATGTCACTAATTACCCGATTTTTACATTAAAAATCTATAATATTGCAATATTTGAGATAAATTTCTGGAAAAGTCAACATAAATTTTAAATATTGCATGTGACATCCTCATAAATGTTTATAGTCAAATTCATAATATAACTATTTTAACCCATTTTTATTCATCTTATTGCATTTTAACACTTAAAATTCATATCACACGATTTATAAGTCCATAAATTACGAAAAATCATATTCATATTATAGAAAATACATATGATAACATACTGAAAAATCTCGGCCAGAAGCTAACTTTAACTATTTTTCCCAAAAATAAACATTTTTAACCATTAAAACATATTAAAACCGAGATTTAATATACCAATAATCATTATTCATGCAAAATATATTCCAAATATTCTAAAACATTTTAGAAAACAGTAGGTATTCATGCTAAATTAATTTCATGCATATCATATATCAAACGAAAAATCCAATTTTATTTTGTTATCACTATAACTCCGTAAAAACGTAAACGGAAAGCATGCAAACAACCTATTGCTCAGATACCAATTGTTAGGTTTTATTAGTTGCTCATAAACTAATTTTAGTCATACTAACATAACCTTGTAATTAACATTTTAATATACTAGTTAAAATGATCTTATGCATGCTAAACATATGCGGAATAGGGAGAAATCGAACCCTTACAAACGGTCCAAGAGAATGGCAAAGATGATCCTCCAAGTACCCAAAATAGAATACCTCCTTTGGATGCACCAAGACAACCCTTAATCAACCGAGATCTTTAACAAGCTAGTTACAAAATCGGTTTTCTCCTTAAACTTATTCTAATCTCTCTTATTAGAATATTATTTGGATACTACAAATAGTATAATTTTATTATCTTATAATAATATATTGGAGGTTGTAAAATCTCTTCTTTTCTTAGTAGAATTTTCGGCCAAGAGGAGAAGAAGAAGTTAGAGTGAATATCATATCACATATATATATCAAGCATGCTATTTCTTAAGAAAATTAAATAACTTAAGCATGCTCATACTTGGGAAGGGGGAGCCGGCTATGGGGAAGAGCAACAAGGGAACATTTTCCTTTCTCAAGGCTCTTAGGGTGGCTCTAGGTGGTTGTCTCAAGAGTTATGTCTAAACATAATGATTATAGTGTGTTTAACACACTAATAATCCATACCACCATATCCATTTAGCCGTCCCATTTAGTCCATAAAATGGACTTCATTTTACAATTTGTCAAATGTACAATTTGTACAAAGTGTGACATCTTACATGTCATTAAGATATATAATGCTTTAGTAAATTTAAAACATATAAATATTTATCATATAAATATTGTACATAGCTAAATAAATCATATTTATTTAATTAATGAGTAATTCGAAATTACTAATGTAAAATGATCATTTATCGTCAATACGATTTACAACCCTTGTATTAATTTCAACCCAATTCATTCTAGTTACGATATTATAAAATATCGTTTAATGTTTAACAATTAACACATTTCAATTTTAAACATAAATCTTACATTAAGATTTAACCTCTAATTTCTCGATATACGAGTTTAAGGAATATGATCAAATCGTATCAATATACATTTGATCACTTTATTAATTAAGGGAATTGTCCTAAAGGTGTGACCTAAAGGGATCAACTGACCATCACCGTCATACGACAGTAATGTCAAACTCTAGCTAGCCAATCATTACCGATTAATGTTGGTCAGTTGACTAATAATTCGTATCATCCCTTGCGCATTCTCGTCATGAGATTTAATTACGTGATCGCACTATTGTTGAGGACACATTTCCCAACAGATCCATCATAGAGAACATACTTATATGTCAGGACATCATACATCTCTATGGTAGGAAATCAGTTTCCCCAAGATGCTTGTTTAAAATAGACTTGCAGAAAGCCTATGACACTGTTGAATGGGCATTTCTAGAGAAGATATTGGAAGGTTTGCAGTTCCCTCGTCATTTCACTAAATTGATTATGCAATGTGTGACAACCACTGCCTTCACCTTATCTCTGAATGGGAGTCAGTTTGGGTTCTTTAAGGGGAAAAAAGGGCTTAGGCAAGGGGACCCCATCTCTCCCCTTCTCTTCACCCTCTGTATGGAATATCTCTCCAGGATGATCAAATATGCAACAGAAAAATGGGCATTTCAGTACCATCCTTTATGCAAAAATCTGAAATTAACCCATCTAATTTTTGCTGACGACCTACTTATGTTTAGCAAAGGGAATCCAGCCTCCATCTGGCTCCTCATGAGAGCTTTTTCATCCTTTTCTCAAGCATCTGGTCTAAAACTTAATACTACAAAATCAGATATCTACTGTAATGGTATGACTGAGGACATTAAGATGGGTATTATGCAGGCTACTGGTTTCAGGGAGGACACATTTCCATTCAAATATTTGGGTGTGCCTATACAGCCAGGAAAGCTATCCAACAAAGAATGCTCCTCACTCACTGAAAAATTGGTATCCAGAATTAGGGGAATGGGTCCAAAAAAACTTTCTTATGCAGGGAGAGTAACTTTGATCAATTCTGTCTTGAATATAATCCACAATTACTGGGCTCAGATCTTTATCCTTCCTAAGGCTGTGGTTAACCGTATCTCTGCCATATGCAGGAACTTCCTGTGGGCAAGTACTACAGAGTTCCAAAGAGTCCCCATGGTTGCTTGGGAGAGGGTCACCTTACCAAAAAAAGAGGGTGGTTTGGAGATAAAGAAGACTGATGTATGGAATATAGCAGCAGTGGGCAAACTAGTGAATTGGGTTTATAGCAAAGCACATAGGCTATGGATAAAGTGGATTACTGAAGTTTACCTCAAAGATAAAGACTGGCATGAGTACAATCCTGCTGCAGATGCTCCGTGGGTGTGGAAATCCATCTGCAAAGCCAAGAACAAATTGAAGGAAGGCTATCAGTTGAACTCCTAGGCTCAAAATCCTCAAGGTTACACCATTTCCAGTGGTTATACTTGGCTTTGCTCTCCCCAGGTATATCAGGAGTGGACACCCATTGTATGGAACCCTTTCAATATCCCTAAACATGCAATGATCACTTGGTTAAGGCTACAAGAAGGTATGAACACAAAAAGCAAATTGTACAGATTGGGTTGCTGTACAGATGATCTGTGCTTACTCTGTCATTGCCACACAGAAACCATTGAGCATATTTTTGAGGCTTGCCCCTATTCTGTCAGAATCCAGGGTCTGCTACAGCACTGGTATGGCGCGCAATTCCCCCTAGCAGCCACTTACAGTTATGTCTCCAGGAAAACCTTTGTATGGAAGGTCACTACAGCTATATTCAATGCATATCACTATCATATTTAGTTCCAAAGGAACTCAGCACGTATTCAAGGAAGTATCCAGAGACCTGAGGTTGTTGCCAAACATATTAAGAATGAGATAAGTAGTAGAATGAAGAAATGGTTGGAGTATGAAAATGATGTAAACTTAGAGTGGTTTAGTGCTAAAAGTCAGATTATGTATTGCTTGCCATGGGATTCGAACCAGGCACCTCCTTGTAACTTTAACCATTTGATTATATATATACTCACATTTCACCAAAAAAAATAAACAATTTAATTACAATATTAAACAATATTATTCCATAAATCATCAAAATGACTTAAAACTATTTTATGACCAAAAAGTATACATGCAATATGATTTTCGTGCATATCCTATATGTACTAATCATTTTCATTTTTAATTAAAATCGTATTTTCGCGCAAAAACGTAAAATCGAGTTTCATGCAAGCAACCTAATGCTCTGATACCACTTGAAGGAAAACGGTAGTCATACAAGTTATCCAAATAATATAGTCTTACTAGTTATTTAACTTATTAATCTCATATTAATATTGTTGATCTTATGCATGCAATGACATTTGCGGAATAATAATGAAAAAGGGGCTTACAAACGGTCCGAATGAGTGCTAGGACGATCCTCCACGGAGCAACCAAAATAGCTTGCCTCCTTTACGATGCACCAAGACCTACCCTTAAACACCGAGACACGAGCACGAGCTAGGTGACGGAATCGGTAATCTTAAAACCGTGTACTAATTAATATAATTAGTATACTACAAATATTATCTAAGTAATATTTTAGAGATTGTTCTATTTTCTTACTCTAGAAAATGCATGAACATGAGTTTTAATATGTGAAGTATCACATATATATAGAGAGAATGGGTTTTAGGTTGGGGTGGGTGTGCCGTGTACTTCAAGTGCATGGGGAAGGATATTAGTCCATATTGTCATACTTACATGCACAAGGTATAGTCACATCATATAAAATGTAAACAATAATTATAAGATAAATGTCATACATAATATTTCTTATAATACACATTGTCACGGCACACACACACACACACAAATGTAAAATGGACTTTCATTTTACGATTTGTAATTTGTACAATTTACTAATATGTAACATCTTATGTGACATAATTAATTGTATTAATTTAAAATATATATATTTATCACATAAATAATATTTCTAAATTAATTAAATCACATTTAACAAATTATTTAGTAATTCGAAATTACTGTCCCAACATATGGTTATTGTAATAATCGTCGATACGATATATTAACAACGTTTGTCATAACCATGAACCATTCATTATACTAATTTCGATACTTCTAAAATATCGATTAAAATTTGATAATCGACACATTTCAATTTCAAATATAAATCTTACCTTAAGATTCAACCTCTGATATCGCGATATACGGTTTTAAGAATATCGATCAATTCGTATCATATATAATTAATCAATATATGTTTAAGGGGTTAGTCCTAAAGGTGTGACCTAAAGGGATCAAGTGACCAGCACCGTCATACGACAGTAATGTCAAACTCTAGTCAGCCAATCATTACTGATTAATGTTGGTCAGTTGACTATATCAAATATCGGATCTTCCCTTGCATATTTTTTTCATAAGATTTATGACAATGATTTTTATCACTGTCGTGAAGATTTCCCAACACCACCACCGCAAGATCGTGTACGCATTGACACCAACCACGACAACTGACTTGCCCACACTAGCCTTCGAAACCAGTAGCAAACACCCTACCAACAATCGTGACTTGAACAACCCTTCCTACACCTGTTTCTATCCCTCCTGTAAATACGCCTCTAACCACCCTCTAACACCACCCTAACCACGACCAATCACCACCGTCGACACAACACATCACCCATGACTCTCTGGTGGAAAACACCAGCCTTTGACACCACCCAAACCCTCCGAAACAGCCGCCACAAAACTGGTGTACACGACCCTGTTTCTGCATTGTTTTTAACATACACAACTTTTTGTAACAATTACGGTTTCCCAACCACCACGCACCACCCTACAACTACCAACATAATATACCCTGACATCCTATTACTACTAACCATAGACTCGTGCTCACAACAGCCCAAATAACAGTCGAATTAAACACAAAAGAATACGAACAAAGTATGAAATGAACTTGCTACTGTCGACACTTATGGTGATTGTTGTAACAATTACGGTGGTCCTATGGTGATTTAAATATGATAAACATGTTATTCATACTACAAAGATTACTCACAACAATAGTATTCAGATTCGAGGTCTGAATGTAACACCCCCATTTATTTAAGAGCGTTTAGCAAGACATTCTCAATAAATAGAGCTGCTACCATCTCGGAATGTCCGAGGTAGTGAATAACAAAGTAAAACAAACCAAAGTACTTTATATAAATACTGATTAAATTTAAACTTTTAATATTACAACTATTACGCAAAGAATAAAAGTACAACTGATAACATCTAAGTATGAGATCTAATTCTAAGTAGGTCCAAGTCATGTCTTACTCCTTGCCCAACGTCCTAGTCCATCTGTCTCTGACCTGCAGAATCTACTCCCCATTCCGGATCATCGTAGGTGTACACGAATACACTGTCAACCTCGCGGTTGAGTAGGGTAACACAATAATTATAATGCAACAATTATGATATGCAAATGCAATGACATGCTCGAGCTCAATCTCAATCTCAATTCTCAATATCAAACTCATACCCTTGCACCAAGCCATACCGAACCTCCAGGCAGACTATAATCGGTCGTCACCGACACCAGCTCAAGAGCTGATAAGACACCAGGCCTGGTCTGCAGAACCACCCTAGGCTTTATATCAGAACAATATCTTACCATAACTTTCTCAGTAACCAATGCATATGCTATGCTCATGAATGCCACAATATAATTATTTAATCATGCTATCAAATACTGAAATACTCATGCCATTGACAATACTCCACAATTAATCCAACCAATATCATTCTTATAGAATTCATGCTTGCATCCATCACATACAAGGCAATATCCTTTCATAACACATCACAGAGTAAACATCCATTCATATCACTTCATAAAGTATAGTGTCAGTGTATCCTACCTGGATAGCAATGTAATCCAACAACAAGCCAGCAAGTAAACCGTATTATGCCACCTCAGAATCGTCACCTAACAAATATAATATTAGTAATCACTAACTAATAAAATTCCGCAATTTGATATAATATATCAATTATTCAAATTAATTATCTAAATAATATATCACGTATAACGAGACCGTATTGAACATTACTACTTCAATTAACTTAAACAACTCGTCGTTATTACTTTCATAACAAATTCCATTTGAATAAACGAATATAGAAAATATACCCGAACTATTGATAACCGTCACATTCTTGCGTAATAAAATTACTTAAATTAATAATAATAATCATACCAACAATACAATTATTATCAATAATAACAATATAACTTATAAACATAATGTCATACTAATAATAATAACATAATAATAATAATATCATGTTGACAAACATCAACAATAACAATAATACTAATAATAAAATATCATCACAAGTTAAATTAAGCAAACTCAATTGATTAAATAACAATTGTCAATTAAACAACTAAACCAAATAATTAATTAAAATACCAACACAAATAATTTATATTAAGAATAATAATAATAATAATCATAATAATATTAACAATAACACAACAACAACCACCACAATAATAATAATAATAATAATAATAATAAAACATTCGGATTAAAAAAAAAACAAAAAAAATAATAATAATAATAATAATAACACAAGGCACGACACATACAACCATCACATACCAGCCCACGAAACCAAACACAGGCTGACCACAAAACCGCAACCCGACGCCGCAACAGCCCCTAAAACAGTCCCTAAAACAGCCCCTTCTGCCGCCTAAACCACCACCCCACCATGGTGGCTTCCACCCTTGCACTACGGTGCACCTACTAAAACCAACCACGACCCTTAACAGTACCACACCAGCCCTTGAAATCGATCCCAAAACCCCCTGGTCACAACAACACCCTCATGCTTCTGTTCACCCTTGTTACACCTCACTACAACTAGCCCCTAACCACCTGCTAGAACCACCACTATAACCACCACTCACGAACCATAGACACCCCATACTACCCGCAACGCCCTGGTATAAAACACCAGGTTTCGACACTCCCTGACACACCCAAACAGTCGCAAAAAGCTCGCAGCACTAACCCGCTGGTCCCCTGTTTCATGTATTCCTATTCATTATAAACCGCTTCCTGTACTAAATACGGTGTCCCAACCACCCTAATACCACCAACATAGACCACCGTAATATCCTACTACTGCTAACCTCAGACTCGTGCTCACCACATCCCAACCAACAGCCGAATTACGGTACAAAACTCATGTTATACGACTCTGTTCTGAAAACGAAGCAAACACAACCATTATACGCTGTCAAAACCATCACCTACGAGGGTCCTAGGTGGCCAACGACAACCCTACTATGGTCAATATACAACATCTATACATCCTAGATTAATATTAGATGAAAAACAGGAACTATTAACATGTTCTTACGATGGCAAGGCGAAAAGAAAAGGAGACACATAACCAGAGAAATTTAAATTGTGATGAACTTACCTATTTCGCCGTGAAATCGAGCAACCCTAAACCACCCCAAACCACCGTGTAAAGCTCCCCCTCAACCCTTGGATATGGTGGCTGCAAGTGTGTGTGTATGATAGGCGTTTTCTCTAGGTCAAGGGTAGGGTTTCTGATAGAATTATATGGCGGCAGGAAGAATAAAAATAAAACGTTGTGAGGTGTTTTGTGGTTGTGTGATAAAACTGACGAGGTGGGCTGTTGGTTTAGCGCGCAAAACGAGGCCCAATCTCTATATCTTAACTCGGTTTACTTACTAAAACATAAACTCGACTCTTAATTTAAATTAGCACGCACATATAATGAATTATGATAAATTGCATAGTTTAATTAGTAAACTTATTAGTACTTACATAGAATATATAAAATTAGAATTTAAATATGATTACGTCTTAAATATTAAAACAAGTTTAAATGAGAAATAAATATAAAATATGAAATATATTTAATTATAAATATATTATCAAAATAAATAAATACGAGTGAAATGACATTTTGATGAATAATCATCAAATATAAAACGATTAACAAATACGAAATAATCGTAGAAATATGATTTATAAAATAATAATAATTTATGTAAAATACTTTATAAACATTCCATCACAAATACTTGTACAAAACATGGTTTGACTTACGTTGACCAAGCTAAAATACGGGGTATTACACTGAAAAAGTACGATAAATTACTTACGAACTCACTGCTGCGCAAGGATGAAGAACGATGATGGTGATAGGCTACTCTTAACACGATTTCCTTCTATTCTGTTTTTCTCCAACCTCACGGTGGCCAAGGTACGGTTTAGGGTTTTTTTGGTGAAGGGAGGCAGAAAGGATATGGAGGCAAACGAGTGAAGGAGGAGTAAGGTTTTGTGTTTTTGTTGTCGATGGATGAGTAGAGTGGTATATGTCGATGGGTAGGCATATTAGGGTTTTGTTTATGTTTGCATTATACACAGTTCTCACCATCATGCATCAATCATAAGCCCAAGTCCATCACGCATCTCGAGAACTTATATGTCTATATCTCGTTCTTAACTAGTAACTTAAAATTAACGACACATGTAACTACTTATACTTGTTTACTATGTACAAAAACACTGGTATTACATTAACTCATTTATTTGGTACATTCTTTTATAACAAGCCTACTCCAAATTTATCATAGATTGTTAACCATTCTTATTAGTACGCCCTTATAAACACATTTTTGAAAACGTATATCATAAGGGCACACGTTAAAAAGTGTGGAAGATTACTAAGATTATTTTATTACAAATGGCAAGTGTAACATCCCGCATTTTAGTAAAGGAATATTTTAATAATATAAAGTAATTTCCGGAATTTAATAATATTTTAATAATAATCGTAATTTATATTTTTAAGATTTCCGTTAAGATCGTCTTAAAAATCATTTAATCTTAAGATGCCTTGTTTATTTTATATCAACCCGTCTCACATTTCCGTTTCACTTGAATAAAGTAAACCCGTCTCAAGTTTTAAAGGACAACTAAAACCCTTAATGAGCACTTCCATCGACATCCCCCTCCTCCTTCATTTCATTTCACTGACCTAAACCCAAACTCCTTCTTCATCTCTTTTTCAAGCTTAGAATCATCATCTCAAGGCCTTCCCAAACTCGTATCGAGGTAAAAGTTACATATTCGGAATCCTCGCGAGATTTATGATATTACTATCACTTTCGTTTTCAGTTTCGTGAATCTTCATTTCGAGACTGTTTTGCCCTAATCACGAAATTACCCTCTTAATCCGTGTTCTTGTGCTTTTAGGTGGTGCTTGTAGTAACCCGGAGGAGGAGCTTGTGATCCTTGAAGAGTAAACCGGTGCATTCGCGGAGTAAAGGTGACGATAATGAGTAACTCGGCCTTTTGTCTAAATTAGCACTATATGTGATTTTATGTGTTTTGATGAAGTTAGTATGGTTATTAGGTTATTTAATGTTCTTATAATGTTTTATAAACTGATTTTGGTGAAGATTTGAGGAAGAATTTGTTGAGAAGGTGAATTTAGGAGTATACATGTTAAGACCGGTTAATTTGGGATTTTCTTGTTAACTCTTGAATTTGATGTTTGTATACATGTTCTTATGTGTAATTGATGTCGTATACATGTGGGAAATGTTGTGTTGTTGCGTAAAACCATGTTTAAGACGGATTTATAATGTATTGAAAAGATTAGAAATGGCGAGAATGGCGAATCGCGCGAGCAGAAGCTCTGAGCCGGCAGGCTGACCGGCAGCCAGTCGGCCGGCTCAGAGTCCCCCTTTGTGTTGTCTTATTTTCTTAAGTTTTGGGAAATGGGTCCCCAGCCGGTGGACCGGCAGCCGGCCGGCTGGCTGGGAGCCCCTTGTGTTGTTGTTGTGGTTTTGCGAGAAGAGGAGAGAAAAGAGTCCCCAGTCGGTGGACCGGCAGCCGGCCGGCCGGCTGGGAGACCCTTCTATGTTGTTTTGTGTGTTGTCGGCTAGAGAGTATGGACTCTCAGTGTAACATTCTGTGATTTAAGCAAGTTTTGTGATGTTTTGTGTTCCAAGTGCGTATGAGTTGGTTGTTTTGTCACCTAAGTGTGGACGAACTTCGGGATGAAGTTCATTTTAAGGGGGGAAGACTGTAAAACCTCGAAAATCTAGACTCGATAATTAAGATTTTATTTGTGTCGATAATTGTTTTATGTTTTGAACACCTATGTTTAAGTATTCAAGCAAAGCAAGTGGTTATGTTTTTATGAGGATTCGATCCCTGGACCTCTAGACTCGGTGACTTGGGCCTCGTAAGTCGTGCTTCACCCAAGCCCATGGCTGTTTTGTAGAACGCAACTCAAACCCTACTAGTATTACTCCCTACCGCCACCCCTTTTAACATAATCCTAGACCTAAGTTTACCCTAATCTATCATTCAAACACCATACTCTCTCAGCCGTCACGATAAAGCTTTGGTAGGCAGTGTTCACGGTGGTCTCTAGGCAGCCTAAGGGTGGTCGATTTAGAGATAAACTTGGTAGGACAACACGTTTTCTTTTTTCTCCTTTCGTTTCCCTGTTGTTTTCTACTGTTTTTCGAGAGTGTTTTCATGGTGGTGAGTCAAGTCGGTGTTTAGACCTTAATCTATGACATTAGGGGAAGGGTGTGGTCTAGTATGGGGATGGTCGTTGGTCACCAGGAACCACCAATTGTGGTGGTTTTGTCGTCTGAAACAACTCGTTTGTTTCAGTTGCAGTCAAAGGTTACATGTGTGGTTTTGTGGGGTTAATTCGAGTCTGTTTTCGTTGGTTTTTCGATTCAGGGTTTTCGTTTTGAGATTGGTGGTGGTCGGAGGTGCGTCTTGGTGGGTGGCGTGTGCAGCGTAGGAGGCTAGGTTAGCGTCTGTGACGGTGGTTTGTGGCCCTGGTCGTTCTCTGTTTGTTTAGGGTCTGATGTCGGGTTCAGTGGTTGAATTGGGGGTGGTACCACCGTTGACTCGGGGGAGGTCGACACGGTGGTACCACCGTGGTTTAGAGGACCGGTGTCAGGGGAGTGTTTGGGTGTCGGTCTTGGGTGGTTGGCTGGTCTGGGTGGCTGTCGACAGGGGGCTGTAAGGGAGGATGTTCACGTGTGGGGTGGAGTTTCCAGCAAGTTTATGGGGGCTGGTTCTCTTCACCAGTGGTCGGCGACCTGGTTGCCAGTGGTCGTCGGGGTTGTAGGTGGTGTTGGGTTTGTGGGCTGTCGGTGGTTGGTGGCTGTAGAGGTGTTGTGGCCGTGGTAGGAGGGTAGCGGTCTAGGATTGTTCTTTGAGTCGGGTTGTGTAGGAGGTAGTCTCGTTTCTTTTATTTTGTTTTATTTCTAAATTCTTGGTTATTATTATTATTATTATTATTATTATTATTATTATTATTATTATTATTATTATTATTATTATTATTATTTATGTTTATTAATGTTAAGTAAAAGTAATATGATATTAGGGTTGTTTTACTACTTTGTTAATATGTTACGGTTGTGGGTCGTGCTAAGTAAAGATGTGAGTCGGGAAATTATTTAAGTTAAGGGAATTCTATATTTGGAAGTTATATATTTGGAAAGTTTCTATAATTGGAAGGTTTCTATTTTTGGAAACTTTCCACTTATGGAAGGTTTCTATTTATAGTAAGTATGGTTGTTAAGGGGTTTGGGAAGGTTATTTATTCGTTACGTATATGTGTATAGGTAGCGGGTTTCGCGTGGAACATTTCTAGCAAGCCTTGGATTATTTGCGTTCCTGCTATTTCAGGTAGGGGAATTACTGCACAGATAAATGTGATTAATTACTTGGTTGATTGACGTTAAGCATGATTATTTTACATTATCCTATGACTTGGAATATTGTGTTTTTTGATTATATATATATGTATCTGTGATACGATATGAGGTGATGGAAATTGGCGTTGGATCGGTGCGGAGTTTATTTGGCGTTGGATCGGTGCGGAGTTTATTTGGTGTTGGATCGGTGCGGAGTTAATGGCCTTGGGAGCGGTGCGGAGTTATTGGCCTTGTGATATATATATATATATATATATATATATATATATATATATATATATATATATATATATATATATATATGATATTGTTGGCTTATTTATTTTCCTCTACTCAACCTCGTGGTTGACCCTGTGTATTCGTGATCACCTGTGATGAACCAATTTATTGGGGAGCAGATTGACAGGTGTTGAGACTATGGGAGCTAAGGGAAGGGAGAAGCTTGGATCCGGACCTGCCTAGAGTCTAGATCACTATAGTAGACTTTCATGAGTTGTACTTTATTTCTACAAGACAGTTTTATAATTTGGTTGTATGAACTCGTTCTTTGAGTTACCTTATTTAATAAAAGTACTGTTTATCTTTCCTTTGTATCTACTGCCTCGGGAAACCGAGATGGTAACACCCTTATTTATCTGGGGAGTCCTAGTACGGGCCCTTAAATAAATGGGGGTGTTACAAAGTGGTATCAGAGCGAATGATCCTCAGGCCTAAACTAATGAACCCAATGAATGTAGGAGAGTCTAAATAAAATGAACCTCGGGATAGGACTGTTAGGAGCACACTAAAGGAAAAGTATGAGTCTGGGGCCCCCTCACACCGAACCATTGGCCCTATCAGTTTTGCCCGGGAACCTAGAGGGAATATACGAGAGAAAAAGGGTAGATTAAGTGATGATGAAAGTGATGGTATACTGTGAATAGTATGAGAACCCTTAAGTATATGTGACCGTTTGGAAAAGCCGGTAGGGGCATGAGCATGAAAGAATCTTAATTGTATGAATACAAGAGGTGTAAATTAATATGGATGCATGAGGTGATTTGAATTATATCAGTAGTTACATCATGTCGAGCGATATGCGGTTATGCGAATCCCGAGCAATGTTATAGATGCATGATATCCAAGCTGTTAGTTACTTATAGACTTTATTTTGTAGGAACTTTAGCCCTAACCCAAATGGGTGCCCACATGCGTCGGGACTCATTTCTTTCTTTTGTATTATAGTATGCCTCCGCGAAGAAACAATGTCGCTAACATCACACAAGAAGAGTTGGACCGTTTGATAGCTGAGAATGAGGCCCTAAAGGCCAAACGTATGGACTCCGCGAAGATGAGCACGATTATCGCGAGGCATCACCCTACCCAATTCACCGGGGGGGAACCTCATTTGCTAGGAGCCTGGTGCCAGGAATTCAGTAACTTGTTCGAGTTGGTGGATTGCCCTGAAGAATTGAGGGTTGACCAAGCAGCCCACTATCTGAGGGGTAGGGCCGGTGACTGGTGGACCGGAAAAAAAGGTGAAATTCGAGAAGCAGCTAGAGAGGATGGGACCGAGTTTGTCGCCTGGATTGCATTTAAGAGGATTTTATATGAAGTATTCCTACCAGAATTCCAGAAAAGCAAGCTGAGGGAGGAGTTTGATACTTTCCGGATGACGGAGGAAATGACGGTGGAGGCCTATTACAGGAAATTTATCCAGTTGGTGAGCTTTGTAGGGGACATGGGGTTTGACGATGCCATGCTGGCGATGAAATTTGAGAGGGGGTTGTCAATCACTATTAAGAAGAGACTGATTGCGGCTCCGCCTACCACAGTCCGGGACATTTATTTACGGGCTGGGGCGGCGGAGAGGCTCTCAGATATGATTAAGGAAGACAAGAAGTCAAAATCAGAGAAGAGGAAGGCTGAAGCAGTGACGGAAAGTTCTGGGTCAAAGAAACCAAGCACCAACAAGTATAGTGGTTACTTCTGTAACAACACTTCCGGAGGTGTGAGAAATCAAAGTGGGAGAAATCACATGAGTGGGGTTTCTGGCAGTGGTTCAACGAGAATAGTGTGTTTTGGCTGTGGAAAGAGGGGACACAAGCAGGCAGTGTGCCGCTCATCTGGAGGAAATCAGTCTGGGGGTTATCGTACGCCTACATCCGGATATCAGGGATCTCGCACCCAGTCTTACGGTAACAGTGGCTATCGCACACCCATGACCAACTATGGTGGGGGTGCGAAGTCTGGAGGGAGCAGCAGTTATCAAAAGAGCTATAACAACTATCAGAACCGCTCGTACCAGAACCAACACAGTGGGGGTGGAAACAATCAGAAGACGGGAGCAGAAGGGAACCAGCAGGCTGGGACATCTGGTGCCAGTCAGAGTGGAGTCAAATCCAGTGGCAAGCTTTTTGCCATGGGAAAACAAGCAGCTAGGGATGATGCTCATGTGGTAACCGGTACTTTTCTTGTGAACTCTAAACCTACTTTCGGACTTTTCGATTCTGGTGCCACCCATTCCTTTGTGTCTAGAGATCATGTTAAGGCTTTGGGACTTGAGAGATTTGATTGGGTCGCGAACTCAGTGACCATACCTTCAGGCGAGTCGATAACTTGTAATAGATTACATGGTAGTGTTCCCATCAAAATCGGAGAAGCGACCTTTTACTGTGACCTCATAGAATTTCCATTGGGGGGGTTTTGAGGTGATCCTAGGGATGGACTGGTTGGGGAAGTATAGAGCTTTTATCGACTGTCACCAAAAAAAGATTTCCTTGAAGGGACCTAAGGGAGTGAGAGTGTCTTACAAGGGATATCGAGTCAAGCCAAAAATCAAGTTCATATCCGTCAACACCCTCAAGTCTAGCTTGCGAAGAGGAGAGAGCCTAATCTTGTGCCAAATGTGGGATTGTGAGGCTGAGACCCCCAAGACTAGTGAAATACCTGTGGTATGGGAATTTGAGGGAGTATTTCGAGACGACGTTCAAGGGTTACCGCCAAGGAGGGAAGTGGAATTTTCCATTTTCCTCAAACAAGGGGCGGGACCTATATCTAAATCACTGTACCGTATGGGACGGAAGGAGATGGAGGAATTGAAGAAGCAGTTGAATGAACTAGTTGAGAAAGTGTTCATCTGACCAAGTGTGTCGCCCTGGGGAGCACCCGTTTTGTTTGTGAAGAAGAAAGATGGGAGTTTGAGGCTTTGTGTTGACTATCGAGAGCTGAACAATGTGACCATCAAGAACCGTTATCCTTTGCCAAGAATTGACGACTTGTTCGATCAATTAAGTGGAGTTGGGGTCTTCTCTAAAATTGATTTAAGATCCGGGTATCACCAGTTGAGAATAAAGGATGAAGATATTCCAAAGACCGCTTTCAGAAAGAGGTATGGCCACTATGAATTTGTGGTTATGCCATTTGGATTGACTAATGCTCCAGCTGTGTTCATGGATTTGATGAATCGAGTCTTTAGCCCATACCTGGATAAGTTCGTGGTGGTATTTATAGATGATATCCTAGTATACTCCAAGAATGCAGAAGAGCACGAGGATCATTTGAGGAGACTACTTCAGACCTTAGAGGAGCACAAGCTCAATGCTAAGTTGAGCAAATGTGAGTTCTGGTTGGAGAAAGTCGCATTTCTGGGGCATGTAATTTCCAAGGAAGGGGTATCTGTCGATCCTAGTAAGATCTAAGCTGTGACTAGGTGGCAAAGTCCGAAGAATGTGAGCAAGATTCGAAGCTTCCTGGGTTTGGCAGGTTACTATCGGAGGTTTGTGAAGGATTTCTCGAAGATAGGAAAGCCGTTGACATCCTTAATGAGAAAGGAGAACCGTTTCATCTGGGATGAGAGTTGTGAGAAGGCGTTCCTGACTCTTAAGGAACGTCTGACAACAGCTCCTATCCTTGCTTTGCCTGTCGGGAGTGATAATTTTGAAGTTTATACTGACGCCTCGAAGCATGGATTGGGTTGTGTGCTAATGCAAAATGGAAGAGTGATAGCGTATGCTTCTCGCCAATTGAAGACCTATGAAGAAAATTATCCGACCCATGATTTGGAATTGGGAGCTGTGGTCTTTGCACTTAAATTGTGGCGCCATTACCTTTATGGAGCCACTTTTAAGGTATTTTCTAATCATAAGAGCCTAAAGTATATCTACACCCAGAAAGAGTTGAACATGAGACAGAGGAGGTGGGTAGAGTTGATTGGGGACTATGATATGCAGATTTTCTACCACGAAGGCAAGGCAAATGTGGTAGCTGATGCCCTAAGTAGGAAGTCAGTTCATGCTTTGAGTTGTGCCAGATCGAGAGTGAGGTTGCATGGAGAACTAAGGGAGATGGGAATTTTTATGATCCGGAAAGGGGATGTTCTTAGCGACTTGACAGTGGAGCCTGAGTTGTATGGGGAGATTCGGGAGTTGCAAGGGAGTGATGCGAGGATCCAGAAGTGGCGTGGGATGGTTCGGAGTGAGGTTGGAGAGGCTACATCTAAGTTCAGTATTCATACCGATGGTAGTTTGAGGTTTAGTGGGAGATGGTGTGTTCCGGATGTTGAAGAGCTAAAGAAGAAAATCCTGATTGAAGCTCATGCTACACCATATTCTGTTCACCCAGGGGGTGATAAGCTGTACAAGGACCTTAAAAAGACGTTCTGGTGGCCAAACATGAAGAAGGAAGTTGCTGAGTTCGTGTCAAGGTGTTTGACATGTCAGAGAGTGAAAGGAGAGCATAAGAGACCTCAGGGAAAGATTCAGTCATTGGATGTGCCAGAATGGAAGTGGGAGAACATCTCGATGGACTTTATTGTGGGGTTGCCTCGGACTCATAGGGGCAACAACATGATTTGGGTGATTGTGGATCGTTTGACTAAGTCTGCTCACTTTATTCCGATGAAAGATACCTGGAGTAAAGCCAAGTTGGCTAAGTCATATGTCAAGAACGTGGTTAAGTTGCATGGTGTACCGAAGGACATTGTTTCAGATCGAGACTCGAGGTTCATATCCAGATTTTGGCAGGAGTTGCAGGCCGCTTTGGGTACCCAATTGAAAATGAGTACGGCATTTCATCCAGCTACTGATGGTCAGACTGAGAGAACGATTCAGACACTTGAGGATATGTTGAGAGCTTGTGTACTGGAGTTCGGCGGATCTTGGGAGGATTGACTGGGGTTGATAGAGTTCTCTTATAACAATAGCTATCATGCCAGCATAGGGATGGCCCCTTTCGAGGCTCTGTATGGGAGGAAGTGTCGGAGCCCTGTATGTTGGGATGATCGAGCCGATGATGTGACTCTAGGGCCAGACATGATCCAGGAGATGGTGGAACAGGTTTGGATTATTCGACAGAAAATGAAGGCCGCCCAGGACAGACAAAAGAGCTACGCAGATCTGAGGAGGAGCGATATCTCGTTTGATGTAGGAGAGAAGGTGTTGCTGAAGGTGTCTTCAATGAAGGGTGTGATGAGGTTTGGGAAGCGTGGAAAATTGAGTCAGAAGTTTATTGGACCATTTGAGATTTTGGACAGAGTTGGAGAGGTGGCATACCGTTTAGCTTTACCTCCAGCCCTATCCAAGGTCCATAATGTGTTCCATGTATCTCAGTTGCGAAAATATGTGAGTGATCCATCGCATGTTCTACAACACGAGGTGATAGAGGTAGATGAACAGTTGTCCTACGCGGAGACTCCAAAAGAAATTCTGGACAGGAAGGTACGAAAGACACGCAATGGAGAGACTGCTTTGGTGAAAGTTTTGTGGACTAATCATAACCTAGAGGAAGCTACTTGGGAGGCCTAGGCATCCATGAGAGAGCGTTATCCGCATCTGTTCGACTGAGGTAAGTTACGCGGACGTAACTTTTCTTTAAGGGGGGTGGAATGTAACATTCTGTGATTTAAGCAAGTTTTGTGATGTTTTGTGTTCCAAGTGCGTATGAGTTTGTTGTTTTGTCACCTAAGTGTGGACGAACTTCGGGACGAAGTTCATTTTAACGGGGGAAGCCTGTAATACCTCGAAAATCTAGACTCGATAATTAAGATTTTTTTATTTGTGTTGATAATTGTTTTATGTTTTGAACACCTATGTTTAAGTATTCAAGCAAAGCAAGTGGTTATGTTTTTATGAGGATTCGATCCCTGGACCTCTAGACTCGGTGACTTGGGCCTCGTAAGTCGTGCTTCACCCAAGCCCACGGCTGTTTTGTAGAACACAACTCAAACCCTACTAGTATTACTCCCTACCGCCACCCCTTTTAACATAATCCTAGACCTAAGTTTACCCTAATCTATCATTCAAACACCATACTCTCTCAGCCGTCACGACAAAGCTTTGGTAGGCAGTGTTCACGGTGGTCTCTAGGCAGCCTAAGGGTGGTCGATTTAGAGGTAAACTTGGTAGGACAGCACGTTTTCTTTTTTCTCCTTTCGTTTCCCTGTTGTTTTCTACTGTTTTTCGAGAGTGTTTTCATGGTGGTGAGTCAAGTCGGTGCTTAAACCTTAATCTATGACACTAGGGGAAGGGTGTGGTCTAGTATGGGGATGGTCGTTGGTCACCAGGAACCACCAATTGTGGTGGTTTTGTCGTCTGAAACAACTCGTTTGTTTCAGTTGCAGTCAAAGGTTACATGTGTGGTTTTGTGGGGTTAATTCGAGTCTGTTTTCGTTGGTTTTTCGATTCAGGTTTTTTGTTTTGAGATTGGTGGTGGTCGGAGGTGCGTCTTGGTGGGTGGCGTGTCCAGCGTAGGAGGCTAGGTTAGCGTCTGTGACGGTGGTTTGTGGCCCTGGTCGTTCTCTGTTTGTTTAGGGTCTGATGTCGGGTTCAGTGGTTGAATTGGGGGTGGTACCACCGTTGACTCGGGGGAGGTCGACACGGTTGTACCACCGTGGTTTAGAGGACCGGTGTCAGGGGAGTGTTTGGGTGTCGGTCTTGGGTGGTTGGCTGGTCTGGGTGGCTGTCGACAGGGGGCTGTAAGGGAGGATGTTCACGTGTGGGGTGGACTTTCCAGCAAATTTATGGGGGTTGGTTCTCTTCACCAGTGGCCGGCGACCTGGTTGCCAGTGATCGCCGGGGTTGTAGGTGGTGTTGGGTTTGTGGGCTGTCGGTGGTTGGTGGCTGTAGAGGTGTTGTGGCCATGGTAGGAGGGTAGCGGTCTAGGATTGTCTTTGAGTCGGGTTGTGTAGGTGGTAGTCTCGTTTCTATTATTTTGTTTTATTTCTAAATTCTTGGTTATTATTTTTATTATTATTATTATTATTATTATTATTATTATTATTATTATTATTATTATTATTATTATTATTATTTATGTTTATTAATGTTAAGTAATAGTAATATGATATTAGGGTTGTTTTACTACTTTGTTAATATGTTACGGTTTTGGGTCGTGCTAAGTAAAGATGTGAGTCGGGAAATTATTTAAATTAAGGGAGTTCTATTATTGGAAGTTATATATTTGGAAAGTTTCTAGAATTGGAAGGTTTCTATTTTTGGAAACTTTCCACTTATGGAAGGTTTCTATTTATAGTAAGTATGGTTGTTAAGGGGTTTGGGAAGGTTATTTATTCGTTACGTATATGTGTATAGGTAGCGGGTTTCGCGTGGAACATTTCTAGCAAGCCTTGGATTATTTGCGTTCCTGCTATTTCAGGTAGGGGAATTACTGCACAGATAAATGTGATTAATTACTTGGTTGATTGACGTTAAGCATGATTATTTTACATTATCCTATGACTTGGAATATTGTGTTGTTTGATTATATATATGTATCTGTGATACGATATGAGGTGATGGAAATTGGCGTTGGATCGGTGCGGAGTTTATTTGGCGTTGGATCGGTGCGGAGTTTATTTGGTGTTGGATCGGTGCGTAGTTAATGGCCTTGGGAGCGGTGCGGAGTTATTGGCCTTGTGATATATATATATATATATATATATATATATATATATATATATATATATATATATATATATATATATATATATATATATATATATGATATTGTTGGCTTATTTATTTTCCTCTACTCAACCTCGTGGTTGACCCTGTGTATTCATGATCACCTGTGATGAACCAATTTATTGGGGAGCAGATTGACAGGTGTTGAGACTATGGGAGCTAAGGGAAGGGAGAAGCTTGGATCCGGACCTGCCTAGAGTCTAGATCACCATAGTAGACTTTCATGAGTTGTACTTTATTTCTACAAGACAGTTTTATAATTTGGTTGTATGAAATCGTTCTTTGAGTTAACTTATTTAATAAAAGTACTGTTTATCTTTCCTTTGTATCTACTGCCTCGGGAAACCGAGATGGTAACACCCTTATTTATCTGGGGAGTCCTAGTACAGGCCCTTAAATAAATGGGGGTGTTACACTCAGCCGGTTGACCGGCCGCCTGTGGGCAACCGGCTGAGAGCCCCTGATTGTATTATTCGCTTCATAACTTTTGATTTTCAAGTCGGATTGCATTGATTCTTTTTCCGTATGCTTCGTATGTATGTTTGGAGCCCCCGAAGTTCGGGTGGCACTATATTGGGTTCGGGAATGGAGTGAGGATAGAGACCCCCGGTCGGGCAACCGAAAGGGAAACCGGCTCTCCCTCAACTTAGTTCCCGGGGTCAATAAAGTGTCGATTGAATGTATTTAAAGAATTGATTGTGGTTTAGTGAGTAGCTTCCTTTGGAGATTTGGTTGTGGAACCACTTCGTGGTTGGTTCATTGTGTTTGTTCGTGTGAACCCCTTAGTGGGTGGTTCCCCCTTCTGGATGACCCCTTAGTGGGTGGTTCTGTCTTCTTCGTGCGAACCTCTTCGTGGGTGGTTCTGTTCCGCGTGAACCACTTAGTGGTTGGTTCTAGCTTAGTGGTCGAACCCTTAGTGGGTGGTTCCGTCTGTTCGGCGAACCCCTTAGTGGGTGGTTCTGCCTTTTGTTGAACCCTTCGTGGACGGTTCTTTCTCCTTGTTGAACCCCTTAGTGGGTGGTTCATTGTTCTGTGGCCGAACCCCTTCGTGGGTGGTTCGTGTGTGTTTTGTATATACTTGCCTGAGTAGGGGTACGGTGTTATATACTTGCTGAATGTTGGTATCTAGGTTATGCGTTAAGATGTCGCCTCTGAACCTTTATACATGTGAATATGATTTTGGTATTTAGGTTATGTCTTAAGTTGACCATTGAACCTTTATCCTTGTTACTTTATATCTGCTTGCCTGGAGTTGGTACAGTGTCAGATATGTATGTTGATATGGATGAGTATATTACTGTGTTTATTGTACTGTTCTTCCAAGGCATTGGATGACTCTTTAATTAGTTTCGTAAACGGTTTGGATTGAAAGACCCCCCGACCGGGCAACCGGAAGGGAAACCGGCTCTCGTTCCAAATATTTTCCGAAGTTGGTTGAGAGCCTTGCATAGTATTTGCATGATGATAGGAGTTTGAGATGATGGAATATATGCTTCAAATGATTGTTTATGTTGGAGTATAATACGTGTTTATATGTGTTCGGTGTTGTATGACATTAGGTGGCTATGAGAGCTCTAGTCACTCCCCACTGACTGTGGCGCACATGTTGTGTGTGTGTAGGTACTGGATGCTGTTTGCAGGGGGTTACGTTGAGGCTAGCGAGCGATGATCCTATCATCGATGACTTACCTACATCGTGTAGCTAGACCTTAGACTTATGTTTCTGTATTTTGTGCCTGTAGGGATATGCTATCCCGGGCTGCTTTTGTTTTATATCTTAATACTTATTTATGTTTCGGTTTTGTTAAAGCACCTCGCATGTTTAGTTATGTTAAAAAGTTTTAATTCCGCTGCATTTTTGGTACTTTGTATGTTTTCTTTTCCGCTTTCGCGAGGGGTTTTACAGTTGGTATCAGAGCGTTATCGCTCCCGACACACTCATGTAATCCCCAAACATAACTTGACCTATAACCTGAATAATGAATGAGAGATTTGGGTAGACTTAAGGACAAGTGGTAGACTGTTTGTGCTTGCTAATTGTTAAGGTAACACTGTTTTCTCTTTTGAAGGATGGTGAGACCCACAGCTGTTGAGAATACGATAATGGAAGCACTTCATCAGTTGCTTGAGAACTAGAGGCGTCAGACTGAGACTGCTCCTCCACCTCCTCTGCCAGGCAATGAGGCCAATCAACCTGGTAGCTTCTCTTGGATAGCATCACAGATGTCCAGGAGCCACGTGAAGACTTATGGAGGCGAAGTTGATCCTGTTGCCCTTTCCGAATGGTTCCGTGAGATGGAGAAAGCTTCACCATGTACTCGGTGTTGGGAAATGTGTCCTCAACAATAGTGCGATCACGTAATTAAATCTCATAACAAGAATGCGCAAGGGATGATACGAATTATTAGTCAACTGACCAACATTAATCGGTAATGATTGGCTAGCTAGAGTTTGACATTACTGTCGTATGACGGTGATGGTCAGTTGATCCCTTTAGGTCACACCTTTAGGACAATTCCCTTAATTGATAAAGTGATCAAATGTATATTGATACGATTTGATCATATTCCTTAAACTCGTATATCGAGAAATTAGAGGTTAAATCTTAATGTAAGATTTTTGTTTAAAATTGAAACGTGTCAATTGTTAAACATTAAACGATATTTTAAGATATCGTAATTAGAATGAATTGGGTTGAAATTAATACAAAGGTTGTAAATCGTATTGACGATAAATGATCATTTTACATTTGTAATTTCGAATTACTTATTAATTAATAAATATGATTTATTTATGTATAATATTTATATGATAAATATTTATATGTTTTAAATGTACTAAAACATATTATATGACATATAGGATGTCACACTTTGTATAAATTATACATTTTACAAAGTTGTAAAATGAAATCCTTTTTAAGGATTAAAGGGGCCGGTTAAGTGGGGTTGGTTGTGTGGGTTTAATGTACAAAACACAATCATTAAAAGACCACCTTGAGAACACTAACCTAGATGCTTCCCTAGTGTCTTGAGAAGTGAATGTGTTCCCCTTTGTGGCATCCCAAAACCGGCAACCCCTTCCCCATATACCATGCTTATAGTTAATTGATTATCTTAATAAGCATGCTTGATATATAAAGATATGTTATATTCATTCACTACTTCTTGTTGTTGTTGTTGCCCTAGCCGAAATACTACACAAGAAGAGAGAAAATTTTCTACCTCTAAAATACATATTATAAGATAATAATTTATACTAAGAGTAGTATTAAAATATAATTCTAATAAGAGTGATTAGAATTAGTTTAAGGAAGAAAACCGATTCCAAGTCTAGCATACAAAGTTTCGGTTCTTTTGGGGCTTGTCTTGGTGCATCCGGAGGAGGTATTCTATATTGGGTACTCGGAGGATCATCCTTGCAATATATTTGGACCGAGTGTAAGAACACGGTTTTCTCCTTATTTCCGCATTTTATAGCATGCATAAGATCTAATAAACGAGTTTATTATTTTGTTAATTAAAGGTTAATTAAAAGGTTTGTTAGTATGACTAAATTAGTTTATGAGCAACTTGTTAAACCTTACAATTGGTATCAGAGCAAAATGGTTGTTTGCATGCTTTCCGTTTCGTTTTTACGGAGTTATTAGGATAACAAAAATAAAACTTGAATTTTCGTATGATATAAGATATGGACGAAATTATTTTAGCATGATACCTACTGTTTTCTAATATGATTTAGAATATTTGGAATATATTTTGCATGAATATTGATCATTGGTATTTTAATTACGGTTTTTAATACGTTTTAATGGTTAAAAATGATTAATTTTGGGAAAAATAGTTATAATAAGCTTCTGGCCGAGATTTTTCAGTATGATATCACATGTATTTTCTATAATATGAATATGAATTTTCGTAAATTATGGATCTTTAAATCGTGTGATATGAATTTTAATGGTTAAAATGCAATAAGATGAATAAAAATGGGTTAAAATAGTTATTTTATGAATTTGACTATAAAAATTTATGAGGATGTCACATGCAATATTTAAAATTTATGTTGAATTTTCCAGAAATTTATCTCAAATATTGCAATATTATAGATTTTTAATGTAAAAATCGGGTAATTAGTGACATTATTTCGACTTTAATAGTTTAAGTTGGAATTTGGCCATAAAAATTTAACACGACGTCATATATATTATTTCCAGCATGTATAAAATTTTCGAGAATTTTATCTTATTTTATGCTTGAGAAATAATTTTAAATGTTAAAATCGTATGATATATGACGTAAATCGTTAAAATTTGCAAATGTTGTTAATAATGGCCGAAAATGTAACCCATATTAGTCATATGTGATATGTTCATCATGAAAATATTCTTGGGTGCCTAAAGTTTCAGATTTGATTTGTATTGATTTAATTTTGTTTTGTTAAAAGTAGCATTTAAAATTAAATTAAAAAGGAGGCATGCTTTAAAATTTCGGCTTTGGGGCAATGTGCCATTTAATTTTCTGTCCATCTTGTGTTCTTAAAAGGGTTTTGGAAGGTATAAAAATATTATTAGTATTTAATTTGCATTTATGAAGTTAATTATTGAATTTTCCGACTTAAATTGCTCATTTTACGTGTTATTTTCGAAATAATAATAAAACCGTATAAAATACTAATATTTTAACTTTCTGAAAATTTTAAGAACATTCTGGATTTTTCAAAATTTGAATTTTGAATTTTCGAAATTTTAATGTCTCTTTTGAATTTTATATTGTTTTTCCCGAAAAACCGAGTAATACCGATCAATATTAAAATATATTAAGTTAATTCATGTTCAAAGTTTGAGTAAGACTAAATTTTGAATCCTATGCGAGTTAGGATGATTAACTTAAGAATGAAAACCGTTTCATTTAATGCATAGTGTTGTTAAACGTTAAAACACGCAATTCCATAAAAACCGAGGTTTACGATAACTATTTAAATAAGTGTTTTAAATAGGACGATTTGGCTTAGGATTTGCATGTTAATTCATATTTATATAAGCATTGCATATTTATATTATGAATGTCATGATTTATTTTTTACGTAATTTTGGGAATTATGTAATTTACTTAGTATGGCCTTAGTTTTAAATCGGTATTTCCCGTAATGTAAGGGGTTACCGATTCGGTTGTAATTTTGTGATCTCGCATCACCCAATTGTAATTTATTTCTATTTTATAATGTATAAAGTAGACTAGAAAAGTTGTAATATTTGTAAAATCCGGAGTTCCTTGAAGACGGTGCCATTCGGAAAGGAGTTCCGATCAAGACGGTGTTTACCTCGAAGTGCGTGCCGCGTGAAGTTCAAGGGACCAAAGGAGTTGGTTTCCGAATTTGTACTTTGTTATTTCTTTTCTAGGAAAGGCCATACTAGGGTTTATTTATGCTTTTATTTTTGCTTTTTATATGTTTGCATGCATAGCCAAATCGTCATACATCGTATCATGCATGTTTCGACTTAGTCGACCTAGTCTTTTATTTTATCGATAATTCACCGACTTAGTTCACTTAAACGGAGATAGATAAATAATTGACTAGATCTCTTACATATTAATTTTGAGACTTAGCCTTACCAAAAAGTACGGACCCATGAATCCCTTCTTCACAAGGACGTAGGCTCGGCTACACCGGGGTACTAAAATTGTCACGTTGGGTAAGTGGGGTAATAAGATTACACCTTGAAATTTGGTTGATCTCAACGAAAGTATTCGTAACCGTAGTTGCAATAAGTTCGGGCTAAAGATAATTTTAAGAAAATTGTCGACCGAGAGTTCTAAGAGTAGAACCGATTAAAGGGTTAATCCACCAAATTATACCGATACGGGTTGAATCGGCTACACCGTGCCCGGATTAGTATGGGTTTGGGTCTCGGGATTGTTTACTTAATTGGGTAAGAGATCATTAAGTAAATATATATAACTAAACTTAAAGTTTTTAGTTTAAATTATGAATTTAAAATGATGTTGTTTTTCCTTTTATTATTGTAGTTTAATTTTCAACATCGACTATGGCAACCAACGCTCCACCTCTCACTAACGTATCATGGCTTCGATCCTTTATGGATCGTTGCAAACTCGATAAGCATGGTTCCAATTTTAAGGATTGGGATGCGCAATTACAATTGGCCGCTCAAGGTGACGATAAGAGTCGTTACCTATCCGAAGCCGCTCCTCCCGCTCCGACCGCTCGTTCGTCGGTCCAAACTCGTGAGGCCTATGAAGCCTACATGAAAGAGTCCTCCGCTCTTAAAAATGTGCTCATCTTCTCCATGGAGCCGGATCTCCAAAGGAGTATGATTAAGTTGACCACATCGTATGAAATATACACCAAGCTTGCGACCATGTTTTCGCAAACTCCAAGGGTGATTCAATACGAGGCGGCTTCCGCCTTCTTTGACATAACTTTCAAGGAAGGGCAAAAGATAAGCCCTCATGTTCTCAAACTAGTTGAGCTCGCGGAGACTCTAAAAGCTCAAAATGTTGATGTTCCCGACTCTCTTATCATTGACCGAGTTCTTCACTCGCTCAATAAGGTTAAGGCGTATGCTCAATTCCGGGTGAATTTCAATATGCGAAACCAAGAGACCTCGTTAGACGAGTTGCATAAGATGCTAGTCCAAGCCGAAAGGGACATGGGACTTCATGAAAGTTCCACCAAAGATGTTTTGAACATCGAAAAGAAAGGGAAAACGAGCTTCAAGAGGAATGCCTCAAAAGGCAAGGGCAAGAAAACGTTCAAGCCCAAGGCGACCAAAGAAAAGACCTTTTCGAAAGGCGCTTCCACCTCGTCTTCTAAAGAGCAAGACAAGTGCCATTATTGCACGAGGATCGGTCATTGGAAGCGAAATTGCCCCAAATACTTAAGCGATCTCAAAAATGGGAAGGCAACCGCCGTAGGTAATAATTCTCGCGTATAATTCATGTGTTTATCAACTTATGTATAGTGATACAAATGTGTTGATATTTACCCTTTTTAAATGTTTTAAAGGGGCGCCCCCGAATAATGATAAGGGCAAGGACAAGGAAGCTTGAAGTTCCTTACTTGGATGGCTCCGGTAGCATCCAATTGATCGAAGACTTGAAGAGCTAGGCTCTAATTTTCATATCGTCTTCTTTCATATTTTGCATTTATTTATGGAACAATTTAATTTTCTTGTAAGACAAGGATTAAAATCCTAAAACAATGGTTGTAATTTTGGATATTAGTGACTTGGTTTTCAACCCGAGTCACTACTTTTGTTCTTAATCAATGTTTTGATTTCTCAAATAAATTGCAAGCCTTGTTTAAACATGAATGATAGAAATTTAATATTGATACGATCAAGTTTAAGAGAATCAAAGAGTTGATTAAAACGGAGAACTACACCCCATGAGATAGATTCAATCAAAATGTGACTATATCAGTTCATTATAAGATTTTCATTTTAAGTGAAAATGAGAATGTATTCATTACACCTATCAAACTTCAAACATTCAAATGCATTGGTTGATCGAAATAGCTATCCTTAGACAAGTAAAGGTTATTGTTAGAAGGATAGAGTGGGAGAAAATGTTTCGCTCACAAACCAATGATATAAATAAAGGAAGGATCTTAGAGAAGATTCTCACTTGGGAGTCTTAAGAAGAACCCTAAGTGATTTGAAGAAACTACGGGAGGACACTCGAAGAAATGTTCTTTGTGTTCATTGTTTCATAGAGAGGAAACAAAGCCCTAAGTGATTTGAAGAAACTACGGGAGGACACTCGAAGAAAGGTTCTTTGTGTTCATTGTTTCATAGAGAGGAAACTTGAAACCCCGTATGAAATCATCGGTAGGAAAACGGTTCCTATGTAGTAATTATCATTTTCGTCTCAAGGAAACGAAGACATGATAAGAAGGTAATGATCGATTGAATGGAAATAGATCACTATGGGGATAGTGATAGTGATAATGATTCAAGTAATAGTTTAACATGCGAGAAATGAAAGGTTCATTTAAAATATCGAGAGATATTGATTTTAGTGGGAGCGATTTTCATCAAAAGAATTAAGCCTACCATTTAGAGAGAATGGGTGATTCTTTAAGGTGTAAAGAATAAGAGGTTTTCAATTCTAGATGATAAAATTCCTTATATCATATGATGATGGAGTATCGGGAAGGTTTATTATATGGATAATAAAAGGTCGCCCATTAGAATTTAAAATGGTTGGATACGTTATTCATAAAGATGAATAAAACCATTATCAAATAAGCCAAGATGAATGAAAATTATAAGTATGATGAAATCATAAGTAAACTACAATATTGATTTCAGTACATAAGTGACTAGAGAGTGTGTTTCTATAATCGCTCCAGTATATTGATACGTCACAAGTTATGAGATAACATTGGGAGCTTTCCTCCGGAAAGGAAACTCAAAACCTAGAAAGAGTTCTAGATATGTACTCAAATAGAATCATATTATACGGGATAATATGAGAATAAAGGAGACCAAAAGTTGTAAGTTTTGCTTTTATGAATAAAGGTTATTCGCAAAACACTAATACAAACAGATGATTGTGCATCAAAATGCAATGTAATAGTGTTGACTATTGTTGCATAACAACATCATTTGAGTTGTGATTAACTCAAGATAAAAGATACTTTGTCAGAATCCAAATGGGTTGTATGAGACAATATTGAACCCCATAAGTGAACTGGATTGACTTAGTATGGTCCCTAGCCGCTTATATGAGGTGACATCTCGAAGCGACTAGAGTGTGAGGCGATTGATGGCAAGTTCAAGTGCCATAGAGTCATACGTGATGACTAGTCGATCACATAGGCAGACTGTAAGAGACACTCTGTCGGGCAATGTGACCGCTTATAGAGTTCTGGAAATTTTATAGCCGGGTCGTGGCGAGAGCTGCTATAGTATTCTTGTGAGTCAATTCTTTGACTAAAGACTACTCTCCCAAGATGGTACAGTTTAGGCATAACTTTGATCCATTCTCTACGACTTTTCGTAACTGGAGTCAAATGGGATTGTTTTGGGTTGTGACTAACTGTGACTAGTTGAAGGAAGTAGTGCGATAGAAATTGTCCACCCCTTGTCAGGGTTGTTCAAATCTCAGGGCCACTCGAGGAGAAGATAACTGGAAATGCGTGGCCACGCTCGGAAGGTATCTATGGTAGATAATTCCGGTCAGACAGTTATTCTCCAGATCGAGGAAACCATTCATGATATGATCAAATGCAAGAACGACCAGAGAGAGACATCTTGCATTGAGTGGGAGATTGTAATAGGACAAGAGAATTGGTGACGCACACTTGTCGAGGACAAGTGGGAGATTGTTGGGAAATGTGTCCTCAACAATAGTGCGATCACGTAATTAAATCTCATAACAAGAATGCGCAAGGGATGATACGAATTATTAGTCAACTGACCAACATTAATCGGTAATGATTGGCTAGCTAGAGTTTGACATTACTGTCGTATGACGGTGATGGTCAGTTGATCCCTTTAGGTCACACCTTTAGGACAATTCCCTTAATTGATAAAGTGATCAAATGTATATTGATACGATTTGATCATATTCCTTAAACTCGTATATCGAGAAATTAGAGGTTAAATCTTAATGTAAGATTTTTGTTTAAAATTGAAACGTGTCAATTGTTAAACATTAAACGATATTTTAAGATATCGTAATTAGAATGAATTGGGTTGAAATTAATACAAAGGTTGTAAATCGTATTGACGATAAATGATCATTTTACATTTGTAATTTCGAATTACTTATTAATTAATAAATATGATTTATTTATGTATAATATTTATATGATAAATATTTATATGTTTTAAATGTACTAAAACATATTATATGACATATAGGATGTCACACTTTGTATAAATTATACATTTTACAAAGTTGTAAAATGAAATCCTTTTTAAGGATTAAAGGGGCCGGTTAAGTGGGGTTGGTTGTGTGGGTTTAATGTACAAAACACAATCATTAAAAGACCACCTTGAGAACACTAACCTAGATGCTTCCCTAGTGTCTTGAGAAGTGAATGTGTTCCCCTTTGTGGCATCCCAAAACCGGCAACCCCTTCCCCATATACCATGCTTATAGTTAATTGATTATCTTAATAAGCATGCTTGATATATAAAGATATGTTATATTCATTCACTACTTCTTGTTGTTGTTGTTGCCCTAGCCGAAATACTACACAAGAAGAGAGAAAATTTTCTACCTCTAAAATACATATTATAAGATAATAATTTATACTAAGAGTAGTATTAAAATATAATTCTAATAAGAGTGATTAGAATTAGTTTAAGGAAGAAAACCGATTCCAAGTCTAGCATACAAAGTTTCGGTTCTTTTGGGGCTTGTCTTGGTGCATCCGGAGGAGGTATTCTATATTGGGTACTCGGAGGATCATCCTTGCAATATATTTGGACCGAGTGTAAGAACACGGTTTTCTCCTTATTTCCGCATTTTATAGCATGCATAAGATCTAATAAACGAGTTTATTATTTTGTTAATTAAAGGTTAATTAAAAGGTTTGTTAGTATGACTAAATTAGTTTATGAGCAACTTGTTAAACCTTACACTCGGTTGTCTGAGAGGATAGAGTGCGGCTAGCCACTCACTTTTTGACCTTGGAGGCCGACAGATGGTGGGCATTGACTGGACCGACTTTCATTCTGGATCCTTTATTTGACTGGGAGGCTTTTAAGGATAAGCTCGAGACGAGATTTTACCCTAAGGAGCTTCGTTCGCAAAGATTGAAGGAGTTCATGGATCTCAAGCAAGGATACATGACAGTGCAGGAATTCACGGACAAGTATAATCAGTTGGCTCACTTTGCTTCTCGGTTCGTAAGGGATGAATCCGAGAGAGTCTACTTCTACAAAGGGAAGTTAGGTGCCCGCATCGAGAGTATGATTCGCAGAGATTCTACTTCTTTCGTAGAGGTGTATGATGATGCTATTTGGGCTGAGAATTCAATTAAGGCTATAGATGAGGAGACCCAAGCCCTCTCCCTACCTAATTCTTCACCAGCTTGCCCTCAAGGCAAGACACCCTCTACTTCTTCACCATCTTCTCCCCGTGCTAACAAGATGCAGTTGGTGCATTCTGGTGGACTTTCTACCCTAGCTGCTACTTCCAGAGGCAAAGGACCCCAGGGTACCGAACGTCGTCAAGACCATCGCTCGGGTACACGTCGCTTGGGCAGACCGCGATTGTGCTATCACTGTAGGAAGCCCGGACACCTAGCCGTTGAGTGCCCCGAGAAGAACACTGCTGACAACGCTACTGCCGCTGTCCAAAGACCGAAGGCCAAGGGTACTGTGTACGTGATGAGCAGAGCTACTGCAGGGACTTGCCCTCAGTTGATCACTGGTATGTCTTCATCATTGACCTTTCCCTCCTATCTTCTTCTAAGACCCCAAGTTCTTATCATTGTTTTTCTTGTGAAATCCCGTTCTTGGATTCTCTTCCATTGTACCTTGGAAACTCCTTACACAGCATCTTGACTCGATCCTACTTCTAAAACTCATCCTTCCTTAGCTCGTGTGATTCGTGAAATCCGAACCTATAGAATCATCTGTTCTAAATCATAATCTCTTCTGTACACCGAATCTCGTTTGTGCACCAGTAAATTCGCCAAGCCACCTTCTTTTCGGTCAATTCCAACTTGTAGAACTTCGCAACTCTTCGCTTTCTGAAAATTTTGAAATAAAAAGTTTATTTTCGAAAGGATTTTGGTTAAAGGGAACGCATAATCTTTCAACCTTGATAGGCCTCAGTGATAAATATTTGGGAAACCTGGTTTTAAAGAGTTGCATGTCTTGTAATTGGATTAATCTAAGCGTCAATTTGTCATTTGGACTCGTTATTGGAGACGTCTGATAACCTGAACAATGCTTACCGACACCGGATCGATCTAAATATTTGGATTTTAATTAATTTAATTTTGGGACTCGTCTCAGATTTGGAATGTCGGGCTCTTGAATGTACAACGAGAACCCCAACGTCCATTGACGAAGACTTGTGCCTTGGATATTGTTTTCGAAATTTGTGAGAGAAACTTAAGTTTTAAATATCAAGTTCAGTGAAAATTTTGATTTTAACATTGTCCTTGTAACTGCTTTCAAGTTTCGAGGACGAAACTTTTTGAAAGATGGGGTGATTGTAACATCCCGCATTTTCGTAAAGGAATATTTTAATAATATAAAGTAATTTCCGGAGTTTAGTAATATTTTAATAATAATCGTAATTTATATTTTTAAGATTTCCGTTAAGATCGTCTTAAAAATCATTTAATCTTAAGATGCCTTGTTTATTTAATATCAACCCGTCTCACATTTCCGTTTCACTTGAATAAAGTAAACCCGTCTCAAGTTTTAAAAGGACAACTAAAACCCTTAATGAGCACTTCCATCGACATCCCCCTCCTCCTTCATTTCATTTCACTGACATAAACCCAAACTCCTTCTTCATCATTTTTTCAAGCTTAGAATCATCATCTCAAGGCCTTCCCAAACTCGTATCGAGGTAAAAGTTACATATTCGGAATCCTCGCGAGATTTATGATCTTTCTATGACTTTCATTTTCAGTTTCGTGAATCTTCATTTCGGGACTGTTTTGCCCTAATCACGAAATTACCCTCTTAATCTTTGTTCTTGTGCTTTTAGGTGGTGCTTGTAGTAACCCGGAGGAGGAGCTTCTGATCCTTGAAGAGTAAACCGGTGCATTCGCGGAGTAAAGGTGACGATAATGAGTAACTCGGCCTTTTGTCTAAATTAGCACTATATGTGATTTTATGTGTTTTGATGAAGTTAGTATGGTTGTTAGGTTCTTTAATGTTCTTATAATGTTTTATAAACTGATTTTGGTGAAGATTTGAGGAAGAATTTGTTGAGAAGGTGAATTTAGGAGTATACATGTTAAGACCGGTTAATTTGGGATTTTCTTGTTAACTCTTGAATTATGTTTGTATACATGTTCTTATGTGTAATTGATGTCGTATACATGTGAGAAATGTTGTGTTGTTGCGTAAAACCATGTTTAAGATGGATTGATAATGTGAACCCCCGCGATTTAGCGGAAAATATAAACACAAATAAGCGGAAATATGGGGTTTTTAAAAACTTTTTCTCCAACGAGTTAAGCAACCTAGCATGCGAAGGTTCAACGAAAGAAAAGCAAAAGGGGAACTAGTAATTCAAATTCTACATCCAAAGGAGTATATGGGAAAAGATATCCCACGAATGCACACATAACGTTAGGTAGTCTAGCGAAACAAAAGGTAATCTAGGTCCAAGGGTAAGTTCCCGCTAGCCCACACGTCTCCCCCAATTATGCTCCACAAACCTGTCATTCACAAACATGAATGCCAACGTTAGTGGGGAGTAACCCAAGGTTCTCCCATGCCATTTCACAACAAAGACATGTAAGCAATAACAATGAAGATAATGACAATGATAACAATGATAGTAACAACTCATACGAGTAAGCATATAAATAAACCAACACTTGAAATTGGTTATCCAACATGTTCAATACAATAGGGCATGTGACATCAACAAAAGCATGAAGCATGTGAGATATAGGTGGATACAAGGATAATCGGATTTAACCATCCAATTCATAGTGCAAGAGTGAACATAACCGTTCACCACAAACATAGCATGAGGCTACTAAATAACAAGAATAGAATGAACGCCGTCGGGGAACATAACCGTTACCCCGACCACTAGATCGCATAACCACGACACTAGCTAACGGAGCGCATAACCACGACATCCGAAAATCTATGTATAGAGCATAACCGCAACTATATGCCTAAGACCTGGCCAGAGCTCTCGATGTACTAACCTACACCGAACGACACACGGGGACCGGGCCGCATAACCACGGACACCGACCAATCCCGAACATAGACAAAATCCCATACTTGGGTGGCATTTGTTCATTACAATGACACACTAATCGTGTCACCGCTATCCATTCAAAATAAGCATAACTTAACCATTAGCATAAACAACTCATTAACATAACCGTTAACATAAACAACTCATTAACATAACCGTTAATTACCCATTTCCAAGCACGAGTTACAAGGTAACCAAATCAATGCTTGAGTTGGTTTCTAGAAGCTATTTTGAAGTGGAAGCCAGTTTCCCTTCCGGTTGCCCGGCCGGGGGGTCTTCTCCCTCAACTCAGCTTCCAAAAATGGCTCAAGCATTGCCCAATAACAAAATAATAAGCATTTGATAGCCCCTTCAAAGTCTCAAGCAAACCCGATAAACGAAACGAAAGTTAACAATGCGACAATGGCTATGCTTCGATATGGCATGTGACATGTGATGAAAGTAATAACATTAAGGCATGTAAACAAGGGATTTAATACTTAAAAACTTGTGTACATACATGGGAGAGGAGATAGGAAACAAGTAGAAGAAACAAGGGTACAAAAACAATCAAATGCACGAACAAAATCCGCGACGAAGCAGAGAAAACCGCAGGCTGCGGCCAGAGGCGCAGGCTGCGCCACAAAACGCAGGCCTGCGGCCCCCAGTGCAGGCTGCGCCCTCCCCTGCCCTGCCACGGGCTGTTCTTAGCCATACCGTCCCTTTGCCCAAGCTTGCTTACACACAAACCCAATACAATGCACCCATAACAACCAATATGTATACATGTATTCAAGGTGTTTTATACTTCATCAAATGCTACATTAATCAACCCAAATCTCTTCTTAATTTAACATAAGAACATATGAAATTCAATTAGGAATTGAAAACAGGGGTACTAGCAATGTTCAACACCAAAACTCATGTAAGAAACCACATTGTAAGTTTAACAACATCAAATAGCTATCTTATCAACAACCTTCACTCTTTATCATTAAATCACATATAAAAACTTGAACTTGGACATAATAGAGATAAGAACTCATTAAACCTACCTTCTTGCTTGAATCCTAGTCCAAAGTTTCGTCAATTTCGTAGGAATCACCCTCCGGATCACCCGACTCGAAACCTACAAACAAAGTAAGTGTTAGAGTGGAAAAAGCTAGTCTTGGTACTCACCTAGGGTTTTCGAAATTTTGAAGGAGAGGGAGGGAAAGTATACTTTCTTACTTGAAAGGAAGTAGGAGAAGAAGAGGAAGAGAATGCCACAAAAATCGCAAGAAACCGATTGGAAATGAGCAAGTTGTGTTGATTTCGAGCTTGGAGCTTTTTGGAGGAAAAATGGTGTTTGTGAAAAAAAGTTGAATTTGAAAAGTGAAATGAGGAAGCAGGTAGGATGAGGGTTTTATGTGGGTCTCACTTATAAACACAAGTTATTTGACCCATTTCCGGGTTTAACCCATATAACTCGATTTTGAGTCGGAATTTGCTAGAAACTAAGCCTTGAGGTTACTATACTTAAGACTTGAATTAAATATTTCCGGAAACCTTCATTACTCTTTAAAATTAGGGTTTCTCAAAAATACGATTTAAAATTGAAATTCAAATTATTTTAGATAAATTCCAAGGCGGGAATTTCGCGGGTGTTACAATCATCCCTCATTTTAAAAAGTTTCGCCCTCGAAACTTAGAGAAAGATGATTACCTAGGCGAACAAATCCGGATACTTGGCTTGCATAGACGCTTCCGGTTCCCAAGTCTCTTCCTCTACATCACCGCATTTCCAAAGTACCCTCACCAAAGGCACTACCTTGCTTCTTAGCTTCTTTTCCTTACGATCCAAAATTCTCAAGGGTCGCTCCTCAAAGGCACGACTTGGCTCTAGGCCGGGAATTTCATGATGAAGGACATGGCTTGGGTCACTTACATACTTCCGAAGTTGTGATACATGAAAAACATTATGAACCTTCCCTAGATTAGGGGGCAAGTCCAAACGATATGCAACTGAACCAACTCTCTTCACCATTTCGTACGGTCCAATATACTTGGGGCTCAGCTTGCCCTTGACTCCAAATCTCTTAACTCCTTTCATCGGGGAAACCTTAAGGAAGACACGGTCGCCAACGCTGAACTCAAGCGGTCGCCGACGAACATCTGCATAGGATTTCTGACGATCTTGGGCGGCTTTCATCCTCCCACGGATCAACTGGACTTGGTCAATGGTCTCGGCTAGCTGATCGGGTCCCAAATCTCGAACATCATCCGACTGATCCCAGCAAATCGGACTACGACACTTCCTACCATAGAGAGCCTCATAGGAAGCCATTTTGATCGAAGCATGATAACTATTGTTGTAAGAAAACTCAACTAGGGGTAGGCATTTCTCCCAACTAGCCTGGAAGTCCAAGGCGCAGGCACGAAGGAGGTTCTCAAGGGTCTGAATCGTCCTCTCAATCTGACCATCGGTCGCGGCATGAAACGCTGTACTCATAAGTAAACGGCTACCCATAGCCTCCTGAACAGCCTTCCAGAACCTCGAACAGAAACGGGGATCACGATCCGAAACAATGTCCTTGGGGACACCGTGGTACCTCACAATCTCATCCACATAAGCTTTAGCAAGCTTGTCCAAATTCCAAGTTTCCTTGATTGGAACGAATCTAGCACACTTAGTTAACCTATCAACTATCACCCAAACGGCATCCTTGCCACCAACGGTCTTAGGCAACGACATGACGAAATCCATCGATATCGACTCCCATTTCCATAACGGGATCTCTAAAGGTTGTAGCAATCCACCGGGTCTCTTGTGCTCAATCTTAACCCTCTGACAAGTCAAACATTTTCCCACGTAGTCCACTGCATCACTCTTCATCATAGGCCACCAAAACTGAAGCTTCAAGTCGTTATGCATCTTGTCACCTCCCGGGTGAACCGAGTAGGGAGTCAAATGAGCCTCATCCAAGACTCTCTTTCTTAGGTTGGGGACATCGGGAACATACAAACGATCATGGAACCTAAGGAACCCACTAGAATCGATCACGAAGTCCTTGGCATTCCCACTAGCGATCTTAGCTTGGAACTTCTTATAAGTTGCATCGGTAGGTAGATTTTGACGAACCTCCCAAAACAAGGTAGGCTCCGCAGACATGGCACCCAAATAGTCAAATCCTTTTTCCACAAACTCTAGGCTCAACTTCTTGAACTCTAAACAAAGCTCATCGGGCAAAACACGAACGACACTCAAGGAATGAGTCGTCTTCCTACTAAGGGCATCAGCAACAACATTAGCCTTACCCTCATGGTAAAGCAACTCCACGTCGTAATCCTTAACCAATTCAAACCAACGACGTTGTCTCATATTAAGGTCCTTTTGGGTAAAGATGTACCTCAAACTCTTGTGATCGGTATAGATTCGGCAATGGGATCCAATGAGATAATGCCTCCACATCTTCAAGGCATGCACTACGGCGGCTAACTCTAGATCATGGGTCGGATAGTTCACCTCAGGAACTCTCAACTGTCTCGAGGCATAGGCCACCACTTTCCGGTTATGCATTAACACACACCCCAAACCCATCTTCGAAGCATCGCAGAAAACATCAAAGTTAACACCTTCCTCAGGCAAGGTCAACACGGGCGCGGTAGTCAACCTAGTCTTCAACTCTTGGAACGCTTTCTCACAACTCTCGGACCATAGGAACTTGGTTTCCGTCTTTAGAAGCTGCGTCATAGGTCTGGCCAACTTAGAAAAATCCTTAACGAAACGACGGTAGTATCCCGCTAAACCCAGAAAGCTACGAATTTCACCTACATCCTTAGGGCTTTTCCACTCTACTACTGCCTCAATCTTGGACGGTTCTACCATTACTCCCTCTCTCGAAATCACATGCCCTAGAAAGGACACCTTAGGTAACCAAAACTCACACTTGGAAAATTTAGCATACCACTTCTGGCTACGGAGAATCCCTAAGACAATGCGAAGGTGCTCGGCATTGTAACAACCCGACCCACCACGGTCGTAACACACCCCCAATAAGATGGGAGGTAAGCCTTTGGGCCCATTATTTGTCCTCACTTAAGCCCAAAAGCACAAGGCCTTGTTACTAAGTGGTGGGTGGAAGCTATTATAAACATATCACAAGCCTCACATTCTACCGATGTGGGACAACTTTCTTCTCATACTCTTGGGGTGTTACAAACTCCCCCACTTAAAGAACACAACGTCCTCGTTGTGCCTCAACCTTGACCGCAGCCAAGCCCAGAATCCTCCCCCGCTAGGTGTGTGACCCGGGTACTCCCGACCACAGGCTCACCATGTAATAACCCGAATTAATCGTTAACTTCCATGTGAAATTTTAAAGGTCGACAATATATTTTATGATGACGCTTGTTATATACATAATCGTTATAGTTTTTTTTTTAATAGTGCTTTGTGGGGGTTCGAACTTGAGTGCTCGCGTAACGTGGTATTTGCTCATAAGGGGATTCGAAGTAGAGACCGTAGGGAAAGAAATGGGCCTCGGGAATCATGGAGCTTACTTAGTTTATTTAGATGGCCCACGAGTTTATGAAACCCTCAATACATGCTATGCCACCTGCCGTCATATAAGAGGCCTTGTTACCTCTTTTTCATATCACCCTAATCATAAACGAACACACCATTCTTCTGCCGCTATCACAAACATAAGAAAGGAGATCCCTGCGACGGCTTAGAAACGGTCTAGCACCTCTCGTTTGAACCCAGAGTCAGGTAAGGTCACACGCCCTCTTGTTTATAATCAGTATTTGAGTTTTGACGCACGTTCGGTAGTAAATTCGATGGAGATTGGGTTGTCACCTTCGTCCTGTGTCTCTGTTTCCTTGTTCACGGTGGTCAGGGGAGTTGTGTGAGGGCTGTCACGGTGGGTTCAGGTGTCGGGAATGGAGTAAAAAGGAGTCTTCGTTTGTGGTGTTGGTCTCGGTTTGGATGTCGTTCAGGTTCATGTTTTCACGAGGGGGTGTAGGGGGTGGTACCACTGTTGACTCGGGGGAGGTCGACACAGTGGTACCACTGTGGTGTTTGAGTCTGGTGTCGGTGAAGGAGGTGAAGGCGGTTCTGGGCGGTGGTAGTGCTAGTGTCAGTGTCGACAGGGGAATGAGGGTGGAGTGGTTGAGTCGTGTAGGAGCGAAACCAGTTCTGGGTAAGTGTCTGGTCCGCTTGGTCGACGGCCGGCGAAGGGTTGATGGTGGTTAGGGAAGGTAACAGGTGATCGTGGGGGCTAAGAGAGTGCTGCTGATGGTTGGAAGTGGTGGTTCGCTGGAGTAGTAGGGCTGTGGAGTCGGGGGTGTAAGTCGGGTTATGGGTGTGTTGTGGCGTTTGATGATTTTAATTATTTTATTAGTTTTTCTTATTTAATTTTATTCTTAGTAGTATTTGTTTTAGTAATACTTAGTAATTAATATGGGTATTAGTGTTAAACGTTATGAATGTTATTGTTGGAGTTAGTGTAATAATTTTCGTATTAGTGTAGTAATAGAGTCGGGTTTTAGTAGAGATTTTCCTTAATAGGAAAGTTTCCACTTTGGGAAACTTTCCACTTTTGAAAGTTGTCTTTACGGTAGGTGTAAGTTTTATGAAAGAGTTAGAAGGGTTTTAATTATTTATATAATCTATGTTTAGGTGGTGGTTTCCGCGTGGAACACTTTTAGTAGCGGTCGCGCACTTGCTTTTATCCTCCGCAGTTCAAGGTAGGGGAATATTTATATTGATGATTGTGAATTGACATGTAAATGCCTACCATATGAATGTTATATTAAGCTGGGAATATTTTATGAATGATTGATATTACTGATTGTTGTGGAGGACGGAGGTTGTGAAACGGGTCTTGTGTTATGGGTCTTGTGATAAGGGACTTGTGATATGGCCATGGGAGGTGTGAAGTGTTGGGGTGATGTGGAGGAGTTGATTTGGAGAAGATGGAGGAACTGTATATTGCGATGTTTCATGTTTTAATTATATTACCTACTCAACCTCGTGTTGACCCTCTTTGTTGTTTGTTGTTGTGTCTGTGTTGATCCAATTTATTGGGGAGCAGAATGACAGGTTTAGACTCATGGATGCGGAAGGGAGGAGAGGACTTGGATCAGACCTGCCTAGATTTAACTCAGTCGATTAGTTTTGTCAGACTTAAACTTTGGTTTAGTTTTACAGTTGTAATGTTTTGAGACTTTTATTCAACGTTAAATTATTAATAAATTACTGTGTTTCTTCCTTTGTTATCTACTGCCTCGGGTTTCCGAGATGGTAACACCCTTGGTTATCTGGAGGGTCCTAGTTCAGGCCTCTAAATAAACGGGGGTGTTACAAAGTGGTATCAGAGAGAACGATCCTCAGGCCTAACCTAATGAACCCAATGAACATAGGGAAGAGTCTAAATAAAATGAACCCCGGGATAGGACTGTTAGGAGCACACTAAAGGGGAAGTATGAGTCTGGGGCCCCCTCACACTAAACCATAGGCCCTCTCAGTTTTACCCGGATACCTTGAGTGAATACGAGTGAAAAGGGTAGAATAGGAAGTGATGGGAATTTGTGGTAAGGCATGATGAAAATTGTGGAATTCTTTTATATATGTCATGCCTATAAAGAAAAGTATGAGTATAATGATGAGGATACATGCTATAATCAGCGTTACGTTAATAAGTATGCCATGTCTAATGATATGCGGTTATGTGATCCCTGAGCCATGTGTAGGAAAGTACTATTAACATATATTTCAGTTACTTGTGTAACCCGATGACTAAAGGTTAGAACCTTAACATAAATGAGGACCCATACAAAGTCGGGACTCATCCTTTTTCTGTATGTCTTAGAATGCCTCCAAGAAGGAATAATGCGGCTAATATCACCCAAGAGGAGCTAGATCTGCTGATAGCTGAAAATGAGGCCTTAAAGGCCAGACGCATGGATTCTGCTAAAATGAGTACCATAATCGCAAGGCATAACCCTACACAATTCACCGGGGAAGGGGAACCCCACCTTCTTGGAGAATGGTGTCGGGAGTTCAGCAATTTGTTCGAGCTGATAGACTGTCCAGAAGAACTGAGGGTAGATCAAGCTGCCCATTACCTAAGGGGAATGGCTGGCGATTGGTGGACTGGGAACAAGGGAGAGATTCGGGAAGCTGCTGTGGAGGATGGAATCAATCACGTGGAATGGGTCGCATTCAAGAGAATCCTGTTCGAAGTCTTTCTACCTGAATTTCAAAAGAGCAAGCTGAGGGAGGAATTTGAGCTATTTAGAATGACTGATGAGATGTCAGTGGAGGTATACTACAGGAAGTTTCTTCAGCTGCTGAGCCATGTAGGGGAGATGGGGATGGATGAGGCAATGCTTGCTATGAAGTTCAAAAGAGGGCTAACCATTGCTGTCAAGAAGAGGCTCATTGCCGCACCACCCACCACAGTCCGTGACATCTATTTGCGGGCTGGGGCAGCTGAGAGACTAGCTAATATGATTAAGGAGGAAAAGAAGACGAGGAGTGATAAGAGGAAGACAGAGGCCTTGGGTGAGGGCTCTGGGTCGAAAAAGCAGAATTCTAACAGGTACAGTGGTTACTTTAACCACAATACCTCAGCCAGTGCAAAGAACCAGAGTGGCGGTAACTATAGAAGTGGGGGTACAGGAACCAGTTCCGTGGGTATAGTGTGCTATGGATGTGGAAAGACGGGACACAAGCAAGCTGTGTGTCGATCCTCAAGCGGAAATCAATCAGGGGGTTACCGTACTCCAACTCCGGGGTACAGTGGGTCCCGCATGAATACCGCCGGTAATGGAGGTTATCGCACTCCTACTTCAAGCTATGGAGGACATTCGAGGTCTGGTACTAACAGCAATTATCAGAAGGGCTATAGCAACTACCAAAACCGTTACCACCAAAACCAGTACAACGGGAGTGGTAGTAATCAGAAGACCGCCGCCGAAGGCAATCAGCAGTCAGGAGCAGCCACCACTAGCCAGAGTGGGGTGAAGACCAGTGGCAAACTCTTTGCCGTGGAGAAGCAAGCTGCCAAGGATGACGCTCATGTCGTAACTGGTACCTTTCTTGTGAATCTTAACCCTACTTTTGTACTATTCGATTCTGGAGCTACGCATTCTTTTGTGTCTAGAGAACATGCTAGGGTGTTAAAGCTTAATATCTACGACTGGGTTGAAGATTCTGTAACAATACCATCTGGAGAATCAGTGTCTTGTAATAGAGTCTATAGGAGTGTGCCTATTAGGATTGGGGAAGTGGTTTTTCATTGTGACCTTATCGAGTTTCCATTGGGGGACTTTGAAGTAATTTTGGGAATGGATTGGTTGGGGAAATATCGAGCATTTATAGACTGTTATCAAAAGAAAATTTCTCTAAGAGGACCTAAGGGAGTGAGGGTGACTTATAGAGGATTCGTGGTTAAACCTAAGGTCAAGTTCATATCAGTTAATACCCTTAAGTCAAGCCTACGGAAGGGGGAGAGCTTAATCTTGTGTCAAATGTGGAACTGTGAGGCGGAGACTCCGGGTGTTAGCGAGATACCTGTAGTGAAGGAGTTTGAGAGAGTGTTCCGGGATGATGTGTCGGGATTACCACCTAGGAGGGAGGTCGACTTCTCTATCGATCTCAAACCGGGTGCAGGACCGATATCCAAATCACCTTACCGAATGGGACCAAAAGAGATGGAAGAGCTGAAAAAGCAACTGGATGAATTGGCTGAGAAGGGATTCATCCGGCCTAGTGTATCACCTTGGGGAGCACCAGTACTCTTTGTGAAGAAGAAGGACGGAAGCCTGAGACTTTGTGTTGATTACAGAGAACTGAACAATGTGACTATTAAGAACCGCTACCCTTTGCCTAGAATTGATGACCTGTTCGACCAGTTGAGTGGAGCCGGAGTTTTCTCAAAAATTGATCTGAGGTCGGGTTACCACCAACTGAGAATTAAGGACGAGGATATTCCCAAGACCGCTTTCAGAACAAGGTATGGCCATTACGAATTTATGGTTATGCCATTCGGGTTGACTAATGCACCAGCAGTGTTCATGGATCTGATGAATCGAGTATTCAGTCCGTATCTGGATAAGTTCGTGGTTGTGTTCATCGACGATATTTTAGTGTATTCCAAGAATCGCGAAGAACATGAAGAACATCTGAGAATCGTGTTGAAGACTTTGGAGGAGAATGGGTTATACGCTAAGTTGAGTAAGTGCGAGTTCTGGTTGGAGAAGGTGGCTTTCTTGGGTCATGTCATCTCCAAAGAAGGGGTGTCTGTGGACCCTAGCAAGATTGAAGCAGTGACTAGATGGCAAAGTCCAAAGAATGTGGGTGAGATCCGGAGTTTCTTGGGGTTAGCTGGGTATTACAGAAGGTTTGTTAAAGATTTCTCAAAGTTAGCCAAGCCTTTAACATCATTAATGAGGAAGGAGAATCGCTTCATTTGGGATGAGGGTTGTGAGAAGGCGTTCCTAACTCTTAAGGAACGTCTAACAACAGCCCCTATCCTTGCCTTGCCAGATGGGAGCGATAACTTTGAGGTGTATACCGACGCTTCAAAGCATGGGTTAGGGTGTGTGCTAATGCAGAAGGGGAGAGTGATCGCTTATGCGTCCCGACAGCTGAAGACCTATGAAGAGAACTATCCTACTCATGACTTGGAATTAGGGGCGGTGGTCTTTGCACTAAAACTGTGGCGCCATTACCTGTACGGAGCCACATTTAAAGTGTTTTCCGACCACAAAAGCTTGAAGTATATCTACACTCAGCGGGAATTAAATATGAGGCAAAGGAGGTGGATAGAGCTAATTGGCGACTACGATATGCAGATTATCTATCATGAGGGCAAGGCCAACGTGGTTGCTGACGCCTTGAGTAGGAAATCCGTGCATGCCTTGATTAGTGCCAGGTCAAGAGTAAGACTGCTCAGTGAGTTGGGAGAAATGGGAATTTACATGATTCGAAAAGGAGATATTCTTAGCGATCTGACCGTGGAACGAGAATTGTATGGTGAAATTAGAGAACTGCAGAAAGGAGACTTGAGGATTCAGAAGTGGCGAGGGATGATCGTGGGAAGTAAAGGAGGGACCGAATCCAAATTCAGTGTCCATGATGATGATAGCCTGAGATTCAGTGGGCGATGGTGTATTCCGGATAATGAGGAGCTGAAAAAGAAAATCTTAACCGAAGCTCATGCTACGCCATACTCCGTTCACCCTGGGGGTGACAAGTTGTACAAAGACCTCAAGAAGACCTTTTGGTGGCCCAATATGAAAAAGGAGGTTGCCGAGTTCGTGTCACGGTGTTTGACATGTCAGAGGGTAAAAGGTGAGCACAAGAGACCTCAAGGAAAGATTCAACCGCTGGATGTACCGGAATGGAAATGGGAGAATATTTCTATGGACTTCATCGTGGGGTTGCCTCGGACTCAGAGGGGCAACAACATGATCTGGGTAATCGTGGATAGACTGACTAAGTCCGCTCATTTTATCCCAATGAAAGATACTTGGAGTAAGGCTGAGTTGGCAAGGTCCTATGTGCAGAATGTAGTCAAGTTGCATGGCATTCCCAAGGATATTGTTTCTGATCGTAACTCGAGATTTATTTCTAGGTTTTGGCAAGAGCTGCAGACCGCGTTGGGCACACAATTGAAGATGAGTACCGCTTTTCACCCAGCTACAGATGGTCAGACGGAAAGGACCATCCAGACTTTGGAGGATATGTTGAGAGCATGTGTGCTGGAGTTCGGAGGATCATGGGAGGAACGTTTGGGACTGATAGAGTTTTCGTATAATAATAGCTACCATGCTAGCATTGGCATGGCTCCTTTCGAGGCTTTATATGGGAGGAAGTGTCAGAGTCCTGTATGTTGGGATGATCGCGCTGATACAGTGGTACTAGGTCCAGAGATGATCCAGGAAATGGTCGAGCAAGTTCAGATAATCAGGCAGAAAATGAGGGCTGCACAAGAGAGACAGAAGATTTACGCAGATCTCAAGAGGAGTGACATTTCATTTGAGGCAGGGGAGAAGGTATTGTTGAAAGTATCTCCTATGAAGGGGGTGATGAGATTCGGAAAGCGTGGCAAGCTTAGTCAGAAGTTTATCGGACCATTTGAGATTTTAGACAGAGTTGGGGAGGTAGCGTACCGATTAGCTTTGCCTCCAGCTCTATCTAAGGTCCATAACGTGTTCCATGTCTCCCAGCTAAGAAAGTATGTGAGTGACCCCACGCATGTGTTGAACCACGAAGCAATTGAGGTAGATGAACAACTAGCTTACGCCGAGATTCCAAGAGAGATTTTGGATAGGAAGGTTCGGAAGACTCGCAATGGAGAGACAGTGTTAGTGAAAGTCTTGTGGACAAATCACAACATGGAGGAAGCTACTTGGGAGTCCGAAACGTCCATGAGGGAGCGTTATCCGCAACTGTTTGCTTGAGGTAAGTTACGAGGACGTAACTCGTTTTCTTTTAGTGGGGTGGAATGTTATACTCTATGTTTATTAGTTTTAACTCGAGTCTAAACAAGGGAACTTCGGGACGAAGTTCATTTTAAGGGGGGAAGACTGTAATAACCCGAATTAATCGTTAACTTCCATGTGAAATTTTAAAGGTCGACAATATATTTTATGATGACGCTTGTTATATACATAATCGTTATAGTTTTTTTTTTAATAGTGCTTTGTGGGGGTTCGAACTTGAGTGCTCGCGTAATGTGGTATTTGCTCATAAGGGGATTCGAAGTAGAGACCGTAGGGAAAGAAATGGGCCTCGGGAATCATGGAGCTTACTTAGTTTATTTAGATGGCTCACGAGTTTATGAAACCCTCAATACATGCTATGCCACCTGCCGTCATATAAGAGGCCTTGTTACCTCTTTTTCATATCACCCTAATCATAAACGAACACACCATTCTTCTTCCGCTATCACAAACATAAGAAAGGAGATCCCTGCGACGGCTTAGAAACGGTCTAGCACCTCTCGTTTGAACCCAGAGTCAGGTAAGGTCACACGCCCTCTTGTTTATAATCAGTATTCGAGTTTTGACGCACGTTCGGTAGTAAATTCGATGGAGATTGGGTTGTCACCTTCGTCCTGTGTCTCTGTTTCCTTGTTCACGGTGGTCAGGGGAGTTGTGTGAGGGCTGTCACGGTGGGTTCAGGTGTCGGGAATGGAGTAAAAAGGAGTCTTCGTTTGTGGTGTTGGTCTCGGTTTGGATGTCGTTCAGGTTCATGTTTTCACGAGGGGGTGTAGGGGGTGGTACCACTGTTGACTCGGGGGAGGTCGACACAGTGGTACCACTGTGGTGTTTGAGTCTGGTGTCGGTGAAGGAGGTGAAGGCGGTTCTGGGCGGTGGTAGTGCTAGTGTCAGTGTCGACAGGGGAATGAGGGTGGAGTGGTTGAGTCGTGTAGGAGCGAAACCAGTTCTGGGTAAGTGTCTGGTCCGCTTGGTCGACGGCCGGCGAAGGGTTGATGGTGGTTAGGGAAGGTAACAGGTGATCGTGGGGGCTAAGAGAGTGCTGCTGATGGTTGGAAGTGGTGGTTCGCTGGAGTAGTAGGGCTGTGGAGTCGGGGGTGTAAGTCGGGTTATGGGTGTGTTGTGGCGTTTGATGATTTAATTATTTTATTAGTTTTTCTTATTTAATTTTATTCTTAGTAGTATTTGTTTTAGTAATACTTAGTAATTAATATGGGTATTAGTGTTAAACGTTATGAATGTTATTGTTGGAGTTAGTGTAATAATTTTCGTATTAGTGTAGTAATAGAGTCGGGTTTTAGTAGAGAGTTTCCTTAATAGGAAAGTTTCCACTTTGGGAAACTTTCCACTTTTGAAAGTTGTCTTTACGGTAGGTGTAAGTTTTATGAAAGAGTTAGAAGGGTTTTAATTATTTATATAATCTATGTTTAGGTGGTGGTTTCCGCGTGGAACACTTTTAGTAGCGGTCGCGCACTTGCTTTTATCCTCCGCAGTTCAAGGTAGGGGAATATTTATATTGATGATTGTGAATTGACATGTAAATGCCTACCATATGAATGTTATATTAAGCTGGGAATATTTTATGAATGATTGATATTACTGATTGTTGTGGAGGACGGAGGTTGTGAAACGGGTCTTGTGTTATGGGTCTTGTGATAAGGGACTTGTGATATGGCCATGGGAGGTGTGAAGTGTTGGGGTGATGTGGAGGAGTTGATTTGGAGAAGATGGAGGAACTGTATATTGCGATGTTTCATGTTTTAATTATATTACCTACTCAACCTCGTGTTGACCCTCTTTGTTGTTTGTTGTTGTGTCTGTGTTGATCCAATTTATTGGGGAGCAGAATGACAGGTTTAGACTCATGGATGCGGAAGGGAGGAGAGGACTTGGATCAGACCTGCCTAGATTTAACTCAGTCGATTAGTTTTGTCAGACTTAAACTTTGGTTTAGTTTTACAGTTGTAATGTTTTGAGACTTTTATTCAACGTTAAATTATTAATAAATTACTGTGTTTCTTCCTTTGTTATCTACTGCCTCGGGTTTCCGAGATGGTAACACCCTTGGTTATCTGGAGGGTCCTAGTTCAGGCCTCTAAATAAACGGGGGTGTTACACACCACACGGTCGCAGGGTCGCTCTGATACCATTTGTAACAACCCGACCCACCACGGTCGTAACACACCCCCAATAAGATGGGAGGTAAGCCTTTGGGCCCATTATTTGTCCTCACTTAAGCCCAAAAGCACAAGGCCTTGTTACTAAGTGGTGGGTGGAAGCTATTATAAACATATCACAAGCCTCACATTCTACCGATGTGGGACAACTTTCTTCTCATACTCTTGGGGTGTTACAGGCATGCTCTTCCTCGGTCCTGGAGTTGATTAGGATATCATCAATAAACACTACTACACACTTATCAAGGTACTCACGGAAGGTGCGGTTCATTTGGTCCATAAAGATGGCGGGAGCATTGGTTAAACCAAAGGGCATGACCTTGAACTCGTAGTGTCCATAACGAGTGCTGAAGGCAGTCTTAGCTATATCGTCCTCTCTCACGGGGATTTGGTGATATCCCGACCTCAAGTCGATCTTAGAAAAATTGGAAGCACCGCGAAGCTGATCGAACAAGTCCTCAATCCTCGGCAACGGGTACTTATTCTTTACGGTCACACGGTTTAACTCACGGTAATCGATGCAAAGTCTCATGGATCCATCCTTCTTTTTCACAAAAAAAACAGGAGCACCCCAAGGCGAGGCAATAGGACGAATGAACCCCTTTTCTATCATCTCATCAAGCTGCTTCTTCAATTCCTTAAGCTCGGGAGGAGCCATACGGTACGGGGCTTTGGCAATCGGTCCGGTTCCAGGTACTAGCTCAATCGAGAACTCAACATCTCTCTCAGGAGGAATCCCGGGCAACTCATCGGGGAACACATCGGCAAAGTCACGAACTACAGGCACCTCTTCCAGCTTTGGTAAAACGGCATCGACAGAAGAAACAACACACAGGAAAGTTTGGCAACCTTTCCTTATTAGCTTAGAGGCTTGCATGGAAGAGATAAGACGAATTCCCTTACGGGGACGAGCTCCCTTATAGGTGACACGGATTCCAAGGGGACTCTTAAGGCATAACTTTTGGTCACGGCATTCAAACCTAGCATGATAGCGGGAAAGCCAATCCATGCCAAGTATGATGTCAAACTCCTCAAGTGGAAACCGGAGGAGATTAGAAGGGAACACCACATTGGCGATCACTATGGGAACATCCATATAGGATGAAGAACAAGAGATGATTTCTCCGGATGGCAAGGAGATAGAAGTCTCCTCGTATGGCGTAGACTCAAGCTTGAGTTTATCCGAACACTTGGTGGATATGAAAGATAAAGAAGCACCGGTATCAAAAAGAATAAGGCAAGCAAGATCATGCACGAAAAACATACCGGCAATTATATCGGGGTGAGCTTCCGCTTCGGCTTGGCTCATGACAAAGATAGTACCTTAGGTTTTGGCTTGAAAGGAGTGGCACTCTTCTTCTCGGGGCAATCTCTAGCACGATGGCCCGGCTTCTTGCACTCAAAGCAAAGGAGGGGTTGAGAATCACAATCAAAACCCGGATGCCAAGAAGCATTGCACTTGAAACAAACACGGCCTCGGGAGGAAGCGGCATTACTAGCTTGAGGGCGAGAGGCTTGTTGATTAGGTACAAACCTCTTCTTGTTGGAGGTAGGAGTAGAAGAAGGAGGCACATAAGGCCTTTTTCCTTGGTAAGGCGGACGAGAAGAAGTAGGAGAAGAGAAAGATTTGCTCTCATCCTCAATTGACTTAAGGGAAGACTCCGCCCAAATGGCATCATCGTAGACCGCTACAAAGGAGGTAGAGTCACGGCGCACCATACTTGCTATCTTTGGGGAAAGTTTGCTCTTGTAGAAGTATACCTTATCATCTTCTTCCTTGACAAACTTGGTTGCAAAGTGAGCAAGTTCATTAAATTTGTCGGTAAAGGCTTGAACCGAAAGCTTTCCTTGCCGAAACTCCATGAATTCCTTCATCCTTTGTTGCTTCAACTCATTAGGGTAGAACCTTGTCTCTATCATTGCTTTGAAACGGGTCCAATCAAAAGTCGGATCGGGGGTCACCACCGGACATGTCATCGCCCACCACCTATCGGCCTCACGAACTAGGAAATGAGAGGCTAGCTTGACCTTCTCACTGTCCAACACATCGTACATCGAGAAGCTCTTTTCCATCTCACGAAACCACTCGGTAAGAGCCACGAGGTCGACTTCTCCACCATAAGCCTTAGTGTTGTTCCTTGCTAGTTGGCTTGCAATCCAAGCAAAGCTACCTTGACGATTAGCATCATTCCTCGGGTTAAGTTGCTCTTGGGTGTTTCGTTGATTTTGAAGGACTTGCAAGAGAGCTTGCATGATAGCATTGTCGGCTTCGCTTGATCTCACCATCCTCCTAAAACACAAGAGCAAACGGTTAACCTTATCAATTAACATTCACAAATAGACTACAAACTTAGGTCCTTAAGTTCTACCCAATCTCTCATTCATTATTCAAGTTTTGGTCAAGTTACGGTTGAGGAAACACGTGTGTGCGTCGGGAGCAACTTAGGCTCTGATACCAACTGTGAACCCCCGCGATTTAGCGGAAAATATAAACACAAATAAGCGGAAATATGGGGTTTTTAAAAACTTTTTCTCCAACGAGTTAAGCAACCTAGCATGCGAAGGTTCAACGAAAGAAAAGCAAAAGGGGAACTAGTAATTCAAATTCTACATCCAAAGGAGTATATGGGGAAAAGATATCCCACGAATGCACACATAACGTTAGGTAGTCTAGCGAAACAAAAGGTAATCTAGGTCCAAGGGTAAGTTCTCGCTAGCCCACACGTCTCCCCCAATTATGCTCCACAAACCTGTCATTCACAAACATGAATGCCACCGTTAGTGGGGAGTAACCCAAGGTTCTCCCATGCCATTTCACAACAAAGACATGTAAGCAATAACAATGAAGATAATGACAATGATAACAATGATAGTAACAACTCATACGAGTAAGCATATAAATAAACCAACACTTGAAATTGGTTATCCAACATGTTCAATACAATAGGGCATGTGACATCAACAAAAGCATGAAGCATGTGAGATATAGGTGGATATAAGGATAATCGGATTTAACCATCCAATTCATAGTGCAAGAGTGAACATAACCGTTCACCACAAACATAGCATGAGGCTACTAAATAACGAGAATAGAATGAACGTCGTCGGGGAACATAACCGTTACCCCGACCACTAGATCGCATAACCACGACACTAGCTAACGGAGCGCATAACCACGACATCCGAAACTCTATGTATAGAGCATAACCGCAACTATATGCCTAAGACCTGGCCAGAGCTCTCGATGTACTAACCTACACCGAACGACACACGGGGACCGGGCCGCATAACCACGGACACCGACCAATCCCGAACATAAACAAAATCCCATACTTGGGTGGCATTTGTTCATTACAATGACACACTAATCGTGTCACCGCTATCCATTCAAAATAAGCATAACTTAACCGTTAGCATAAACAACTCATTAACATAACCGTTAACATAAACAACTCATTAACATAACCGTTAATTACCCATTTCCAAGCACGAGTTACAAGGTAACCAAATCAATGCTTGAGTTGGTTTTTAGAAGCTATTTTGAAGTGGAAGCCGGTTTCCCTTCCGGTTGCCCGGCCGGGGGGTCTTCTCCCTCAACTCAGCTTCTAAAAATGGCTCAAGCATTGCCCAATAACAAAATAATAAGCATTTGATAGCCCCTTCAAAGTCTCAAGCAAATCCGATAAACGAAACGAAAGTTAACAATGCGACAATGGCTATGCTTCGATATGGCACGTGACATGTGATGAAAGTAATAACATTAAGGCATGTAAACAAGGGATTTAATACTTAAAAACTTGCGTACATACATGGGAGAGGAGATAGGAAACAAGTAGAAGAAACAAGGGTACAAAAACAATCAAATGCACGAACAAAATCCGCGACGAAGCAGAGAAAACCGCAGGCTGCGGCCAGAGGCGCAGGCTGTGCCAAAAAACGCAGGCCTGCGGCCCCCAGTGCAGGCTGCGCCCTCCCCTGCCCTGCCACGGGCTGTTCTTAGCCATACCGTCCCTTTGCCCAAGCTTGCTTACACACAAACCCAATACAATGCACCCATAACAACCAATATGTATACATGTATTCAAGGTGTTTTATACTTCATCAAATGCTACATTAATCAACCCAAATCTCTTCTTAATTTAACATAAGAACATATGAAATTCAATTAGGAATTGAAAACAAGGGTACTAGCAATGTTCAACACCAAAACTCATGTAAGAAACCACATTGTAAGTTTAACAACATCAAATAGCTATCTTATCAACAACCTTCACTCTTTATCATTAAATCACATATAAAAACTTGAACTTTGACATAATATAGATAAGAACTCATTAAACCTACATTCTTGCTTGAATCCTAGTCCAAAGTTTCGTCAATTTCGTAGGAATCACCCTCCGGATCACCCGACTCGAAACCTACAAACAAAGTAAGTGTTAGAGTGGAAAAAGCTAGTCTTGGTACTCACCTAGGGTTTTCGAAATTTTGAAGGAGAGGGAGGGAAAGTATACTTTCTTACTTGAAAGGAAGGAGGAGAAGAATAGGAAGAGAATGCCACAAAAATCGCAAGAAACTGATTGGAAATGAACAAGTTGTGTTGATTTCAAGCTTGGAGCTTTTTGGAGGAAAAATGGTGTTTGTGAAAAAAAGTTGAATCTGAAAAGTGAAATGAGGAAGGAGGTAGGATGAGGGTTTTATGTGGGTCTCACTTATAAACACAAGTTATTTGACCCATTTCCGGGTTTAACCCATATAACTCGATTTTGAGTCGGAATTTGCTAGACACTAAGCCTTGAGGTTACTATACTTAAGACTAGAATTAAATATTTCCGGAAATCTTCATTACTCTTTAAAATTATTATTTCTCAAAAATACGATTTAAAATTGAAATTCAAATTATTTTAGATAAATTCCAAGGTGGGAATTTCGCGGGTGTTTTTTTTTTTTTTTTTTTTTCTAAAATGTAAGCATTTTCATTATATCTTCAAAGAACAAATACAACTTCGAATCTGCATATTTTGCCATTTTACAACTTTCTCACTAACCTACTGAATTTGGAATCTGACTAACCATTGACGGTCAGTACATGACATTTTAGTAGGTCTATTAGCAGCAAATCTGCCTCTTATCTCTTCTTTAATCAGTTTTGCAATCATCTCAGGCCTCATGATCTTCATATCAACACGAGCACCATTTCTTTGCATCCACACATGATACCAGCCTGCAATAAGAGTGGCTGTTGTGAGCATTTTCCTGTATCTGCCCCATCGTTTCCCTGCAATACCATCTATGAAATCCTTTGCTCCTAAATCAGCTCCTAACCAAATCCCCAACAGACTCAGAATTTTCTGACTGTAATCACAATCTGTAAACAGATGCTGATGGTCCTCTGTCTGGGTAAGACATATGCAACATTTATCATCTGCACATACATTGAATTTTAACAATTTCTCCTTAAGCTTCAAAGCATTATATTTAACCATCCATGCCACAAAACAGTGTTTAGGAACAGCCATCCTACACCACACAACTCTGTGCCATCTGACCTCTTCTCTTTTCTCTCTTAGCCACTTATAGCAACTAGCCACAGAATAACAACCCCCACTGTGAGTCCAGATCCCATCCACAATCCCAGCCTTGACACTCTCCTTCACACAACATATTTTCCTCCAGTACCAGCAACAGTTAGACGGAGGATTATAATCATACCAATTTTCCTGTTTCATATAGATGTGATTCACCCATTTCACCCAAAGCCTCTCAGGATGAGCCACAATCCACCAGACTAATTTACCAACCAATGCCATATTCCACACCTGCCCTTGTTTCAAATCTAAACCACCCTCTTTCTTTGGAACAGAAACTTTATACCACCCCACAGCTGGTATTCTATGGTATTCAGCCTGACCATCCCAAATGAAATTCCTGCACAGGCTCTCAACTCGTTTCACTACTGTTTTAGGCAAAACAAACATCGAAGCCCAATAGCTATGCATTGTTGACAACACTGACAATTTCGCGGGTGTTACAGATAAAGTATTGAAAATATTAGAAATGGCGAGAATGGCGAATCGCACGAGCAGAGGCTCTGAGCCGGCAGGCTGACCGGCAGCCGGTCGGCCGGCTCAGAGTCCCCCTTTGTGTTGTCTTATTTTCTTAAGTTTTGGGAAATGGGTCCCCAGCCAGTGGACCGGCAGCCGGCCGGCCGGCTGGGAGCCCCTTGTGTTGTTGTTGTGGCGGTTTTGCGAGAAGAGGAGAGAAAAGAGTCCCCAGTCGGTGGACCGGCAGCCGGCCGGCCGGCTGGGAGACCCTTCTATGTTGTTTTGTGTGTTGTCGGCTAGAGAGTATGGACTCTCAGCCGGTTGACCGGCCGCCTGTGGCCAACCGGCTGAGAGCCCCTGATTGTATTATTCGCTTCATAACTTTTGATTTTCAAGTCGGATTGCATTGATTCTTTTTCCATATGCTTCGTATGTATGTTTGGATTCCCCGAAGTTCGGGCGGCACTATATTGGGTTCGGGAATGGAGTGAGGATAGAGACCCCCGGTCGGGCAACCGAAAGGGAAACCGGCTCTTCCTCAACTTAGTTCCCGGGGTCAATAAAGTGTCGATTGAATGTATTTAAAGAATTGATTGTGGTTTAGTGAGTAGCTTCCTTTGGAGATTTGGTTGTGGAACCACTTCGTGGTTGGTTCATTGTGTTTGTTCGTGTGAACCCATTAGTGGGTGGTTCCCCCTTCTGGACGAACCCCTCAGTGGGTGGTTCTGTCTTCTTCGTGCGAACCTCTTCATGGGTGGTTTTGTTCCGCGTGAACCACTTAGTAGTTGGTTCTAGCTTAGTGGTCGAACCCTTAGTGGGTGGTTCTGTCTGTTCGGCGAACCCCTTAGTGGGTGGTTCTGCCTTTTGTTGAACCCTTCGTGGGTAGTTCTTTCTCCTTGTTGAACCCCTTAGTGGGTGGTTCATTGTTCTGTGGCCGAACCCCTTCGTGGGTGGTTCGTGTGTGTTTTGTATATACTTGTCTGAGTAGGGGTACGGTGTTATATACTTGCTGAATGTTGGTATCTAGGTTATGCGTTAAGATGTCGCCTCTGAACCTTTATACATGTGAATATGATTTTGGTATTTAGATTATGTCTTAAGTTGACCGTTGAACCTTTATACTTGTTGTTTTATATCTGCTTGCCTGGAGTTGGTACAGTGTCAGATATGTATGTTGATATGGATGAGTATATTAATGTGTTTATTGTACTGTTCATCCAAGGTATTGGATGACTATTTAATTAGTTTCGTAAACGGTTTGGATTGAAAGACCCCCCGGCCGGGCAACCGGAAGGGAAACCGGCTCTCCTTCCAAATAGTTCCCGAAGTTGGTTGAGAGCCTTGCATAGTATTTGCATGATGATAGGACTTTGAGATGATGGAATATATGCTTCACATGATTGTTTATGTTGGAGTATAATACGTGTTTATATGTGTTCGGTGTTGTATGACATTAGCTGGCTATGAGAGCTCTAGTCACTCCCTACTGACTGTGGCGCACATGTTGTGTGTGTGTAGGTACTGGATGCTGTTTGTAGGGGGTTACGTTGAGGCTAGCGAGCGATGATCCTATCATCGATGACTTACCTACATCGTGTAGCTAGACCTTAGACTTATGTTTCTGTATTTTGTGCCTGTAGGGATATGCTATCCCGGGCTGCTTTTGTTTTATATCTTAATACTTATTTATGCTTCGGTTTTGTTAAAGCACCTCGCATGTTTAGTTATGTTAAAAAGTTTTAATTCCGCTACATTTTTGGTACTTTGTATGTTTTCTTTTCCGCTTTCGCGAGGGGTTTTACAGCAAGTTCATGTTTTAATTTTTGTGAAATATTCTTGAGAATTATTTCTTAATATGTATCGTTATGACGCACGTTAAAAAGCCAAAATTAATAATCAGATGGTTTATAAGAAGAATTGGCACGTGCAAATTTATACGGGATTGAAACTAGTATGAGTTAAACTCCTTTCTATAAAAGGAACAACATTTAGAGGATTCTCATTGGTTGATGCAAATTAGAGAGAAACAAAAATAGATTAAAGTAGGGTCCACCATATATTCTACTCCATCATATTCTCAATAAGTGTCCCATTGTTAGTTTTGCACAAATATCAAGGAAAAGAGTTGTTTATTGTAAAGTAATGGATGGGGTAGGAAGATTGGAGAGAGGGAAGGTATTGTTGATTATTATTGTGAGTAGGGGTGATTAAAATAAGTAATGTTGTGGGTTAAGGTGGGGTATTGTTGTGAATTAAAGTGATTAAAATAAGTGTAAACATTTACCATAAATAGACAATGGGACATTTAGGTGAATAAACGGAAATGGACAATGGGACAGTTATTGAGAATAGAAGGGAGTATAAAATAGTTGATTTTTTTTTCTTTCGTGGTAGGAAAATCCACCTTTCTCCTAATTGATATAATTACCCTCTCTCCATTAATTAGGTAGGTTTAAATTTAATAAAAACTATACAACAAAATATATTTAATTCGTTATTTTTACATTTTAATTTAATTCAAAGACGGTTGAGTTATCCAATTTAATTTAGTTCATATTTTTTTTTTTTAATTTAGTTGCCCATAAAATGAATATTATGTTATAAGCTCGGATATCATAGTTGTAAAATCGATCCGTGCATTTATTTGGACGAGAGTAAAACTAGTTAAATAAGAAAGATGAAACAACCACCCAAGTTGCCCAAAACTATTGCGGGCATCAAGCAACAAAATGGAGTAACAAATGTGAAAGCTTTAAAGAAAATACACAAAAAAAGGGATTAAAACACGAAAAGCATAAATAAGCAGCACCAATCGGCAATCACGCATCTATTGTCCTCAAGTCAACTCCACAAAGTGTCATAGATGCTTTAGAAAAACAAGTGTAATTGATTTGTGAATTGAATTTATTCTTTATGAAGTTATTATCTGTGGTACTCGTACTCGGGTATGATACGTATCCGATACACCAATCTCGGAATTGCAAAATTCCTCAATACGGTCAATAGTATATCTTCACCAATTTTATCAACAACGATACGATATATCGAATAAATCATAAAATAATAAAATGAGTAAAAACCAGGTACATTGAAACACAAAGGTCTCATACACTAAAAACACTCCGTAAATGATAAGCAAAGAAGGAATCCGTGTTGTATCTGTATTTCATCTTCCATGTAAGTCGTCCATTCTCCATCTTTTAATGCTCTTTTGCTCGTTCTGTCACTGTAAAGTGTAAACATAGTGTATCCAAATATGACGTATCTGATACGTATCCCGTGTCATATTTTGTATCGTGTCATGTCGATAAAAAAATGGCCGCTACCAGACCTGTCCGCGTAACACAGGTTGTTTTGCTTGGCTGTGCTGGTACCAATAGTCCAATACCATACACAATTTGCTCTTTTCAAAAATCATCGCATATGATGCTGACACCCTGTGATTTACAAGGTTATCGCATAAATAATGGCCAAGTCCATTAACTCATTACTCAGAGCTGTCACATGTTCACATGAAACCAGCATAAGCTTGCTTGACAAAATATGGTGAGTCTACTTCTACAGCCAATTCCCTCAGAAAAAAGGAAAAAAAAAAAAGAAAAACAGCCAACTCTCCCTAGTCTACAAAATATAGCCATTTGGGTTATTCTTGGTTGGGCTGTGTCGAATTCATCCTTTTGGTTATCCGGATCGGTTTTGGATCGCTGAATTACATACCAAAACAAAACAAGGCTATAATGACACATACAGAAAAATAAGATGCTATGAACATTGAGCCACAAGATGAGTAAGAGCTACAATGAGAGACGATACCATCAAGATCAAACAATGAAAACCAGTTACCAACCTAATTCAGAGAAGTGAAAGGACCTAAAGAGAGCTGCCACTCTCAAAACAGGGAAAATATACATTTACTGGTTAAATTTTGATTTTTCTTTTTCACAATTACCCGTTATTGCATTACTTGTTTACCAAATAAAACGATCTCGACTAACGAAATTAATGGCTCCATCAGATCCACATTGGATAATCATTTCCTAAAAGAATATCTACAGTTTCACAATAAAGTGAACATAAAACTTGGTCTCCACTTTTAGGGGCCCTCCAAAGGCTTTCCATTTCACTGACAGCTAATTAGTCACAAGGTCTTAAATGCACTAATACAAACCTGTCATAATCATTTGGTGCTAAAATGTAGTACTAAGCAAGCATTAAATATTAATCTGTAAACTACATCGCCCAACATTCCATGGCCCCAACCAGCTACTCTTTCAACTTGCAGACCAAGAACACGGCCTTCTTATCTTACACAATCCGTATCCAGGCTTTTGAATTCATAATAGCTCCTCCAGATTCTCATATCTTAAACACAGAAGGCATAACCAACATAACATTCACCCATTTACGCAGGAAATAACAATGAACAACCATTCACATACTTGAATAAAAAGAATCAACCAAATACCATTTCGAAAAGATGTAAGATTTTCATTTGCAGGTAAAGTTTGTGGGAAATGAGAACAGCTATAACTGATTGTACTCAAGAAACTAGAAACACCATTGATTGTAAACAAGCATTATAGTAATTTATAACAGGAGATATGCTACCAATCACCACCATTGATGGACAAGGACCCCGTGTTCTCTGAGGGACGTAAACAGGTTCAAGCACTGCCCATATGTCTTCTCATACTTTGGACTTCTCTCACCAGGACAACACCTCTGCCATCGATTATAATGGCACTCGAGAAAAATCTCGTCAATCAAGCAAATAGCTCTCGTTTCAATCAACCTTGGGATGAGATCAAACTCTGTTCCTTCCACATCCATCTTCATCACCACATAGTCCTTCTCAGTCACAGTTGCCTTCAACCACTCAGCAAAATCAAAACCCTGAATTTTATCAACACCATTATTATCTGATTGAACGGGCTTAATCCTCCCCATTCCACGCCCAGACGACCCTTTCTCCTGACCGTCATCCCCTGGGTCATGATTAACCTCGAAAAACAAGGTCTCATTCCTGACCCATGCCGCATAAGGCAACAATTTGACCTGCTTCTTTTTAGTCTCATACTCCTTGTAGAAAGACTTGTCAGCCTCAATAGCAAACACCTCAAAAGTCTTGTTTTGTTTAGGATATTGCTTTCGAAACCAACTCCCAATGCTCGAACCATAACTTCTCGCTCCTACATCTACATATACATATCTAGACTTAAAACTAATATCCACCATATTAGGCAAATATTTGATATTCTGTATGTTCCTCTTCAATGTAATCCATGGTTTTAAAGGCTCCTCCTTGATCAAATTTTCAGCTTTCCGAACTATCTCTTGCTTATACCCAGGAACAACCTCACAATTTCTCATATTATTTACACCACCACCATTATATTCTTTCTTCATCACAATCTCACGTATATAACCACTATTATCAATATCATTACCATCAATTTCACGAAATTTAATAAATGTGCATGAATCAAACAAAGAAATCAAAGAATGCAAACTATACGTATCATTAGATTTAGTCTGAACCACCAAATAACCTTCCGGCTTTAAAATCCGTCCAATCTCCAACGCGAACTTCGCCACCAAATCACTATGACGGGAAAACACAAAGTCGAAAACCTCCGTTTTAAACGGAAACAAAGTACTGTTCTTCACCCCAAAAACAAGCGGCTTCGCCGCCTTCTTCGCAATCCCGACCGCGTTCTCCACTCCGACAAACTTCAACGCGCGCACCTCTGCTGCCGTTGCTGCCGTGTCAACCACCGCGAGCGCGTGGTAATTAGAAGATAGAAACCCCTCCGACACAAGATCGCCGAAAATGGAAGCGTAAAATCGATCATCTTCCGAGATCAGGGCGGTAGTTGCAGTAGTTGTGACGGCGGAGGAGAGAGTTAGGGTTTCAGGAAAGGAGAAGAAGCAGAAATCGCCGACATCACAGGATTCGCCTCGGATAGTGACAACGTAAGCGAATCGAAAGCAAATAACAAAGACGCAGAATACTAACGCCTTGACCATAACGTTCCTATAGATGCTTGGTTTAGCGGCCTCCATTAATGGCGTAATCTCTGAACTATGTGCATGCATGTGCTTCTTCATGTTCTCAATGAAACAAAATCAAAGTTGGAAAAATTGAAAAAAAAATTGGGGAATTAAGGTTTGATTTTGGGAAAATTAGAGGAGAGGGAAAGAAGAAGAGCGGGGCGACTACTTGGCGCAGAAGCGAGCGGAGGTGTGGTTAGCGCCGACGAGGGAAGGGCGGGAGGAAGGGTAGTAGTATTGTAAATATACAGGAAATTCAGGGGTAAATCGGGAAAGCATTGTGTGAATAAAAATACGGGGATTATGCGCTACGAAGTTTTGTTAAACATATTCATCACGAATTATATGATGATTGATGATTGATGATTGATCGGTGATGATTGATGATAGAAATCCAAGATTTGTTTGGTATTAGTTTTGTACTCCTGTTGTGGAAGAAAGTGGAGTGTTTTGGTGTTGATAAAGTGGGAGTGGAGAATATGAGGAGAGATGAGTAAGGAAGGAAGGAAAGAATGTGGAAAGAGGGAGAAGAGAGGTTGGAGTTCGGAAAGTTGGGTAATGACGCGTCACATACTAGTTTCCATCTAGAGTTGTTCGCCGAAAACTAGGGGTGTTTAAAAAAGTAATTTTAATGTTGAGTTATCTTAGATGACGTTCTTTCTGATTTAATTTCAAATTATTACAATTTTGTTTGGTCGTGTTTCGTCAACTTTTATTTACTTTCAATCAATTATGTTCAATTAATTTCTTAACAAAATTAACTTTTAATTCAACTAAATTTACTTAACCCGAGTTTCACTCAAATTAGTTCAATTAAGCTCTACTCCAATTAATTCAATTCAGCTCGTTTCAGCCAAAAAGAACATGATTTTAATCTTGTACTCCCTCCTATTCCGAATAAATGTCACATTTGTCATTTTCGTCTATTCACCTAATTGTCACATATTCTATTTTGGGACATTGTTTATACTTATTTTATTCACTCTAACCCACAATAATACCCCACCTTACCCCACAACACTACTTATTTTAATCACCTCTACTCACAATAATAATCAATAATACATTCCCTCTCTCCAATCTTCCCACCCCACACATTACTTTACATTAAACAAATGAATTCCTTAATTCCCGTACCAAACCCGAAATGTGACAGTTATTGGGAATAGGAGGGAGTATCTTATATCTTAGTGCATTCAAATCAACATTGCACTTATACTTTATGCACAAATAATAAGAAATTTATATTATATTATTAAAAGTACAATAAATAGGTGTAAAGTGTTAGTATTGTGTGTAATTTATGTTGAAGAAGTGGGCCTTAATAGAATTATAGTATTATACTCCCTCCATTCAAATCCACATTACACATTTCTATTCTACACACTATTCACAAACAACCATTCAAATTCGATTTTCTCTCGATACGTAAATAAAATTATATTCATGTGGGATCTAGTTTTCTTCGTCTTTACGAGTATATTATTAATATCTAATTTTTATAATTTTTGAAAATACGTAGCTAACAATATTTACCATACAAAAGACGCGTTGACAAACGTGAAAAAAGAAATGTGTAATGTGGATATGAATGGAGGGAGTAGTATTAAAAGTACAACCAAATAAGGAAACTTGCAAAGTGGATTTGAATGGATCGAAACGGAATACATGCAAAGTGGATATGAATGGAGATAATATTTAAAAAGAGGATGGGTGTGTGACACCACTTTAAACATGCTTGTACTCTTATATGACATCATCAGTTACGAAAATACCATTCCGCTTTAAAAAAAAACGCCTTCTAGCTCGCTTTCTCAGTCCAAGTAAACCCTAATTTCAATTTCTTCCTCCTTGCTCCATGGCTAATTTACTCAGAACTCTAATTAATCACAAACAATCTTCCACAAATTCATACCGACACTAAATCTTATCATCCCTCAATTTTTTTTATTCGCAAATCAATCTTTAATCAAGAAATTCATTTGGGTTCAATATGTTGGGGCTGATGTCCTTGACAATTAAGTACAATGACTTATTAAATCTCTTTAAGGATCACAAGGGCATACTTTTGTATTATTACCAGTTGATCCACGTTTATCAATAACGGTTGGCTTGCTAGATAAGTTTGACGTTATTGTCATACGGATGGCGGTGGTCAACTGGTCCCTATACGTCACACCTATAGGACACGTTTGAGAGATGTGAAGGTATGAAAATACAGTCACATTTTGCCGGATATGACTAAACGGTTAGTCAGAGGTATTGACTATTAAATTAGTCAATAAGATGTTGAGAATTACTATTTAATACGGATTAAATAATTTTAGCTAATACGGATTACAAGAATAATTCGTAAATTAAATATAAACGGTTATATTTAATTAAATATTATATTCGCGTATTAATATAAACAGTTATATTAATTTAGGTAATTATACAATATCGTATCTTATCAGACCATTATTAATATATCGACTGTATTAATATCTGATAACATGTTACGATTTATAATCATAAACCCGCGAAATATATTAAAGCTAATTGGGTCGAATCACGAATTAGAATAAGGTAAGAGTGGAAAGCCCACTCCTACCCAAACTCTAATTTCGGCCGAAATAACTATATAAGGAGGAGGACTCTCCTTATATCAGTGACTCTTGGTGCACTGTTTAATTTTTCTCAAAAGAAAATTAGGGTTTTGAGAGCACTCTTCTCCCAAAACCTCAGATCTCACATCTAAAACCTCAAGGGCTCTCCCTATATTGCAAGGCAATTGGAGAGGATTTCTAGCACACGCGGCCACGTCTCAGACTAAGTCTTGGGTGCAAGTTATAGGAGGGAATTTGCATTAATTCCTGTTCTTAGGCCTTTTGCGCGAGGACTAAAGGTTGTACTTCTTTTCTCATGCTTTTTAATCTTATGACAATATTCACGATTGTATATTTCATTATAATCCTGTAATTTTGGGGTGAATACGCGTTTTATTCCCCACAAGTGGTATCAGAGCCTTAGGCCATGAAATTTTTACAATTGTGTCTTTCATAAAATCGAAATTTTGAGAAAACCGTGCATCTGCCTAGGCACTCGATCGAGTCCCTGTGACACTCGATCGAGTGCCCCCGTACCAGGCTGCCGTGCGTGTATTTTTGTGAGAAATCGATCTTGTTTTCGATTATAATTTGCATGTTGTTAATTAATCGATATTTTTAGCAATATGTGAATCTTTTGTTGTTGTTTATATTTGATTTACAAGTTTTAAATCCATGTTATAAACACGTTTTAATTTAAAAGTGCAGCGATTTGCGATTTTTACGAGCCACTCGATCGAGCCATGCTGCACTCGATCGAGTGACCCTGACACTCGATCGAGTGCCCCTGTTACTCGATCGAGTGCTCTCGTTTCGGGGTATTAATTTTCGAAAATAACTCGTTTTCTTATTTTCACATGGCTTAAAATAATATACTGTATACGGAAATAGTATATTATTTAGTGAAACGGTTCACCCTCGTTTGATACATATTGTTTTTAAAACAGTTTAAAACAATGGATTATATGTTTATTAAAATTGGTGATTAAAACGGTATAGTCACTTAATTTTAAGTTTAAAAGGTGGTTTGGTATAAATTTATTAATCATAATAACGGTATTATGTCATGTATAAATTGTTTTAGTTGATGCATTTTATTTATCGTCTTGTGAATGCCTTGAATGCTTTCAATAACGTATTTAATTTTGCAAACGGTTGTAACTTAGTGTGGCCTTAGAAGATTGTGTTACCGTAATGATGGGACACGATCTTGCTTGTAATTTTGAGATCTTGAATCTCCGTTTTGGGTTTTTGCCATGTAATTACTTTTGTATTTAAATTAGAATGTATCTAGGATTACTTTTGTAATTTAAATTAGTAATTTTGTGAAGACCAAAGACAAGACGGAGACCGGATGCTCACTCCCGCTGCAAGGACCAAGATGAAACATCAAGACAAGCTTCTAGGGTCCAACGGTGGATTCCAAGTTGTTTTATGTTTATTTTGGTAGGATAGGCCACACTAGGACTTTTATTTACGTTTATTGCATTTATCTTTACGCTTTCATCGATAATAGCTTGCATCATATTCCGCCTAAAAACCAAACCACCTATATCATGCCTGAAAACTGACTCATGTAGAGGTCTCGCGTTAGTTTTCTGTGACAATGCAGATGTCACATGTCATTTAAAAGCCATCACTTTATTTAATTCATTCACGCATATGCTAGATATTAGTTCACTTAATATGAATAAATAAAAGTTGATGGGGTCTTCCTCATATAACCAAAAATTGAGATTAGTCTTTATAAATCAGCCTCCCATGAATCCCTTCTTCGTCGGTAGGCATAATATGACCCCTTCTACGTCGGGTAAGTGGGAACAGATGATTTATTTTATCTCAACATCATGGTCACTCGATAATATTCCAGTGACTGAGATGGACTAATAGATAGATATACGGAAATCTATCGACCAAGAGTTCCAACGATTGGAATTAGCCAAACTGTGGGCTTATCAATATACGGAAATTGAGTCTTGGGATCGTTTATATAATTCTTGAGGGAGATCAATTATATAAATGCTTGAGTCTACGAGTTTAAATTCAATTTAATATAGACTTAAATCACAACAATAAGTTGCTTATATGGTTTTGTTTTATCTTCTTTTTCAGTGTAGAACACGTTCAATAAAACTGCTGTAAAACTAAAATGGCTGGTGAAGACCCAATGCCAAGTGCCAAGCTAGCACGTGAATCCTGGCTAAAAGCCTTCATGGACTCCATGAATCAGTCCACAAGACTGAGGAATGATGGGTCAAACTTCTCTGACTGGGAGGCAGCACTACGGAATGCTGCCATTGCTGACGGAAAGCTTAAGTTTTTAACTGAGCCCATTCCGCCACACCCAGGAACTGGAGCTAGAGCCAACGAAATTCGCGCTCATAGCGATTTCGTTATGGAAGCGGGTGCGATAAAGAACGTACTCATCTATGCAATGGAATCCAATTTGCAAAGACGCTTCATAACCCATGGTGCAAACAAGATTTTCACCACGCTCACTAACGAATTCTCCAAGGCTCCGAGAATCGTTTCTTATGAGCATACCTGTCGCTTCTTTGAGGCGAAACTCCAGAAGGGCCAAGCTGTTAGCCCACATATTCTCAACATGATTGAGAATATCGAGAAACTGGAGTCCCTAAACTGCAAGATCAGTGAGAACATCATCGTTGATCGCATGCTTCATTCGCTTCATGACGGGTTCGCCCTCTTTAGGGCCAACTACTACATGAACGACATGAAGAAGACTCCCCATGAGCTCCACTCCCTTCTCGTACAGACTGAGAAGGATCTTAAGTTGAGTGGGAGTCTTAAGCAGGATGTTCTCATGATCTCCAGTAAGGGGAAAGGTAAAGGGAAGGCTAAAGCTCAGGGCGACCTAGCAGTAGGTAAGCCCAGGTTCAAGAAACCAGGATTTGCAAAGAGTGGGCCTGGTGAGTCGAGTAACTCACAAGGCAAGACAAAGAGCAAGGATACAAGCATGGAATGTCACCATTGCCACAAGACTGGGCATTGGAGGCGCTCCTGCCCCGTGTATCGCGAGGACATTAAAGCAGGCCGTGTTACCCCTGTTGGTATGTCTTCTTCTTCTTTTATTCACATGATTGAGATTAACCACGCAAGTTGCGGAACTTGGGTACTTGATACTGGTTGTGGTTCTCATCTATGTAATCATGTGCAGGGCCTCCGAAACCAAGAACCCCTAATCAAGGGTGAGGTGGACCTGCGTGTCGGGAATGGAGCACGTGTGGCTGCAGTCTCGAAGGGAACATACGTAATCCAGCTTCCAAGTGGATTCGAGTTATTTTTGTATAACTGTTATTATGTTCCTAGTTTATCCAAAAACATTATTTCAGTTTCTGCACTTGACAAACTCGGATTTTCATTTGTAATAGAGAATAATAGCTGTATTTTCTCTTTGCACAATATGATTTATGGCAAGGCAGTTTCCATGAATGGAATTTATGTTTTAGATCAAACTACCGAGATATTACATGTGAATGATAAAAGAATAAAGGTAGGTGACAAAGATCAAACTTACTTATGGCATTGTCGTATGGGACACATAAATGAGAAACGCGTTAAACAGCTCATACAGAATGGAGCTATTTCGCCCTTTGATTTCGAATCATATGGCACGTGTGAATCATGTCTCATCGGCAAAATGACTCGTATTTCCTTCAAAGGTGTTGGAATGCGCGCTGCCGACCTATTAGGACTCATACATACGGACGTATGTGGCCCTATGTCGATCAACGCACGAGATGGCTATAGGTATTTCATCACTTTCACGGATGATTTAAGTAGATATGGCTATGTCTACTTAATGAAGCACAAAAGTGAATCCTTTGACAAGTTCAAAGAATACCAGAATCGGGTACAGAACCAGCTGGGTAGAAAGATTAAAGCACTACGCTCGGATCGTGGTGGTGAGTATCTTTCACGCGAGTTTGATCAACACCTAAAAGACTGTGGGATCGTACTACAGTTGACTCCACCTGGAACACCACAATTAAATGGTGTGTCCGAACGGAGAAATCGAACTTTACTTGATATGGTTCGATCCATGATGAGTCACACCGTTGTGCCTGATTCATTGTGGGGCTATGCTCTTTTGTCAGCCGCTCTAATACTTAACCGAAGTCCGTCTAAAGCTGTTGACAAGACTCCATTCGAGCTATGGAAGGGAACGGTCCCTAACTTGTCCTTTATTCGGGTTTGGGGCTGCGAGGCTTATGTCAAGTGGAGACACGAGGATAAGCTCGGCCCGCGATCGGTCAAGACATACTTTATAGGCTACCCAAAGGGAACGTTTGGTCATTACTTCTACTCGCCTACCGAACAACGTGTTTTTGTTGCGGCTAGTGCGACGTTCTTAGAGAAAGAATTTCTCGAGAACAAGTCGAGTAATAGAACCTTCGAGTTATCGGAGGTTCAAGAACCAACTACCGAGCAACCATTGGAGGAAACAGTACCTCCAACCGAGGCTGCGGTAGATATCCCTGAGGAACCTAGGAGGTCGGGAAGAGTCTCTATTCCACCGGACAGATACATTGGTATGGTCGAGGAACACGATACAGATGACGTCTTACTCCTAGAGGGTAATGAACCCACAACCTATAAAGGTGCCATGACCAGTTCTGACTCAAAGCTATGGCTAGAAGCCATGCAATCCGAGATGGACTCCATGTATGAGAACAACGTGTGGGATCTTGTGGACCTACCTGCAAAGGTACGTCCCCTTCAATGCAAATGGCTTTACAAGATAAAGCATGCCGTGGAAGGACAACAAGATATCCATAAGGCTAGACTAGTTGCTAAAGGTTTCACTCAAGTGCCAGGCTTGCACTATGATGAGATCTTTGCACCCGTAGTCATGCTACGTTCCATTCGGATAATCTTAGCGATCGCCGCATTTCATGACTATGAAATATGGCAAATGGACGTTAAAACCGCCTTCTTAAACGGTTATTTGGAGGAAGAGTTGTACATGGTACAACCCGAGGGTTTTATCGATTCAGCACATCCTAAGAAAGTTTGCAAGCTTAAGCGTTCCATCTATGGACTTAAGCAAGCATCGCGGAGTTGGAATCATCGCTTCGACCAAGTGATAAAAGAGAATGGGTTCATTCGATCAGTCGAGGAACCATGTCTCTATATCAAGTCGAGTGGGAGTAAGATTGTATTCCTAGTACTGTATGTCGATGACATACTCTTGATTGGGAATGACATACCTCTCTTATCTTCGGTTAAAGCATGGTTGAAAAACCACTTCCAGATGAAAGATCTGGGAGAGGCACAAAGAATTTTGGGCATCCGTATCTACAGGGATAGATCACGACGGATGTTGTCTCTCAGTCAGGAATCTTATATAGAGAAGATTCTGGAGAGATTCAGTATGACGAACTCCAAGAAGGGGTTCCTTCCTATGACTCCTGGGCTTCACTTGAGCAAGTCTCAAGAAGCTAAGTCAGTGGAAGAGAAAGAGCGCATGAGTCGGATTCCTTATGCTTCGGCAATAGGATCGATCATGTATGCCATGATATGCACACGTCCAGACGTTGCATATGCATTGAGTATGACAAGTCGATTCCAAGCTCATCCAGGTGAACAACACTGGATGGCCGTGAAAAACATTCTTAAGTACCTACGGAGGACTAAAGATTGGGGATTGACTTTTGGAGGCGACTCGACGCTCTGCGCCACGGGTTACGCAGATGCTAGCTTCCAAACAGCTCGAGATGACTCGAAATCTCAGTCTGGATTTGTCTTTACTCTTAATGGCGCTGCTGTCAGCTGGAAAAGTTCTAAACAAAATGTTACAGCAGATTCTACTACTGAGTCCACGTAAAAGAAGATATTTATTGATAAGATCGCTATGGATGACAACATAGCTGATCCTCTCACAAAAGCATTACCACGTGATAAGCATGAAGGGCACATTCATTCCATGGGAATTGGATGTGTTCCTAAGTTGTAGTACTCTTTTATGAATTCATGTAATAATTCATTTTCTCGTGTACTCTATTCAACCTTATTGTTATGATATAAAATGTTTTGTTTCTCATGTGGAATTGTACGCCAATTTTGAACACCACAAAGTGAACTGATTAACATTACATCGTTTTGGTCCTTGATTACCCACTTGAGCTGATAACTCAGGTAATCATTTTGTGACGTTGGTTGATGGTGGGTTCAACGAGCCATAAGTCACGTGGATGACTGACCAATCACAAAGGCGAGTTATACGGATATCTCGTAGGACACCCCGTGACAACGTTATGGAGTCCTAAATGTTTTTAACATTGGGTGCCAGGTCGTGGATAGGACCTCCATAGTGTTCCTTAGAGTCGAGTCTTTTGACTTTCAACTGCTTCCTGAGATTAAGACAGATTTTGGGTAACTTTGGTTTCTTTCCCACGGTCACCGTAACAGGGGCCAAGAGGATTTTTTCTGGGTTATTTCATGCTGGGCGATATCGGCAGGATTCGAGTTGAGGGAAATATCCAAACCCTTATCAGGATTTTATCATTTCTCAGGGCCACTCGAGGAGTAGTAACTGAAATGCATGGCCATGCTCGAATACAGATTCGTTTTATCAGTTAAGTTACTCTCTAGTCGGGGAAACCACTCTTGATACAGATCGCTTGTGAGATACGACCTTTGCGAATGCGGATTTGCAAATTGTCTTACATTGAGTGGGAGAAATTTTAAAAGGATATGAGATTCGGTTATCGCACCTACACTTGTACGGACAAGTGGGAGTTTGTTGGAGATTGTGTCCTCCACATGTAGTGTGATAACGTCATTGAACATACCCTTGTACGGACAAGTGGGAGATTGTTGGGGCTGGTGTCCTTGACAATTAAGTACAATGACTTATTAAATCTCTTTAAGGATCACAAGGGCATACTTTTGTATTATTACCAGTTGATCCACGTTTATCAATAACGGTTGGCTTGCTAGATAAGTTTGACGTTATTGTCATACGGATGGCGGTGGTCAACTGGTCCCTATACGTCACACCTATAGGACACGTTTGAGAGATGTGAAGGTATGAAAATACAGTCACATTTTGCCGGATATGACTAAACGGTTAGTCAGAGGTATTGACTATTAAATTAGTCAATAAGATGTTGAGAATTACTATTTAATACGGATTAAATAATTTTAGCTAATACGGATTACAAGAATAATTCGTAAATTAAATATAAACGGTTATATTTAATTAAATATTATATTCGCGTATTAATATAAACAGTTATATTAATTTAGGTAATTATACAATATCGTATCTTATCAGACCATTATTAATATATCGACTGTATTAATATCTGATAACATGTTACGATTTATAATCATAAACCCGCGAAATATATTAAAGCTAATTGGGTCGAATCACGAATTAGAATAAGGTAAGAGTGGAAAGCCCACTCCTACCCAAACTCTAATTTCGGCCGAAATAACTATATAAGGAGGAGGACTCTCCTTATATCAGTGACTCTTGGTGCACTGTTTAATTTTTCTCAAAAGAAAATTAGGGTTTTGAGAGCACTCTTCTCCCAAAACCTCAGATCTCACATCTAAAACCTCAAGGGCTCTCCCTATATTGCAAGGCAATTGGAGAGGATTTCTAGCACACGCGGCCACGTCTCAGACTAAGTCTTGGGTGCAAGTTATAGGAGGGAATTTGCATTAATTCCTGTTCTTAGGCCTTTTGCGCGAGGACTAAAGGTTGTACTTCTTTTCTCATGCTTTTTAATCTTATGACAATATTCACGATTGTATATTTCATTATAATCCTGTAATTTTGGGGTGAATACGCGTTTTATTCCCCACACAATACTGTCTTCATGTCTTCACCACATGTATATCCTTCTAATCTCGATCTTATTGTTTGTAGGCTGTTTTGTTTTCCGGGTTTCCTTATCCGTCATCATAGTCCAACAATTTCGCGATGGCGTTTACATAGTTTTACTTCACTGAAGTTGCCTACTAAAGTGTTTCCTATCGTCTACTCTTGATATTTTCGTTTCTTCATTTGTTGGTGTGCCATATATTATTGAATTTTGATTTTGTAACGGTTTTGAAAATTTGATACACATATTTTACAACAAACTGTTTTTTGGAGTATGTCTATTATGTTGTCGCACTAACTGTTGACGACACTAGACGATTCCTTTTTACGTTTTAACTCAATCCTTATTAAATTATAAAATCTACAAATTTATTATTTTGTTATCTTAACTGATTAATACAACAACAATAATAAATCAAAAAGGAAAACGAAAAACATAAAAAAGTATGTCTCGGCTAAGAAAATTGCGAGGGTTGTTTTATTTTTATTTTTTTATTTAAGCTGTTTTTTTTCCGGGCTATTTCGTCTTGTTTTTTTTCCTTGTTACATTATAAGGATAATGTATACATGTTGTTGTGAAAAAGTTCACTAGTTTTGATACCTAATTATTTTAAAACGGTTTAAAATAATGTTGGATTAATTCATATTATACGATAATATGAATATGTTTGTTTGATTAATATTATGTGATTAATTACGGAATTATCACATAATTTAAGTCATTAAATGGTGGTTTGGGAAAATTACTCTACATATTTACGGAATTATGTCTTGAAAGATTAATTTAATTAGTATGATGCATCTTGTATTTTATATATTATATATTATTGTTGAATGAATGAATGGATTTATTTACGTTTTCGCAATCAGTTGTAATTTGTAATACTTAGTGTGGCCTATGTAAATTATGTTTTCGTAATGAAGGAAACATAATTTGTGATGTATTATGAGATCTCGAATCTCCCTTGTGTAATATTTTTTTTTACGTTTTTGGGAATTAGAATGTAATAATAGGATTTTATTATGTAATTCTCTAAATGTAATTAAGAAGAACAAGACGGAGATCGGATTGCTCACTCCCACTACATCACCAAGAAGGAACAAGTCAAGAAAAGCTTCTAGGGTCCATTGCTGAATGGATTCCAAGTTGTATTTTTGTTCTTTTTGATAGGATAGGTCACACTAGGACTTGCTTTATTTTCGTTTTTATTTCCGTCCTGCTTTTCATTCACATGTTTTGCATCATTTTTTCCGCCTAAACAAAACCACCTGAGATTGCATGTAAATTGACTCATATAGTATGTATGCTAGTCAGTGTCGACATACAGATGTCACACGTTTTTCCCTAAAGCCATCACCTTATTTTATTCATTCTCGCATGCTAGATATTTGTTCACTTAAATGAATTTAAATTAAAGATGATGGGATCTTCCTCTATAACCTAAAATTGAGATTAGTCTTTTATAAAGTCAAATTACTATGAATCCCTTCTTCGTCGCCATGCATATAGGACCTTACTCTCCATATGACCACTTCTACGTTGGGTAAGTAGTAGCCGTTTGTTGGAGCTTGTGTCCTCCACATGTAGTGTGATAACGTCATTGCACATACCCTTGTACGGACAAGTGGGAGATTGTTGGGGCTGGTGTCCTTGATAGTTAGTACAATGACTTACTAAATCTCTTAAAGGATCACAAGGGCATACTTCAGTATTATTATCAGTTGATCCACGTTTATCAATAACGGTAGGCTTGCTAGATAAGTTCGACGTTATTGTCATACGGATGGCGGTGATCAACTGGTCCCTATACGTCACACCTATAGGAAACGTTTGAGAGATGTGAAGGTATGAAAATACAGTCACATTTATGCCGGATACGACTAAACAGTTAGTCAGAGGTATTGACTATTAAATTAGTCAATAAGATGTTGAGATTATTATTTAATACGGATTAAATAATTTTAGCTAATACGGATTACATGATTAATTCGTAAAATTAAATATAAACGGTTATATTTAATTAAATATTGAATTTGCGTATTAATATAAACAGTTATATTAATTGGGCCAATTATACAATATCGTATTTTATCAGACTATTATTAATACATCGACTGTATTAATATTTGATAACATATGTGCGATTTATAATTAATACCCGCGAATTATATTATTACCAAAACGGGTCGAATCACGCAAAAGAATAAGGTAAGAGTGAAAAAGCCCACCCTTACCCCATGTCCATTCGGCCGACCATGTTGATACAAAAGGAGAGTTGTTCTCCGTTTGTCAACTACTGGTTAATCACAATCTCAAGAATTAGGGTTTTGGGAACATTTTTTTCCCAAAACTCAGATCTCACATCAAAACTCACAAAAGCTCTCCCCATATTGCAAGGCAATTGGAGAGTATTTCTAGCACACGCGGCATCATCTCAATCAAGTCTTGGGTGCAAGTTATAGGAGGGAATTTGCTTTAATTCCTGTTCTTAGGCCTTTAGCACAAGGACCAAAGGTTGTATTTTTTTCATGTTTTTAATTATCTTATGACCATAATTCACAACTGTAAAATTCGTTATAATCCTTCAAGTTCAGGGCGAATTCATGCTATATTTCCCACACCGTTGACTTATTTTACCTCAACATCATGACCCTCGTACGATCCTGTGGTTATGGTGGACTTAAGATAGAATTTACAGAATTTTATCGACCAAGAATTCTAAATGTAGAATTAGCCAAGAGGGCGAATATATGTTATATTTCCCACAAGTGGTATCAGAGCCAAGGCCACGAAATTTTACTTTTGTGTTTTTCATAAGTTTTATTTAAAAAATTTTTGAAAAACGTTTTCTGTCGCCGTGTGGGTCGATCAACCCCTTGTTGCGGTCGGTCGACCGCCTCCTGGTAGGTTTTCTGTTTTCGGCAGTTTATCTTTTGTGAGTAATCGATCTTGTTTTCGATTCTTGTTTACATATTGTTAATTAATCGATATTCTTGGCAATATGTGAACCCTTGTTGTTGTTTAAATTGATTTACACGTTTTGAATCAAAGGTAAAAACTTGTTTTGATTTCAAGTGCAGCAATTTTGCGTTTTCAGAAAACTCGGTTTCTTGTTTTGTGGTCGGTCGACCTGGTTGATAGGTCGGTCGACCATACTGCTGTTACAGGAAGTTTTTTTTTTACTGTCAGAAGGTCGGTCGACCCCGTGTTGAGGTCGGTCGACCTCGTCCCTGTAACAGACGTTTTGTTTTTCCCGAAAATAACTTGTTTTTATTTTCCCATGGCCTTAAGTAATATACTGTATACGGAAATAGTATATTATTTTTGTGAAACGGTTCACTCTCGCATGATACATATTATTTTAAAACGGTTTAAGATAATGGATTATAAACTTATTAAAATTAAAGTGGTTAAAACAGTATAATCACATAATTTTAATCCCGTAAAGTTGGTTTGGTAAAATTTGTTAATCATAATAACAATATTATGTCATGAATGAATTTTAATTTTAGTTGATGCATTTTATTTATCGTCTTGTTGAATGCCTTTTGAATGCTTTCTATAACGTATTTAATTTTGCAAACGGTTGTAACTTAGTGTGGCCTTAGTAGATTGTGTTACCGTAATGATGGAACATAATCTTGTTTGTAATTTTGAGATCTAGTATCTCCGTTTTGGGTTTTTGTCATGTAATTACTTTTGTATTTAAATTAGAATTTAAATAGGGTTATATTTGTAATTTAAATTAGTAATTTTGTGAAGACCAAAGACGGAGACCGGATGCTCACTCCCGCTGCAAAGACCAAGATGGAACATCAAGATAAGCTTCTAGGATCCAACGGTGGATTCCAAAGTTGTTTTATGTTTATTTTGGTAGGATAGGCCACACTAGGACTTTTATTTACGTTTATCGCATTTATTTTATGCTTTCAATAATAGCTTGCATCATATTCCGCCTAAAACCAAACCACCTATAACATGCCTGAAAACCGACTCATGTAGAGGTTACGCGTTAGTTTTCTGTGACAATACAGATGTCACATGTCAATACCAAAGCCATCACTTTATTTCATTCATCCACGCAAATGCTAGATATTAGTTCACTTAAAATGGATAAATATAAGTTGATGGGGTCTTCCTGGTATAACCAAAAATTGAGACTAGTCTTTATAAATCAGACTCCCATGAATCCCTTCTTCGTCGGTAGGCATAATATGAACCCTTCTACGTCGGGTAAGTGGGAACAGATGATTTATTTTATCTCAACATCGTGGTCACTCGATACTATCTAGCGACTATGATGGACTGATAGATAGGATTTACGGAAATCTATCGACCAAGAGTTCCAACGGTGGAATTAGCCAAGCTGTGGGCTTATCAATATACGGAAATTGAGTCTTGGGATCGTTTATATAATTCTTGAGGGAGATCAATTATATAAATGCATGAGTCTACGAGTTTAAATACAATTTAAAATAGACTTAAATCACAACAATGAGTTGCTTATATGGTTTTGTTTTTATCTTCTTTTTCAGTGTAGAACACGTTCATTTAAACTGCTGTATATCTAATGGCTGGTGAAGACCCAATGCCAAGTGCCAAGCTAGCACGTGAATCCTGGCTAAAAGCCTTCATGGACTCCATGAATCAGTCTACTAGACTGAGGAATGATGGGTCAAACTTCTCTGACTGGGAGGCAGCACTACGGAATGCTGCCATTGCTGGCGGAAAGCTCAAGTACTTAACTGAGCCCATTCCGGCACACCCAGGAACTGGAGCTAGAGCTAGAGCTAACGAAGTTCGCGCTCACAGCGACTTCGTCATGGAAGCGGGTGCGATAAAGAACGTACTCATATATGCAATGGAATCCAATTTGCAAAGACGCTTCATAACCCATGGTGGAAACAAGATTTTCACCACGCTCACTAACGAATTCTCGAAAGCTCCGAGAATCGTTTCTTATAAGCATACCTGCCACTTCTTTGAGGCGAAACTCCAGAAGGGCCAAGCTGTTAGCCCACATATTCTCAACATGATTGAGAATATCGAGAAACTGGAGACCCTAAACTGCAAGATCAGTGAGAACATAATCGTTGATCGAATGCTTCATTCGCTTCATGATGGGTTCGCCCTCTTTAGGGCCAACTATTACATGAACGACATGAAGAAGACTCTTTATGAGCTCCACTCCCTTCTCGTACAGACCGAGAAGGATCTGAAATTAAGTGGGAGCGTGAAGCAGGATGTTCTCATGATCTCCAATAAGGGTAAGGGTAAGGGTAAGGGAAAAGCTAAAGCTCAGGGCGACTTAGCGGTAGGTAAGCCCAAGTTTAAGAAGTCAGGATTTACTAAGAGTGGGCCAGGTGAGTCGAGCAACTCACAGGGCAAGACAAAGAGCAAGGATACAAGCATGGAATGCCACCACTGCCACAAGACTGGGCATTGGAGGCGCACATGCCCCGTGTATCGTGAGGACATTAAGGCAGGTCGCGTTATTCCTGTTGGTATGTCTTCTTCTTCTTCTTTCATTCACATGATTGAGATTAACCATGCAAGTTACGGAACTTGGATACTAGATACTGGTTGTGGTTCTCATCTATGTAATCATGTGCAGGGCCTCCGAAACCAAGAACCCCTCATCAAGGGTGAGGTTGACCTGCGTGTCGGGAATGGAGCACGTGTTGCTGCAGTCTCGAGGGGAACATACGTGATCCAGCTTCCAAGTGGATTCGAGTTATCTTTATATAACTGTTATTATGTTCCTAGTTTGTCCAAAATCATTATTTCAGTTTCTGCACTTGACAAACTTGGTTTTTCATTTGTAATAGAAAATAACAGTTGCATTTTCTCATTACACAATATGATTTATGGCAAGGCAGTTTCCATGAATGGAATTTATCTTTTAGATCAAACCACCGAAATATTACATGTGAATGACAAGAGATTAAAGGTTGGTGACAAAGATCAAACTTATCTATGACATTGTCGTATGGGACACATAAATGAGAAACGCGTAAAACAGCTCATACAGAATGGAGCTATCTCGGCCTTTGATTTCGAATCATATGGCATGTGTGAATCATGTCTCATCGGTAAGATGACTCGTATTTCCTTCAAAGGTGTTGGAATACGCGCTGCCGACCTATTAGGACTCATACATACGGATGTATGTTGCCCTATGTCGATCAACGCACGAGAAGGCTATAGGTATTTCATCACTTTCACGGATGATTTGAGTAGATATGGCTATGTCTACTTAATGAAGCATAAAAGTGAATCCTTTGACAAGTTCAAAGAATACCAGAGTCGGGTACAGAACCAACTGGGAAGAAAGATTAAAGCAGTACGTTCTGATCGTGGTGGTGAGTATCTTTCACACGAGTTTGATCAACACCTTAAAGACTGTGGCATCGTTCTACAGTTGACTCCACCTTGAACACCACAATTAAAGGGTGTGTCCAAACGGAGAAATCGAACTTTACTTGATATGGTTCGATCCATGATGAGTCACACCGTTGTGCCTGATTCATTGTGGGGCTATGCTCTTTTGTCAGCCGCTCTAATACTTAACCGAAGTCCGTCTAAAGCTGTTGACAAGACTCCATACGAATTTTGGAAGGGAACGGTCCCTAACTTGTCCTTTATTCGGGTTTGGGGCTGCGAGGCTTATGTCAAGTGGAGACACGAGGATAACCTAGGCCCGCGATCGGTCAAGACATACTTTATAGGCTATCCAAAAGGAACGTTTGGTCATTACTTCTACTCGCCAACCGAACAACGTGTTTTTGTTGCGGCTAGTGCGACGTTCTTAGAGAAAGAATTTCTCGAGAACAAGTCGAGTAATAGAACCTTCGATTTATCGGAGATTCAAGAACCAACTACCGAGCAACCATTGGAGGAAACAGTTCCTTCAACCGAGGCTGCGGTAGATATTCCTGAGGAACCTAGGAGGTCAGGAAGAGTCTCTATTCCTCCGGACAGATACATTGGTATGGTCGAGGAACATGACATAGATGACGTCTTACTCCTAGAGGGTAATGAACCCACAACCTATAAAGGTGCCATGACCAATTCTGACTCAAAGCTATGGCTAGAAGCCATGCAATCTGAGATGGATTCCATGTATGAGAACAACGTGTGGGATCTTGTGGACCTACCTGCACAGGTACGCCCCCTTCAATGCAAATGGCTTTACAAGATAAAGCATGCCGTGGAAGGACAACAAGATATCCACAAGGCACGACTAGTTGCTAAAGGTTTCACCCAAGTGCCAGGCTTGCACTACGATGAGATCTTTGCACCCGTAGTCATGCTGCGTTCCATTCGGATTATCTTAGCAATCGCCGCATTTCATGACTATGAAATCTGGCAAATGGACGTTAAAACCGCCTTCTTAAACGGTTATTTGGAGGAAGAGTTGTACATGGTACAACCCGAGGGTTTTATTGATCCAGAACATCCTAAGAAGGTTTGCAAGCTTAAGCGTTCCATCTATGGACTTAAGCAAGCATCGCGGAGTTGGAATCATCGCTTCGACCAAGTGATAAAAGAGAATGGGTTTATTCGATCAGTCGAGGAACCATGTCTCTATATCAAGTCGAGTGGGAGCAAGATTGTGTTCCAAGTACTGTATGTCGATGACATACTCTTGATTGGGAATGACATACCTCTCCTATCTTCGGTTAAAGCATGGTTGAAAAACCATTTTTCAGATGAAAGATCTGGGAGAGGCACAAAGAATTTTGGGCATCCGTATCTACAGGGATAGATCACGACGGATGTTGTCTCTCAGTCAGGAGTCTTATATAGATAAGATCCTAGAGATATTCAGCATGACGAACTCCAAGAAAGGGTTCATTCCTATGACTACTGGGCTTCACTTGAGCAAGAGTCAAGAAGCTAAGACATTGGAAGAGAAAGAGCGCATGAGTTGGATTCCTTATGCTTCGGCAATAGGATCGATCATGTATGCCATGATATGCACACGTCCAGACGTTGCATATGCATTGAGTATGACAAGTCGATTCCAAGCTCATCCAGATGAACAACACTGGATGGCCGTGAAAAACATTCTTAAGTACCTACGGAGGACTAAAGATTGGGGATTGACTTACGGAGGCGACTCGACGCTCCGCGCCACGGGTTACGCAGATGCTAGCTTCCAAACGGATCGAGACGATTCGAAATCTCAGTCTGGATTCGTTTTTACTCTTAATGGCGCTGCTGTCAGCTGGAAAAGTTCTAAACAGAGTGTTACAGCAGATTCTACGACTGAGTCCGAGTACTATGCCGCCTCGGAAGCAGCTAAGGAAGCAATATGGATGCGTCAATTCTTACAAGGACTCTCAGTAGTGCCTAGTTCGAATGACCCAATCACCGTTTATTGTGACAATAAAGGTGCCATCTTCCAAGCTAAGGAGCATAAGTCTAGCAACAAGGCTAGACATGTACAACGGAAAGCTCATCTAATCAGAGATTACGTGGAGCAAAGGGAGATATTTATGGATAAGATCGCTACGGATGACAACATAGCCGATCCTCTTAGAAAAGCATTACCACGTGATAAGCATGAAGGGCACATTAATTCCATGGGAATCAGATGTGTTCCTAAGTTGTAGTACTCTTTTATGAATTCATGTAATAATTCATTTTCTCGTGTACTCTATTCAACCTCATTGTTATGATATATAATGTTTTGTTTTTCATGTGGAATTGTACGCCAATTTTGACCAGCACAAAGTGAACTGAATAACATTACATCGTTTTGGTCCTTGATTACCCACTTGAGCTGATAACTCAGGTAATCATTTTGTGACGTTGGTTGATGGTGGGTTCAACGAGCCATTAGTCAAACAGTTGATTGACCAATCACAAAGGCGAGTTATACGGATATCTCGTAGGACACCCCGTGACAACGCTATGGAGTCCTAAATGTTTTATAACATTGGGTGCCAGGTCGTGGATAGGATCTCCATAGTGTTTCTTAGAGTCGAGTCTTTTGACTTTCAACTGTCTCCTGAGATTAAGGCAGATTTTGGGTAACTTTGGTTTTTTTCCCACGGTCTTCCGTAACAGGGGCCAAGAGGATTTTTTCTGGGTTATTTCATGCCGCGCTTACATCGGCAGGATTCGAGTTGAGGGAAATATCCAAACCCTTATCAGGATTTTATCATTTCTCAGGGCCACTCGAGGAGTAGTAACTGAAATGCATGGCCATGCTCGAATACAGATTCGTTTTATCAGTTAAGTTACTCTCTAGTCGGGGAAACCACTCTTGATACAGATCGCTTTTGAGATACGACCTTTGCGAATACGAATTTGCAAATTGTCTTACATTGAGTGGGAGAAATTTTAAAAGCATATGAGAATCGGTTATCGCACCTACACTTGTACGGACAAGTGGGAGTTTGTTGGAGCTTGTGTCCTCCACATGTAGTGTGATAACGTCATTGCACATACCCTTGTACGGACAAGTGGGAGATTGTTGGGGCTGGTGTCCTTGACAGTTAGTACAATGACTTACTAAATCTCTTAAAGGATCACAAGGGCATACTTCAATATTATTATCAGTTGATCCACGTTTATCAATAACGGTTGGCTTGCTAGATAAGTTTGACGTTATTGTCATACGGATGGCGGTGATCAACTGGTCCCTATACGTCACACCTATAGGACACGTTTGAGAGATGTGAAGGTATGAAAATACAGTCACATTTATGCCGGATACGACTAAACAGTTAGTCAGAGGTATTGACTATTAAATTAGTCAATAAGATGTTGAGATTATTATTTAATACGGATTAAATAGTTTTAGCTAATACGGATTACATGATTAATTCGTAAAATTAAATATAAACGGTTATATTTAATTAAATATTGAATTTGCGTATTAATATAAACAGTTATATTAATTGGGCCAATTATACAATATCGTATTTTATCAAACTATTATTAATACATCGACTGTATTAATATTTGATAACATATGTGCGATTTATAATTAATACCCGCGAATTATATTATTAGCAAAACGGGTCGAATCACGCAAAGAATAAGGTAAGAGTGAAAAAGCCCACCCTTACCCCATGTCCATTCGGCCGACCATGTTGATACAAAAGGAGAGTTGTTCTCCTTTTGTCAACTACTGGTTAATCACAATCTCAAGAATTAGGGTTTTGGGAACATTCTTTTCCCAAAACTCAGATCTCACATCAAAACTCACAAAAGCTCTCCCCATATTGCAAGGCAATTGGAGAGTATTTCTAGCACACGCGGCATCATCTCAATCAAGTCTTGGGTGCAAGTTATAGGAGGGAATTTGCTTTAATTCCTGTTCTTAGGCCTTTAGCACAAGGACCAAAGGTTGTATTCTTTTTCATGTTTTTAATTATCTTATGACCATAATTCACAACTGTAAAATTCGTTATAATCCTTCAAGTTTAGGGCGAATACATGCTATATTTCCCACACCGTTGACTTATTTTACCTCAACATCATGACCCTCGTACGATCCTGTGGTTATGGTGGACTTAAGATAGAATTTACAGAAATTTATCGACCAAAAATTCTAAATGTAGAATTAGCCAAGAGGTTGGCTTATCAATTTACTGAAATTGAGTCTTGGGATCGTTTATAGTTCTTGAGGAAGATCAATTATATAAATGCTAAAATCATCGCAATAAACTGTTTTTGCTAGACTATTTACAAAACGTTGGTATGCTTATTATGTTTTAATTTCTTCTTTACAGTGTAGAATTCACCTAAACAAAACAATAATACTGCAAATACTATGGCTGGTCATAATGATGCCCTTATGCCTAGTGCCAGACTAAGAAAAAAATCCTGGCTTAAGACTTTTATGGACCACATGAATCAGTCTAAGCGACTGAAAAATGATGGGTCCAACTTTGCGGTCTGGGAGGTTACATTACGGAATGCAGCTGTAGCTGATGGTAAGCTCAAGTATTTGACTGAGCCGTTACCACCTAGCCCAGGCCCCACTGTTCGAGTAACGTATCACAAGCCTATAGTGATTTCGTTATGGAAGCGGGTGCGATAAAGAACGTACTTATCTTTGCAATGGAACCAACTTTACAGAGACGCTTTATTTCCCATGGTGCAAATAAGATTTTCACCACGCTTACAAACGAGTTCTCAAAAGCACCGAGAATCGTTTCATATGAGCACACATGTCGCTTCTTCGATGCGAAACTCCAAAGGGGCCAACCAGTTATCCCACACTTCTTAATATGATTGAGAATGTCGAGAAATTGGAGTCCTTAAACTATTGATCAGATATTTCATTCACTTCACGATGGTTTTTCCTTATTCACGGCAAACTATTACATGAATGACATGAGGAAAAGTCCTCATGAGCTACAGTCCCTTCTCGTACAGACCGAGAAGGATCTGAAATTGAGTGGGAGCATGAAGCAAGATGTTCTCATGATTGCGAACAAGGGAAAGAGTAAGGGAAAAGCTCAAGCAGAGCTAATAGTAGCTAAGCCTCCTAAATTCAAAAGGGCCGGATTTACGAGGGGCCTGGTGAGACAAGTAGCTCACAAGGCAAGACAAAGAGCAAAGACGGTAACATTGAGTGCCACCATTGCCACAAGACTGGGCATTAGAGGCGGAACTGTCCATTGTACCGTGAGGACATAAAAGCAGGTCGCGTCGCTCCTGTTGGTATGTCATCTTATATTCATATGATTGAGATTAACCATGCAAGTTTCGGAACTTGGGTACTTGATACTGGTTGTGGTTCTCATCTGTGTAATCATTTGTAGGGCCTAAAAAACATCACACCTCTCGGAAAGAGTGATGTGGACCTGCGAGTCGGGAATGAAGCAAAAGTTGCTGCTTCTTCCATGGGAACATATGTGATCCAGCTACCGAGCGGATTCGAGTTATATCTATATAACTGTTATTATGTACCCAGTTTATCTAAGAACATTATTTCAGTTTCCGTACTCGATAAACACGGATTTTCATTCTTAATAAAGGATAATAGCTGTATTTTCTCTTTAAATGGAATGGTTTATGGTAAAGCAGTTTCCATGAATGGTATATATGTCTTAGATCAATCGACTGAATTATTACACATGAATAATAATAAATTAAAGGTTGGTGACAAAGATCAAACATATCTATGGCACTGTCGTATGGGACACATAAATGAGAAACGTGTAAAGCAGCTAATACAGAATGACGCTATATCTCCATTTGCTTATGAATCATTTGGCACATGTGAATCATGTCTCATAGGCAAAATGACTCGTATTTCCTTCAAAGGTGTTGGAATGCGCGCTACTGACCTATTAGGCCTCGTGCATACAGATGTTGTGGGGAATTTCCGTATATTCACCCTTAAAATTACAGGATTATAACGAAAAGTTTACATGTGAATATAGTCATAAGATGAAAAACATAAACGAAAAGTAAAGAGTACAACCTTAAGTCTTTGCGTGAACGGCCTAAGAACAGGAATTAATAGAAATTCCCTCCTATAACTTGCACCCAAGACCCGTCTGAGATGATGCCGCGTGTGCTAGAAATGCTCTCCAAGTGCCTTGCAATATGGAGAGAGTTTTTGTGAGTTTTCAGATGTGAGATCTAGGTTTTTTGGGAGAATGCTGCTCTCAAAAACCCTAATTCTTGTAAAAGTGAATTACCGGTTTTCAGTCGTCTGACAAAAGGAGAGTTTTTCTCCTTTTGTAATACTCGGCCGGCCGAAACATAGAGTAGGGTGAAAGTGGGCTTTCCACTCTTACCTTATTCTAAGTCATGATTCGACCCGTTTTGCTTAAATATAATCCGCGGGTTTTAATTATAAATCGTATTCATGTTATCAGATATTAATGCAGTCGATACATTAATAATGGTCTGATAAGAAAATTACGATATTGTATAATTAGCTCAATTAATATAACTGCTTATATTAATCCACGAATTCAATATTTAATTAAATATAACCGTTTATATTTAATTTACGAATTAATCATGTAATCCGTATTAGCTAAAATTATTTAATCCGTATTAAATAATTATCTCAATATCTCATTGACTAATTTAATAGTCAATACCTCTGACTAACTGTTTAGTTGTATTCAGCATAAATGTGACTGTATTTTCATACCTTCACATCTCTCAAACGTGTCCTATAGGTGTGACGTATAGGGACCAGTTGATCACCGCCATTGATACGTGCATTTACTATACATTTTATCTATAGTTTCAGCACGTATTTCTATGCATATTTGTAGCTTTTAGTTACTTTTCCTCCTGAAACGGTTTACTTTGGCATTTCTATGTTTTAAATGTAGGAATAATCGGAAGTGAGCAAAATCAAGCTTTAATCGTCTCCCGGAAGCCATCCTAAGGATTAGCACGAAGTAACGATCCGGATTAATCGCCTAGAGATGCGTGCAAGCCAATTTAAGGCTGGAATACACAGGAAGTGGTCGACCGACCTACCCAACCGGTCGACCGAACGAGCACAGTTCCAGAAGAGCCTGACTACAGCATTGGAGGTCGACCGACCACTAACCCAGGTCGGTCGACCAGACGACGGGTTCCGCTATTTGTTTCGGTTTATTTCTTTTAATCGTGTAATTAGAAGACATATTTAAGAATGCTTACCTATTGTAATTAGGTTAAGCAGTCACAATTAGCAAAACACCCTAGTTTAGAGAGAAGAATTCCAAGTTTTCAGATTTGTTCTTATTTTCCAATTGGTTTGTAAGTTTTATGTAATTTAATCTTTCTTTGTCATTCAAGTTCATTGTTCCTATTGCTATTCTTATTCAATTTATGTTTTGTCCTTTTGAATCTTCATCTTCAATTATGTCATCTTGCTTGTTGTTCTTCATTTTTGCTAGTATTAGTTTCATGATTATGCATAGCTAATTCTTATGATTGAGAATTAGGGGAACCATGGTTAAAACTAGGATTTAATGTTTTTATGATTAGTATACCGATCCCCATTGTTGTTGGTGAACTAATTCTTTAAGATTGAAAGATTGTTAGAATTAGTTTAACAACAATCTTGGGATTGCCCTATGAACGAAAGTTTAGTGCTTTACCAGGAACCCTAAGACCGTAAGGATTTGGTAGAATATTGACCTAAAGGTTTATTCTTTGTTCCTTGGGATTGTGTTAATTGATTATTTACCCTTTGTTGACTTGCCCTAGCCATGGGGAACCAAAGTTCCTAATCATCCTTTTACTTTTGTTTAGAATTCTTGTTTATTGTGCTATCTTAGTTGTTAGTCCCAACCATCAATCGAAACCCCCTTTTTGTTACCTTCAATAGACTTTAAATTCACAAACAATATTAACCTTGTCTCCTTGTGGTTCGACCCTTGACTTACACTATCTAGTTTAAGCGGAGGTTTTATAAATCTTATCTTTGGCACCCCTCAACGACGGGTGTCAAATTTTGGCGCCGTTGCCGGGGAGACGGTATAATTTTGTTTGTAAATTTTTAGTTTATTTTCCTTGTCTTAAGGAACTCCGGTTTCTTAAGACCGTTTCTTACCTTTTCTTCTAGTGTTGTTTTTGCATATTAGAAGACATGATTTTGAGAGGAAGGCTTGAGTACTCTCATTCTTAGAGACATGGGTACTATCTATGATCACATACAACCAAAAGTACAAGATCTGCCGAAGGGGTTTACTTTGCCTACACCTACTACTGGTTCTTTTGAGCTCCACCCGAACTACATCATTCTGGTGGAGCGGAACCAATTTTCTGGTCTACCCGATGAGGATACGTTGAGGCACGTTGAGACATTCACGGATTATTGCTGTTCCATTCATATACCAGCCGGGGTGACACAAGATGAGGTGAAGGCAATGATGTTCCTTTATTCATTGAAGGATTCTGCGAGAGATTGGTACCGCTACCTTGATAGGGTAGCTGAGAAGGTTACATATTGGACTTCCTTGGCATTGGCTTTCTATAAAAAGTACTTCCCACTTGCGAAGGCCAATGACTTGAGAAGTCAAATCACTAACTTTCAACAAGGTGCGGATGAAGAATTTTGTGAGGCATGGGGTCGGTTCAAGAAATTGGTCCGGTCTATTCCTGATAGTAGAGTTTTGTGTCGGTCTTAGATTGTGATTTTATCGCAATCTAGTCTTTTACTACGGGTCGTTAATAGCGTTTTGTCAAGTAATTGATAATCGGTTGAGTTGTAGTTTTATGTCAATTTTTACCGAACTTTCTTGTTAATCTTTATGTTCGAGATCAAGGGAATTCATTCCTCGGTCCAAGGGTGGCACACGAGTTTCATCATCATCCGACTTCTTGCTTGGGAAAATTTGAAGAGTTGAAGTGTTATGATCAAAGAAGAGAAGAATTCCCGCCAGAAACGCAGCCTGCGAAAGTAACAACAGCCTGCGTAGTCAGGCGCAGCCTGCGGTTCTTTACGCAGGCCTGCGGTTTGTGACGCAGCCTGCGTTTTCGGTTGTTTTGTTGCGTTAATTTCAGCTTTTGGGGAGATCTTCCTACGGTTTCGTGAACCCCTATAAGTACCCAAGTTCAGCATGTTTTATTTTATCATCTCTTATCATTAGAACTTCAAACATTTTACTCTTTAAGTTAGTCAAGAATCTTGTAATGAAACTTGAATCTTTCTTCATTTTGGGTTGTAATCTTTCAATGAGAAGCTAATCTTCTCATTCTTGGTGTAATTCCGATCAAAGTCTCCGACTTTGACTTTGTAAGACTCGAATAACCCTTTCTTTTTATCTAATGTTGTTTCTTAAGTTTATATTTTACATTCTAAGTAATTATTTGTGTGGATTGATCACCCTTGCATCTTAGTTGCTTAGTTTTTGCATATGTTAAGTAATCGGTTTAGTTTACTTAATGTTATTTGAAGCAAGCTTGTTTGTATGTTGAGTTGGCTTAGATGAAACATACTTGTTAGTAGGAAAATACATGACTTTCCTTGCTTTCATGGTTTAATGTTAGTAAAATTAGTTTCTACATCACATCTTTTGGTTTAATCCTCATTGCTTAGTTTTAATCTTGTGTTATGGTTTAATAACTCGGGTTAGAATTAAAGGAATTACATATTCGGTTTAGTTGTGTGATTCATTTTCTTAAGATGTTGGTTAGGGATAAATAGATTAGGGGTTGTTAGAGTCGAGCAAATCTTTGTCGGGTGACTTTGTGACGGTTACGCCAAGTATTTCTCTCTTATTGATTTCTGCACACTACTTATTTGTGATATTGCCTAGCCCAATCTTTTCTCTTTTATTGCTCATTTTTTACTCATTTTAAATGTTCCAATCATTACTTTCTCATTTATGTCACCTTATTGTTTTTCACTTGTGTTAATAACCAATGTTTGTTGATAACTTGTTTGTCATTAGTCTCTAATCATCATTGAGTTTTCATTTAATCTGTGATTAGTTGTGTTTAAGCAAGTTTTTAGTTATTTCTCTTCTCTTGGGTTCGACCCTTGACTTTCACTTTACTACTTTTATTAGAGTCTAGTAGAGTCTAGTTTAGGTTTTATAATTTGTTTGGTAAGATAATTAGTGTATAACGACCGCTAGTTTTTATCGTATCAAATTTTGGCGCCGTTGCCGGGGAAGGGCAACATAGCTAAAGCTTGTTTGTGTTTTGTTGTTGTGTTGAACTTCTAGTTGTGTTTTCTTTATTTGTTGTTAATCATTATGAGTCAATGTGGTTTATCTTTGTAAGTAAGTGGTAGTTCTAATTAGTTTTGTTTAGTGTGTAGTGTTTTGCTTATGCCTAGGTCACAAGAAGGGGATACCAACGTTGAATTTGAGGAAAGTGCGGCTTATTCGTGGCTCTTCTCGAACCCCTTCTACCACCGTAACCGTCAAGAGGAAGAAACAAGCACACCAAGTAGCTACACATCCATTGAGAACTCACCCTCACCCATAGAAATAGACCCAATTGAAGTTGAATACCCAAGAATGGCGGATGACACGAGAACCATTAGGGAGCTTCGTGCTCGGAATTATGAGGAACAACCATCATGTATCACCTATCCACCAATGGGGGCCAACGGAAACTTTGAGTTGAAGGGTTATTTCATTCACAACCTTCCCAAGTTCTATGGCTTAGCGGGAAACGATCCAAACCGACATCTAGCGGAATTTCACATGATGTGCCAAGGCACCATCCCCACCGGAGTATCCGAGGATCAATTTAAGTTGCGGGCTTTTCCTTTTTCTCTTCACAATGGCGCGAAGGATTGGCTTTATTATCTACCTCCGGGCATCATAAACACATGGACGGATATGAAGGGGGCCTTCTTAGAGAAATACTACCCGGACTCCCGCCACAATCATGCCAAGAAGGCGATAACATCTATTGAGCAAGGGAGTGGGGAGACCATGTATGAGTACCGGGAGAGATTTAAGAAGCTTGTAGCTCAATGCCCATACCATGGTTTGAGTGGAGATGATTTGCTTGTTCATTTTTATGATGGCCTAAACGAGCAAGACCAACGGATGGTCAACTCCACCACCGGTGGAGGATTGGAAAATTATTCGGTGGTGGAGGCTAATGAGCTCATTGAGAGGCTCGCCGCTAATACAAGAATGCATGGAAGGTCCCGTCAAGCTACAAAGAATACTTCCGCCATGGGAGCCTCTTCTTCATCAAATTCAAAACTTGAGAAAAGTGTGGAAGAACTCAAGCTTCTTGTAGCCAACATGTTGGTAGGCTCACAAGGAGATGGTGGAAACCAAGGTGGCCAAGTTGAATGTTCATTTTGCCAAGGTCCTCACCCGGTAGAAGTTTGTCCTATCATGCAAGTGGAGGATGTCGGGGTTGAAAATGTTAGTGCTATGGGACAAGGACACTACAACTCAAGGAACCCTTCCGGTGGTGGGTACTACAAATATGACCCAAGTGGAGCCACTTACAACATAGGCTCACGAGATAACCCAAACTTTAGTTGGGGAGGAGATAAATCAACGAGTTTTGTGAATGGACAATTCAACCACTTGAGGGATCAAGGACAAAATCAACAAGGGCAAAATCAACAAGGAACAAACTTTCAACGAAACACAAATTTTCAAAGACCACCCAATGTTGGAAATCAAGGCAATACTTCACAAAAGCCTAATTAAGAAGACATGTCCATGAAAAAGATGCTCAAGGCTCTTTTGAAGGGACAAGCGGAGTCCGGCAAGAGGTCGGCAAATGAGAAAACCATGAATGATGCAAGGTTTACAAATCTTGAGAACCAAATGGGGCAAATTTCCGAAGAGATGGCAAAGAACAAACAAAGGAGTTCATCTTCCATTCCTTCCACCACTCTCCCTCCTCCTCGGCAAAATGCTAGTGCCATGACCTTGAGGAAGGGAAGGACTCTAGACACCCCTCCCAAGAAGACAAGAGCTAAGTCTAAGGAATGGGTAATTGAAGAAATCGAAGTGGAGGAGGAGGAACTAGAGGTCACTCCAAGAGTTGAAGCGCCCTCAAAAGGAAAGGAGAAGGAGGTGGACAACAACACTCCACCAACCAAGGAATAAGCAAAGAACCCCGAAAGAAGTCAAATGACACTTTGGAGGTTCTCTCAAAGGACCTTGAACCGGAGGTACCATTCCCAAGTGCCCTCACAAATCCTAAAAGAATTGATAAAGACTCCGATCTTTATGAGACTTTTAGGAAATGTGAGGTCAACATCCCTCTCTTTACTATTATCAAATCCGTTCCTAGGTATGCAAAGTTCCTCAAAGAACTTTGTACCCCTAAACGGAAGCCAAGAAAAGGAGTTGAGAGAGTCACGGTTAGTGGGCATGTCTCGACAATTTTTAAAAAGAACCTTCCCGAAAAATGTGATGATTCGGGCATGCTAACTATACCGTGCTCCATTAAAGGTGAATCTTTTGCTAGAGCCATGTTAGACTCGGGGTCCTCCATAAATGTCATGCCTTACTCCGTGTATGAGACTTTAGAGTTACCCCCTTTGTCTAAGTCAAATGTCGTCATTCAATTGGCGGACCGGTCAATAATTCAACCCAAAGGTTTTATTGAGGATGTCATAGTAGAAGTTGACAAATTCATGTTTCCGGCCGATTTCTATGTTTTAGACATGGAGCCGGATTCCAAGGCTACACCCCTTTTGTTAGGACACATAGTATCGAAAAGAGGGATTGAGGTGGATGTGGCAAAGGTGGAGGTGATAAAAACTTTGCCATATCCCACTAATACTCGAGATATAAGGTCGTTCCTAGGACATGCGGGCTTCTACCGAAGGTTCATAAAAGATTTTTCAAAAATTGCTTACCCCTTGTGCAAGCTCTTGCACAAGGATGTGGAGTTTGTTTTCAATGATGCTTGTAGGTTGGCTTTTGATACCTTGAAGGAAAGGTTGGTGACGGCACCCATTATTCAAGCTCTGAGATGGGACCTCCCTTTTGAGATTATGACGGATGCTAGCGACTATGCTCTTGGCGCAATTCTAGGCCAAAGAGAAGGAAAGGTGGCACATATAATCCAATATGCCTCCTCGCTATTGAATGATGCTCAAAGGAACTACACCACTACGGAGAAGGAATTATTAGCAGTGGTGTATGCTATTGAGAAATTCCGGTCATATCTTTTGGGAGCAAAGGTCGTCATTTTCACCGATCACAAGGCCATAAGACAACTTGTTGACAAGAAGGACACCAAAGCTAGGCTAATGAGATGGGTGCTTTTATTGAGTGAGTTTGATATTGAGATCAAGGACAAAGAAGGAAGTGCGAATGTGGTGGCCGACCATTTGAGTAGGCTCCACATAAATGAGGATGTGGCAAGGAAGATGGGAGTGGTCGATGGAAGTCTACCACATGAATCACTTTATGGGTTGAGAGTAATTGAGCCATGGTATGCAAACCTTCTCAATTGTATTGTGACCAAGAGGTTCCCCACCACCCTATCTTTGAGTCAACGGGACAAGATCAAGAAGAATGCCCGTTACTATATTTGGGATGACCCATATCTATGGAAAATTTGTCAAGACCAAATGATTAGGAGATGTGTACCGGATGTTGAAGTACCATCAATCCTTAAGCATTGCCATGAATATGCGTGTGGCGGGCATTTTGGGCCTCAGAGAACCGCTAGGAAGGTGTTAGAGTGCGGATTCTATTGACCAAGCCTGTTTCGGGACACTAATGCATTTGTGAAAAGTTGTGATCGTTGTCAACGTTGTGGCAAGATATCAATAAGGCAAGAGATGCCTCAACAACCAATGCTTTTTCTTGAGATATTTGATGTATGGGGGATCGACTTCATGGGACCGTTCACTAATTCAAGCGGCAACCTCTACATTCTACTTGCCGTAGATTATGTGTCCAAATGGGTTGAGGCAATCCCCACACGGAATGATGATGGAAAAACCGTGAGTTCCTTCGTGCAAGACAACATCTTCTCTCGGTTTGGCTTTCCTCGGTGCATCATAAGTGATAGGGGAACTCACTTTTGCAACAAATTAGTGGGTACCCTCTTGAAGAAGTATGGAGTGATCCATAAGATTTCTACGGCCTATCACCCGCAAACCAATGGCCAAGCGGAAGTTTCAAACCGAGAAATTAAAAGCATTTTGGAGAAGACGGTCAACCCCGACCGGAAGGATTAGAGCAAGAAACTCAATGATGCTTTGTGGGCCTATAGGACGGCTAACCAGACTCCCATCGGCATGTCCCCCTATAGGCTTGTGGGGGAATATAACATGTATTCGCACTAAACATGAAGGATTATAACGAAATTTACAGTTGCGAATATAGTCATAAGATAATTAAAAACATGAAAAGGAATACAACCTTGGGTCCTTGCTTGAATAGGCCTAAGAACAGGAATTAAAGTAAATTCCCTCCTATAACTTGCACCCAAGACTTTGTTTAAGATGATGTCGCGTGTGCTAGAAAGGCTCTCCAATTGCCTTGCAATATGGGGAGAGTTTTGTGAGGTTTTAGATGTGAGATATAGGTTTTGGGAAAAGGCAGTTCTCAAAACTCTAATTTTCTTGAGATGTGTGAATTACCAGTCACCTGACAAAAGGAGAAGTCCTCTCCTTTTGTATTGTTTCGGTCGGTCGAATGGGTTAGGGTAAGAGTGGGCTTTTTCCACTCTTACCTTATTCCCTTGCGTGATTCGACCCATTTTGCTAAATATTATTCGCGGGATTTTAATTATAAATCGCACACATGTTATCAGATATTAATGCAATCGATACATTAATAATGGTCTGATAAAATTATGATATTGTATAATTACCCAAATTAATATAACTGTTTATATTAATACGCGAATACAATATTTAATTAAATATAACCGTTTATATTTAACTTACGAATTAATCATGTAATCCGTATTACCTTAAAATTATTTAATCCGTATTAAATAATAATCTCAACATCTCATTGACTAATTTAATAGTCAATACCTCTGACTAACTATTTAGTCGTATCCGGCATAAATGTGATTGTATTTTCATACCTTCACATCTCTCAAACATGTCCTATAGGTGTGACGTATAGGGACCAGTTGATCACCGCCATCCGTATGACAATAACGTCAAACTTATCTAACAAGCCAACCGTTATTGATAAACGTGGATCAACTGATAATAATACCAAAGTATGCCCTTGTGATCCTTTAAGAGATTTAATAAGTCATTGTACTAACTGTCAAGGACACCAGCCCCAACAATCTCCCACTTGTCCGTACAAGGGTATGTGAAATGACGTTATCACACTACATGTGGAGGACACAAGCTCCAACAAACTCCCACTTGTCCGTACAAGTGTAGGTGCGATAACCGATTCTCATATCCTTTTAAAATTTCTCCCACTCAATGTAAGACAATTTGCAAATCCGCATTCGCAAAGGTCGTATCTCAATAGCGATCTGTATCAAGAGTGGTTTCCCCGACTAGAGAGTAACTTAACTGATAAAACGAATCTGTATTCGAGCATGGCCATGCATTTCAGTTACTACTCCTCGAGTGGCCCTGAGAAATGATAAAATCCTGATAAGGGTTTGGATATTTCCCTCAACTTGAATCCTGCCGATGTAAGCGCAGCATGAAATAACCCAGAAAAAATCCTCTTGGCCCCTGTTACGGAAGACCGTGGGAAAGAAACCAAAGTTACCCAAAATCTGCCTTAATCTCAGGAGACAGTTGAAAGTCAAAAGACTCGACTCTAAGAAACACTATGGAGATCCTATCCACGACCTGGCACCCAATGTTATAAAACATTTAGGACTCCATAACGTTGTCACGGGGTGTCCTACGAGATATCCGTATAACTCGCCTTTGTGATTGGTCAATCAACTGTTTGACTAATGGCTCGTTGAACCCACCATCAACCAACGTCACAAAATGATTACCTGAGTTATCAGCTCAAGTGGGTAATCAAGGACCAAAACGATGTAATTTTATTCAGTTCACTTTGTGCTGGTCAAAATTGGCGTACAATTCCACATGAAAAACAAAACATTATATATCATAACAATGAGGTTGAATAGAGTACACGAGAAAATGAATTATTACATGAATTCATAAAAGAGTACTACAACTTAGGAACACATCTGATTCCCATGAAATTAATGTGCCCTTCATGCTAATCACGTGGTAATGCTTTTGTGAGAGGATCAGCTATGTTGTCATCCATAACGATTTTATCAATGAATATCTCCTTTTGCTCCACGTAATCTCTGATTAGATGAGCTTTCCGTTGTACATGTCTAGCTTTGTTGCTAGACTTATGCTCCTTAGCTTGGAATATGGCACTTTTATTGTCACAATAAACGGTGATTGGGTCATTCGAACTCGGCACTACAGATAGTCCTTGTAAGAATTGACGCATCCATATTGCTTCCTTAGCTGCTTCCGAAGCGGCATAGTACTCGGACTCAGTCGTAGAATCTGCTGTAACACTTTGTTTAGATCTTTTCCAGCTGACAGCAGCGCCATTAAGAGTAAAAACGAATCTAGACTGAGATTTCGAGTCGTCTCGATCCGTTTGGATGCTAGCATCTGCGTAACCCGTGGCGCAGAGCGTCGAGTCGCCTCCGTAAGTCAATCCCCAATCTTTAGTCCTCCGTAGGTACTTAAGAATGTTTTTCACGGCCATCCAGTGTTGTTCACCTGGATGAGCTTGGAATCGACTTGTCATACTCAATGCATATGCAACGTCTGGACGTGTGCATATCATGGCATACATGATCGATCCTATAGCCAAAGCATAAGGAATCCGACTCATGCGCTCTTTCTCTTCCAATGTCTTAGCTTCTTGGGTCTTGCTCAAGTGAAGCCTAGTAGTCATACGAAGGAACCCTTTCTTGGAGTTCGTCATGCTGAATCTCTCTAGGATCTTATCTATATAAGACTCCTGACTAAGAGACAACATCCGTCGTGATCTATTCCTGTAGATACGGATGCCCAAAATTCTTTGTGCCTCTCCCAGATCTTTCATCTGGAAATGGTTTTTCAACCATGCTTTAACCGAAGAAAGGAGAGGTATGTCATTCCCAATTAAGAGTATGTCATCGACATACAGTACTAGGAAGACAATCTTGCTCCCACTCGACTTGATATAGAGACATGGTTCCTCGACTGATCGAATAAATCCATTCTCTTTTATCACTTGGTCGAAGCGATGATTCCAACTCTGTGATGCTTGCTTAAGTCCATAGATGGAACACTTAAGCTTGCAGACCTTCTAGGATGTTCTGGATCAATAAAACCCTCGTAAGCCTCGCAGCCCCAAACAAGAATAAAGGACAAGTTAAGGACCGTTCCCTTCCATAATTCGTATGGAGTCTTGTCAACAGCTTTAGAAGGACTTCGGTTAAGTATTAGAGCGGCCGACAAAAGAGCATAGCCCCACAATGAATCAGGCACAACGGTGTGACTCATCATGGATCGAACCATATCAAGTAAAGTTCGATTTCTCCTTTCGGACAGACCATTTAATTGTGGTGTTCAAGGTGGAGTCAACTGTAGAACGATGCCACAGTCTTTAAGGTGTTGATCAAACTCGTGTGAAAGATACTCGCCACCACGATCAGACCGAAGTGCTTTAATCTTTTTTCCCAGTTGGTTCTGTACCCGATTCTGGTATTCTTTGAACTTGTCAAAGGATTCACTTTTATGTTTCATTAAGTAGACATAGTCATATCTACTCAAATCATCCGTGAAAGTGATGAAATACCTATAGCCTTCTCGTGCGTTGATCGACATAGGGCCACACATCCGTATGTATGAGTCCTAATAGGTCGGCAGCGCGCATTCCAACACCTTTGAAGGAAATACGAGTCATCTTACCGATAAGACGTGATTCACACGTGCCATATGATTCGAAATCAAAGGCCGAGATAGCTCCATTCTGTATGAGCTGTTTTACGCGTTTCTCATTTATATGTCCCATACGACAATGCCATAGATAAGTTTGATCTTTGTCACCAACCTTTAATCTCTTGTTATTCACATGTAATATTTCGGTGGTTTGATCTAAAAGATAAATTCCATTCATGGAAACTGTCTTGCCATAAATCATATTGTGTAACGAGAAAATATAGCTATTATTCTCTATTACAAATGAAAAACCAAGTATGTCAAGTGCTGAAACTGAAATAATGTTTTTGGACAAACTAGGAACATAATAACAGTTATATAAAGATAACTCGAATCCACTTGGAAGCTGGATCACGTATGTTCCCCTCGAGACTGCAGCAACACGTGCTCCATTCCCGACACGCAGGTCAACCTCACCCTTGATGAGGGGTTCTTGGTTTCGGAAACCCTGCACACGATTACATAGATGAGAACCACAGCCAGTATCTAGTACCCAAGTTCCGTAACTTGCATGGTTAATCTCAATCATGTGAATAAAAGAAGAAGAAGAAGACATACCAACAGGAATAACGCGGCCTGCTTTAATGTCCTCCCGATACATGGGGCATGTGCTCCTCCAATGCCCAGTCTTGTGGCAATAGTGGCATTCCATGCTAGTATCTTTACTCTCTGTCATGCCCTGTGAGTTGCTCGACTCACCTGGCCCACTCTTAACGAATCCTGACTTCTTGAACTTGGGTTTACCTACCGCTAGGTCGCCCTGAGCTTTAGCTTTCCCTTTACCTTTCCCTTTACTGGAGATCATGAGAACATCCTGCTTCACGCTTCCACTTAATTTCAGATCCTTCTCGGTCTGTACGAGAAGGGAGTGGAGCTCATGAGGAGTCTTCTTCATGTCGTTCATGTAAAAGTTGGCCCTAAAGAGGGCGAACCCATCATGAAGCGAATGAAGCATTCGATCAACGATTATGTTCTCAATGATCTTGTAGTTTAGGGCCTCCAGTTTCTCGATATTCTCAATCATGTTGAGAATATGTGGGCTAACAGCTTGGCCCTTCTGGAGTTTTGCCTCAAAGAACCGACATGTATGCTCATAAGAAACGATTCTCGGAGCTTTCGAGAATTCGTTAGTGAGCGTGGTGAAAATCTTGTTTGCACCATGGGTTTTGAAGCGTCTTTGCAAATTGGATTCCATTGCATAGATGAGTACGTTCTTTATCGCACCCGCTTCCATGACGAAGTCGCTATGAGCGCGAACTTCGTTAGCTCTAGCTCCAGTTCCTGGGTGTGCCGGAATTGGCTCAGTTAAGTACTTGAGCTTTCCGTCAGCAATGGCAGCATTCCGTAACGCTGCCTCCCAGTCAGAGAAGTTTGACCCATCATTTCTCAGTCTAGTAGACTGATTCATGGAGTCCATGAAGGCTTTTAGCAAGGATTCACGTGCTAGCTTGGCACTTGGCATTGTGTAACACCCTGTATTTTATAATATTTTATTGTAAAAGTATTTTATTTAATTAATTATTTCGAAGTTTGTTAATGGATTTTGGAAATATATTTATAGCTTCCGTTTCCTATTTTTTATTATTTCTCGTTTTGATCTACTTTTGAATGGGTTAAAACGTCCGTGCAATAATTAAATATTTTAATTTAATATTTACTTTTCTACTTCAAGTTCTCTTTACGTTTTAATATGGTCCAATCCAATTTGTAATCAGATAATCCATTGTACGAGCTAATAGACCAAAAGCCCATTAGTTAATCTCCTTATAAACAGAATTTAACCTAGCAAGCAACTAGGTCAATTCTTAGTTTGGTGCGTGAGTTTTGCCGCACGACTTCTCCCCTCTTTTCTCTCTTTTGTCCTCTTTTCTCCCTTTGACTTCATTGTTGAATATCTTTTCTTCGCCCAAACTCAAAGATAAATTATATTTTCACAATCCTTGCTCTTACTTCTACAATATATTATATTAAAAATATTTTATTGGGAATTATTTGTATGGACCTTTAGACCTATGTTTTGGGTCTCTTGTTTTGTGTTTAAAGAAGAAGAAGTCTTTCTTTTTGGCGTCTTCGAAAGAGTGATGGTTTGGTACAATTTCTATCATAAGGATTTGGATTTACGCTTTCTTTAAAGTTGCCTTTTGGGGTTATTGACACGTGTTGGAGACAAGGCTTTGTTGGTCGTATTCTTTATGGACGTTCTCATTAATTGCTAAAAAGGTAACTAGGTGTTTCCCTTTTAATTGTGTTTATGCCAATTGATGTGATTAATATGATTTAATGATTGTTTGTACGATTAGTACATGTTTGATTATTTATTGTCATGAATTAATTGTGCTTCATATATCCATGTATGTTTTATTATCGTAATTGTGGATTGTAATGTGTTGATAAGTCGTTATGGGTGTCGTGTGCGCAACTAGGGTTCGCGAGGAAAACCCTAGATGGCGGCATGGCGAACGGCCAAGAGCATTGCTCAAGGTTATAGTTTAAGTATGTGTAACCTTCAAAATATGATTCAAGGTTATAGCTGAAACTAGTATAACCTCGAGTATTACTCAAAGTTATGGCTGAAGAGGTATAACCTTAAGTGCGAGTCAAAGTTATAGCTGATGTTAATATAACTTTGGGTTGCGAGTTAAAGTTATAGCTGAAGCTAATATAACTTTGAATTACGAGTTAAAGTTATAACTGAGACTAACATAAACCTGAGGTATGACTCAAGGTTATGGTTGGTGCCAGTATAACTTTAGGTTCGTGTCAAGGTTTGGCTAAGGTTACTATAACCTCAAGCCATATGTGGAAGTTATAGTTGAGGTCAGTATAACCTCGCATCCATTACTTATGTTATAGTTAAAGTTACTATAACCTTGGTTGTTTATACTTGTTCCACATGCTGAGCTATGTTTGGTGATTCCATAATGTTGTGTTTGCATATGTCGTTGGATACTTCTGTGCATTTGAGTTGGACAGTCAGTTAAACTGTTCTATTCTGTGCAGTCAGTTAAACTGTGCATTTGTTTGTTGGCTAGTCGAATAGATGACGGTAGTATCAGTTAAATAATATCGGAATGAATTAGTGCTGCCCTTCGGGGGTTTATTTGGTCTATGTTCGGGGGTGGCCAGATTCGTCAGTTAAACGTTCTGGGTCCCGAGTGTCGTTCGATGTACAGTTAATGCATCGAGAGGTCTGGCCAGGTCTTAGGCATATAGGCAGTGGTGATACGCTATACATAGTACCGTGGAGTATCAGTTAAATACTTCACACCCGACAGAGTCATCAGTTAAATGCTCTGTCAGCTAGAGTCATCAGTTAAATGCTCTAGCGGCGTTCGCTCTATTCGCTATGCTTTGATGCTAGCTTTGTGCCTTGTGTGCTTTAGATCGTGTGCTACTTCGGGTTGTCAATGTTCATGGTCTAGTGGTCGCATATTGTAATACTCCGTTTCTTTTTATGTCGTTTTAAGTTTTATGTTATATTTTTGGCATGTCGACGGGTTATAAGCGAGAACGAGTTAGTTGAACAAGGTACCTTACATGTTTTATTTTGAGTCGGGAATGCGAACGTTTAAAAGAGACCGTACCTAGAATACGTTAAGTGAGTCTTGGAGTGCGTGAGGGGCTTGGCCCATGCACGAGTGGATGCAAGTATGGGCCTAGGGATGCGTGCAAAACCCTAGCCCATACACGTCCTTAATTCAGAAAAAGAAAAAGAAAAACAGAGTTTTGAACCCTCTCTTTCAGCCGTCCTATTTATAACACAAAATAAGACTTTCCTGACCTAATCGACACACACACACACTTACCATTCATCTGCCGCCATTACTGGGTTTACAAGGGGACGTTTATCACGGTGGTTATAGGGTTGTAGCGTGATCTTTGGCAAGGGCAAACAGGTATGAACAAACACCTGTTTCGATAAGTTGTTATTTTCGTGTTTTCATGTTAAGTTCTGATCTTGTTTGTAGTTGCATCACACGTTTATAGTCTCGTGTTTTAGTCTTTTTATAATCTGTATTATGTATTTTATATGTTTCAACCATCATCGGGAGGTCTTTTATATTTGAGATCTTGTTTAAGGGGGTTTCGTTTCTGGGTATATGATGTTCTTGCTTTCGTTGTGTTCAGCAGAAACAGAGTTTGCAAATGAGTCTTTTGATACATGTTTCGATCCCTGTACCATTGTTTTATGTTCTGGGTTTTGGTATGAGAACCATGGGCGTAGTATAGAGAGTCGTGGGGTGGTGTTAGAGTCTGGTCGTGGTGCTCCACGGTGGTGGAATTGGGTGGTCACAGTGCTCTGGTCAGTGTCAGTGTCGTGTTGTTCTGGGCTGTTTCAACGGGTATGAAGCTTTAGGCTGGGTGGTTGCGGCTAGTACCCTCACCACGGGAACCACCAGGACTCAGTGGCGAGTCCGGTGGTGCCAGGGGGTGAAGGTGGTAGCCGTGGCTGGTGCTAGTAGCGGCTGTGGGCACGGTGGCAGGCGGGAAAAGTCGTGGTCAGGGAGGTTGTTGTTGGTTACGAAGGGGCTGCTGGGTTTTGGGAATTCTCGTGTTAGCTTGTTAGGGATCCAATTTAGTAAGTGTTTTTTTTTTTAATTAATAATAGATGGGTGTTATGTGTTTGTTAATTTTGGCATAATTGCACTAATTACATATGGCAATTTTAGTATGTGAATATTTAGTAGTCGTTTTGCTATTTTCTTAATGTTAAAGAATTGGTGAATAAGATGTAAATAGTACGATAACAATATTAGTCATATGTTCGTAGTTGTTGGAATGGTTATTAAATTAAGGTTATATTGTGGTTAATAATAAATATCCTTATTGTTGTTATATCATAAAATGTTTGGTTGAGCTTATGCTATTTATAGTAAGTCTAAAAATAGTAATTCTAAAAATGGTAAGTAATTTTAGTAAGTGGTAATCGTATGATATGAGCATGCCTTATGTGGATATTATCACCTTGTGTTTAAGTAAGCTTGTTAGGGACATGATCAAGTACGTAGTAGTGGTAATTGTTTGATTCGATAGAAGTTAATATTAAGTATATTTATAGGATCGGAGTTCGAGGAGGAGTATTATTAGACGGTGATTGCTTGTCCAGTTTTGCTATACAGGTAGGTTACACTGGGACTACTTTTGTATTGTGTTATGTTAATATGTGAATTGGATGCTATGGATGCAAGTTTGATTATTTATGAGATGCATATACAGTATTGGTTCTTATTATAGCATTCATAAGCATGGCATGAGTACGGTTACAGATTGAGATGATGATGAGATATTATTGGGCCCAGGCTAGCTCTGCAGGGCTAGACCTGGTGACCTCAGCTGTTATGCTGGTGTTCGGCGACGGCCGAGTATAGTCTGCCGGGAGGTTCGGTATGGCTGGGAGACACGGGTATGAGAATGAGAATGAGATTGAGCTCGAGCATGGCATGATCATTTGCATCTACTGTTGTTTGCATTATTAATATTGTGTTATCCTACTCAACCGCGAGGTTGACAGTGTATTCGTGTTCACCTACGATGATCCGGAATGGGGAGTAGATCTTTCAGGTCAGAGACAGCGGGACTAGGACCGGGCATGGAAGAGAGACATGGACTAGACCTACCTAGTTACCTAGATCACTTAGTCTTGTTTTCATAGTTGAACATTTGTTTTACTTCAGTATTTTTGGAAGGTTGGACTAAGTCATGTAATAGTTTCAGTTTAACTATTTATTCTAAAGTTCTGTGTTTCTTTCACTATGTATATCTACTACCCTGGTCTAACCAGGATGGTAACAGTCTTATTTACCCTGGAAGTCCTAGTTCAGGCTCCTAGGTAAATGGGGGTGTTACAAAGTGGTATCAGAGCGAACGATCCTCAGGCCTAAACTAAAATGAAAATAATGAACTTAGGAGTGTCTAAATAAAATGAACCCAGGCTAGTAACTGTTAGGAGCCCCATAGGATTGGGATGAGTTAGGGGCCCCCTCAAACCAAGCCACTGGCCCTTTCAGTCTAACCTGGTTACCTTGAGAGTGGAAGAGTGTGGGTAGTATGGAAGGACCCAAGGTAGATATATAATATATGTATGTTGTACTAACCTTTCAGCGCCAAGGAATGAGGTAAGTTATGATGTGAAAAATGGATGAGTATATACATGTATACTATAAGGCATGAAAGTGATATTACATGATGATTGGCATGTATATGTGTTATTTTCAAGCAATGAGAACATGAGTTATATCTTAATGATGTCTATAAGTGAGAATTGTATATGCATGTGGTTATGTGATCCCTAAGCCTTTAGGTAGACCTTTAATAAGGATTTAATCGTATGAGAAGTTATATGCTAGGTATGTATGTTAGCAAGACCAAGTCAGAATAGGAGATGACCTAGGATGCTCATAAAATTTTGTCACTTGTGTAGCAAGATGCCTCCCAGAAGAGAACCCAACACTGCTAATGTATCGCAAGAGGAATTCGATCGCCTAGTAGCTATTAACGCTGCTCTCCTAGCTCAGATTGGGGCAAACACTCAGTCCGATGCCATAAAGATGAGTAATAATATTTCTAGGCATAACCCCACCAAGTACGATGGGGAAGGGGCACCGAGTTTACTTGCTGAGTGGTGCCGAGAGTTCGAGAGTATCTTCGAACTACTATCTGTACCAGAATCAATGAAGGTGGATCAAGCTGTATTCTATCTGAAGGGTACGGCTAGGTTATGGTGGAATAACAGTAAGGATGAAATCAAAGCAGCTGCAGAGGAAATCGGGTTAGAGTATGTACGCTGGGGGGAGTTCAAGGGGATTTTATCCTCTAAGTTTGTGCCGGAACATGTAAAAGGGAAGCTGCGAGCAGAGTTCGATTCATTCCAAATGGCCGAAGGGATGATTGTGGAGGAATATCACACTAAGTTCTTGCAGTTGGCAGAAAATGTAGCTGACTTAGGCTACACTCAGGAGATGTTAGCAGCCAGGTTTGATAAAGGGCTGACTCTCACTATAAAGAGGAGTATGCTGGCCACTAAGCCCACCACTGTAGAAGATATATATGAGAGGGCTGGCCAGGCGGAAAGGCTAGCTGACCAGATTAAAGAGGAGGAGAAGACTAAGGGTGACAAGAGGAAAGCGGAATCCGGAGCCGAAAGCTCAGGGACTAAGAAGCCGAATAATCAGTATCGTTCTTTCTTCTCGAATAGTGCTCAAGGGAACAACAACAATCGTGGGGGTAACCGAGCTATGTCTGGAACTGGTGGTGGAGTTCCTACATGTTTTAAATGTGGGAAACCAGGACACAAGAAGATAGAGTGCTGGTCAGGTACCCAGAGTGCTGGGAGCAGTTATCATCGGGGAAATCAGGGTGGAGGATTCAGAACTCCGAATGCGAGTTACTCTGGGAATAACAAATCTGGAGGGAACAACTATCAGCGGAACTAGAACAATTACAACAACCAGAACCGCTACCAAGGAAATCAGGGTGGTGGCAATAATAACTTCCAGAAGACCTTGGCAGAAGCTAGTAACCAGAGCGGTGCGGGATCTGTGAACCAGAGTGGGGTGAAGAAAAGTGGGACCCTGTTTATGATGGGCAAAGAGGCTGCAGAGGAGGATGCTCATGTAGTCACTGGTACATTTCTAGTGCATTCTTTTCCTACTTTCGTTTTATTTGATTCCGGTGCATCGCATTCATTCATATCTGTAGAGCATGCTAAGGTTTTAGGGCTTGATGTATATCGTAATATAGCTGATTCTGTAACCATACCATCTGGGAAGTCCATAGCTTGTAATAGGGTTTACACCAATGTAATGATCCAAGTAGGAGCTGTAAGTTTTGAGTCAAACTTAATAGAGTTTCCTTTGGGTGGTTTCGAGGTGATACTGGGTATGGATTGGTTAAAAAAGTATAAGGCCTACATTGACTGCTATCAAGGGAAGATTACCTTGAGGGGACCCAAAGGAGTGAGGGTATCCTACAAAGGGTATACGGTGAAGCCTAAACTGAAGCTGATAACCATCAATGCGCTGAAGACTTGCTTGAAGAGGGGTGATGAGATGCTGTTGTGCCATGTGAGAGATCTTACTGCAGAGAAACCCCAAGCTCGGGAGATCGATGTTGTAAGAGATTTTGAAGACGTGTTTCCCGAAGAAATTCCTGGGTTACCGCCAAAGAGGGACTTGGATTTTGGCATTGATCTGAAACCTGGGGCTGAGCCAATTTCTAAAGCACCTTATCGCATGGGACCTAAGGAATTGGAAGAGTTGAGAAGGCAGCTGGATGAGTTAGCAAGCAAGGGGTACGTAAGACCAAGTGTGTCCCCGTGGGGCGCACCAGTGTTGTTCGTAAAGAAGAAGGATGGGACAATGCGACTGTGCGTGGACTATAGGGAGCTTAACAATGTGACGATCAAGAATCGATATCCTCTACCTCACATCGATGACCTTTTTGACCAGTTGAGTGGGGCTGGTGTGTTTTCCAAGATCGATCTGAGGTCAGGGTATCATCAGCTGAGAATTAAAGATGCAGATATTCACAAGACTGCATTCAGATCGAGGTATGGGCATTATGAATTCGTAGTGATGCCATTTGGGTTGACTAATGCACCTGCTGTCTTCATGGACTTAATGAACAGGGTGTTTAGTCCTTATCTGGACCAGTTTGTGGTGGTGTTCATCGACGACATCTTGGTGTACTCCAAGAATAGAGAAGAGCATGCTAAACATTTGAGCTTGGTGTTACAGACTTTGAGAGACCATCAATTATATGCCAAGCTAAGTAAGTGCGAGTTTTGGCTCGAGAAGGTCGCCTTTCTGGGGCATGTGGTGTCTAAGGAGGGTGTGTCTGTTGAACCTAGCAAGATTGAAGCCGTATCAAAATGGGAGCGACCGAGGAATGTAGCAGATATTCGTAGTTTCTTGGGATTGGCTGGTTACTACAGGAGGTTCGTGAAAGACTTTTCCAAGATAGCCAAACCAATGACTTCATTGATGCGGAAAGAGAACAGATTCGTCTGGGATGAGAGCTGTGAGAAGGCATTTCTAGACCTGAAAGAGCGTCTCACCACAGCTCCTATCCTTGCTTTGCCAGAAGGAAGTGAGAATTTTGAAGTGTACACTGATGCTTCTAAGAAGGGATTGGGATGCGTACTGATGCAGAACGGGAGAGTAATCGCTTATGCTTCCAGGCAGTTGAAACCTTATGAGGAGAATTATCCGACGCATGATCTAGAACTGGGAGCGGTAGTTTTTGCACTTAAGTTGTGGCGACATTATCTTTATGGAGCTACATTTAAGGTGTATTCTGATCACAAGAGTTTGAAATATATTTATACTCAGAGAGAGATGAATATGCGTCAGAGGAGGTGGATAGAGCTTATTGGAGACTATGACATGGAGATTTTGTACAAGGAGGGAAAGGCTAATGTCGTGGCTGATGCATTGAGTAGGAAGTCTGTTCACGCTCTATGCACAGCTATGTCCAGATTGAGTATGTATCGTGAGTTGGGACAGATGGGAATCGCAGTGATAAGGAAAGGTGAAACCATGGGGGATTTGACGATCGAGCCTGAGTTATATGCTGAGATTCGGGAAAGACAGAGGAGTGATCCTAGAATTCAGAAATGGCGTGAGGCAGTGAACAAAGCTAGTGATGACGAGCCATATTCTAAGTTCGAGATTTACAGTGATGATGGTTTGAGATTCGATGGTAGGTGGTGTGTACCTGATGATGAGGAATTGAAGAGAAAGATTCTGGTCGAAGCTCATTCTACACCTTATTCCGTTCATCCTGGAGGGGATAAGTTGTACAGAGACCTGAAGAAAGCATTCTGGTGGCCAAAAATGAAGCAGGAGGTGGCTGAGTTTGTCTCTCAATGTTTGGTATGTCAGAAAGTGAAGGGGGAACATAAGAGGCCACAAGGGAAATTACAACCACTTGATGTACCTGAGTGGAAATGGGAAAGCATATCAATGGATTTCATCGTACGTTTACCAAGGACTGCGAAAGGAAATGACATGATCTGGGTAATAGTCGACAGGCTGACTAAGTCAGCCCATTTTATACCAATGAAGGAGACTTGGAGTAAAGCCGAATTAGCCAAGGCTTACGTTAAGCATGTGGTGAAGCTTCATGGTGTCCCTAAGGACATTGTTTCTGATCGTGATTCGAGATTCATTTCAAAGTTTTGGCAAGAGTTACAGACATTGATGGGAACTACTTTAAAGATGAGTACTGCATTCCATCCAGCAACGGATGGTCAGACTGAGAGGACTATCCAGACACTGGAGGATATGCTGCGGGCTTGTGTGCTAGAGTTTGGAGGATCTTGGGAGGACAGACTTGATTTGATAGAGTTTTCTTATAACAATAGTTATCATACTAGCATTGGGATGGCTCCTTTTGAGGCACTGTATGGGAGGAAGTGCAGGAGTCCAGTTTGTTGGGATGATAGAGCCGATGTAGTGACGTTGGGACCTGAGATGATTCAGGAGATGATAGCACAGGTCCAGGTGATTCGTCAGAAGATGAGAGCTGCACAGGATAGACAGAAAAGTTATGCTGATTTGAAGAGGAGTGACATCACATTTGAGGCAGGAGAGAATGTTTTACTGAAAGTGTCGCCCATGAGAGGAGTGATGAGATTTGGCAAGAGGGGCAAGTTGAGCCAGAAGTTCATTGGGCCATTCGAGATTTTGGAGCGAGTTGGTGAGGTGGCTTATCGATTAGCTCTACCTCCAGCTTTAGCCAGAGTGCATAATGTGTTTCATGTATCTCAGCTGAGGAGATATATCAGTGACCCATCGCATGTCCTTGATCATGAGGTTATCGAGGTGGATGAGCAGTTGACTTACGAGGAGAGACCCAAGGAGATCCTGCACAGGAAGGTGAGAAAAACCAGGAATGGAGAGACCGGCGCTCGTGAAAGTCTTGTGGACTAATCATAATGTCGAGGAGGCTACTTGGGAGACTGAGGTTTCTATGCGGGAAAAATATCCGGAGTTGTTTAATTGAGGTATGTTACGAGGACGTAACCTTCTTTTTAGGAGGGTAGAATGTGACATTTCATGTTTTAAGTACTTTTAGTAGTCTTCTAATGTTTTATGATGTCACTTTCTGTGCTCGCTACATACTTTATCGATCTGTGTGTTGACCTTGGGATGGTGAACTTCGGGACGAAGTTTATTTTTAGGAGGGAAGACTGTAATACTCCGTTTCTTTTTATGTCGTTTTAAGTTTTATGTTATATTTTTGGCATGTCGACGGGTTATAAGCGAGAACGAGTTAGTTGAACAAGGTACCTTACATGTTTTATTTTGAGTCGGGAATGCGAACGTTTAAAAGAGACCGTACCTAGAATACGTTAAGTGAGTCTTGGAGTGCGTGAGGGGCTTGGCCCATGCACGAGTGGATGCAAGTATGGGCCTAGGGATGCGTGCAAAACCCTAGCCCATACACGTCCTTAATTCAGAAAAAGAAAAAGAAAAACAGAGTTTTGAACCCTCTCTTTCAGCCGTCCTATTTATAACACAAAATAAGACTTTCCTGACCTAATCGACACACACACACACTTACCATTCATCTGCCGCCATTACTGGGTTTACAAGGGGACGTTTATCACGGTGGTTATAGGGTTGTAGCGTGATCTTTGGCAAGGGCAAACAGGTATGAACAAACACCTGTTTCGATAAGTTGTTATTTTCGTGTTTTCATGTTAAGTTCTGATCTTGTTTGTAGTTGCATCACACGTTTATAGTCTCGTGTTTTAGTCTTTTTATAATCTGTATTATGTATTTTATATGTTTCAACCATCATCGGGACGTCTTTTATATTTGAGATCTTGTTTAAGGGGGTTTCGTTTCTGGGTATATGATGTTCTTGCTTTCGTTGTGTTCAGCAGAAACAGAGTTTGCAAATGAGTCTTTTGATACATGTTTCGATCCCTGTACCATTGTTTTATGTTCTGGGTTTTGGTATGAGAACCATGGGCGTAGTATAGAGAGTCGTGGGGTGGTGTTAGAGTCTGGTCGTGGTGCTCCACGGTGGTGGAATTGGGTGGTCACAGTGCTCTGGTCAGTGTCAGTGTCGTGTTGTTCTGGGCTGTTTCAACGGGTATGAGCTTTAGGCTGGGTGGTTGCGGCTAGTACCCTCACCACGGGAACCACCAGGACTCAGTGGCGAGTCCGGTGGTGCCAGGGGGTGAAGGTGGTAGCCGTGGCTGGTGCTAGTAGCGGCTGTGGGCACGGTGGCAGGCGGGAAAAGTCGTGGTCAGGGAGGTTGTTGTTGGTTACGAAGGGGCTGCTGGGTTTTGGGAATTCTCGTGTTAGCTTGTTAGGGATCCAATTTAGTAAGTGTTTTTTTTTTAATTAATAATAGATGGGTGTTATGTGTTTGTTAATTTTGGCATAATTGCACTAATTACATATGGCAATTTTAGTATGTGAATATTTAGTAGTCGTTTTGCTATTTTCTTAATGTTAAAGAATTGGTGAATAAGATGTAAATAGTACGATAACAATATTAGTCATATGTTCGTAGTTGTTGGAATGGTTATTAAATTAAGGTTATATTGTGGTTAATAATAAATATCCTTATTGTTGTTATATCATAAAATGTTTGGTTGAGCTTATGCTATTTATAGTAAGTCTAAAAATAGTAATTCTAAAAATGGTAAGTAATTTTAGTAAGTGGTAATCGTATGATATGAGCATGCCTTATGTGGATATTATCACCTTGTGTTTAAGTAAGCTTGTTAGGGACATGATCAAGTACGTAGTAGTGGTAATTGTTTGATTCGATAGAAGTTAATATTAAGTATATTTATAGGATCGGAGTTCGAGGAGGAGTATTATTAGACGGTGATTGCTTGTCCAGTTTTGCTATACAGGTAGGTTACACTGGGACTACTTTTGTATTGTGTTATGTTAATATGTGAATTGGATGCTATGGATGCAAGTTTGATTATTTATGAGATGCATATACAGTATTGGTTCTTATTATAGCATTCATAAGCATGGCATGAGTACGGTTACAGATTGAGATGATGATGAGATATTATTGGGCCCAGGCTAGCTCTGCAGGGCTAGACCTGGTGACCTCAGCTGTTATGCTGGTGTTCGGCGACGGCCGAGTATAGTCTGCCGGGAGGTTCGGTATGGCTGGGAGACACGGGTATGAGAATGAGAATGAGATTGAGCTCGAGCATGGCATGATCATTTGCATCTACTGTTGTTTGCATTATTAATATTGTGTTATCCTACTCAACCGCGAGGTTGACAGTGTATTCGTGTTCACCTACGATGATCCGGAATGGGGAGTAGATCTTTCAGGTCAGAGACAGCGGGACTAGGACCGGGCATGGAAGAGAGACATGGACTAGACCTACCTAGTTACCTAGATCACTTAGTCTTGTTTTCATAGTTGAACATTTGTTTTACTTCAGTATTTTTGGAAGGTTGGACTAAGTCATGTAATAGTTTCAGTTTAACTATTTATTCTAAAGTTCTGTGTTTCTTTCACTATGTATATCTACTACCCTGGTCTAACCAGGATGGTAACAGTCTTATTTACCCTGGAAGTCCTAGTTCAGGCTCCTAGGTAAATGGGGGTGTTACACATATGGTCTAGGTTCGTTTGGTTTCATTCGTCTGGTGTCGAGAATATCATGGTATGGTAAGTTTGCTTTCATGTCATGTTGTGTTGTAACCTCACATGATCGTCGTAATATGTCTTCAGATAACGGTAAGTTTGATTGGACTTTCATGAGTATAGATGATCTCACATGTTTACTTGTTTTGCATTTCAATTGTTATTGATTGTTGGTTACATTCAATTGTTGTAAACATGACTGGGAGAGCATCTAGTTACTCCCGACTGATTGTCGACCCCCTTCTCAGGTTGTTCAGGTGGTCGCTGTTTGGTTGATGCTTGCTTGGGGAATGTGCGAAGCGAGCTTAATAAATTGTTAAGGACCTTTGCTTTAAGTTTTTAAGAACCTTTGAATAATATATTAGTTTGGTTTTCGATTTGAGTATCGATCCGGATTTGGGTAAGGTGTTTCCGCCACCTTAACCCAGTTATCATTGAGTTACACTCTGATATTCCTTTATTTTATGTTTTTCCTTTGTTTTATAATCCGGGTTGTTACAGTTGGTATCAGAGCGAACACGCTCCCAACTCTCGCGTAGTTTATGACTAAAATTATATCGACTTAGTAAATGAGTGAGAGTAAATTGGGTAGAAACACTTAAGGACTTGTTTGTTTATGCCTTAATGTTTCATATGGTTGTTAATTATAGTACATGTATTGTTCATCTACTTATTTGTTTATGCCTTAATAATTTGCATAGTTGTTAATTGTTTTACATGTGTGCTCATGTATTTGTTTGTTGTCCTTTATGTTTCATATCGTTATTTAATGTATTGAATGTATAATTCATCTACTTGTTTTATTATGCGTTAATGTTTCGTTTAATTAATAATTGTGTTATTTGCGTTATTTATTTGTTTATGTCTTAATGTTCATCGTTTTTAATTTAATCAAATCTACAGTTTATATATTGTGTTGTTCATGACTTAATGTTATGTTTCATCATTAATTGTACAAAAATTTGTTGTTCATGTATAACTTTTTCGAGCATGCTCTGTTGATTTTAAAGACGGTTAATTCTGAAAATGTCTTTTGCATGATACGTCTTATATGTCTTTTTTTTGGTTATATGTTGGTCAAAACTTTTTTCTTGATAACCCGAGCTTTACTCTTATCGTACTTTCATCCTTTTGGATCATTTGGTGACATCGTCCTTGTTTACGGTGATTTTGAGGTTGATCCTCTTATGGTTTTTGAGGCATCGAGTTAGGATGGTTTGGCAGATTGGGATGTTCAGGTATGAAAGAAAAGTGCATTTATGAGTTGGTAACGAGGGAGTTAATTTGAGATTTGAGGTTGTTAAGAAGAAGTTAACTATGGAATTAGAGTTTGTTGAGATGAAGTTTATTTTGGGAATAGTTGTTGATAAGATGAAGTTTTATTTGGGATAAGTGGATGTTAAGTTCTTTGTGTGTTTGAGGAATTCTTTTTTGAGGATAGAGAGTGAGTGAATGATATGTGGCATAAGACGTTTAATTGCGGTTTTATAGTTTTAATGGAAGTGCGAGACATAATGAGTGGATTTATTTTATGATATGATTTGGGAATACCGAGGCTTATGCGCTTAATGGTTGGAATTTTTGGATTTTTGTCTAGTGATAAAGGAAAACTTATGTGAGTTAGTTATGGATCGAGGATAGAATGATGGGATGAATCAAATGTTATTGTGGAGTTTAGATTGAGCACGTTGGGAATTTTGGAGACTATGCTTGTCTTTAATTGGAATATCATATTTGAGGAATAATAATCTTTGAGGATTTATAATGAGTTATGAAAGAGTTATGGTTTATCCGTTGAGGAGATATTTAATGGTGTACCTTTTAAGGTTTGGATGAGAGAGAGACGAACTGTAATTTATGGACTTGTGAGATGTTAATGTTAAAGAGTTAGCGTTGACTTAGTGAACGATCATGTTGACGATGCTTATAATGGATTGAGGTGTTCATCTTTTGAGGGTATAGAGATTGCTATGGATTGATTTATTAAGTGTGATGAGATGGAGTTATTGAGAGTGGAAGGACTTGAGGGTTGATGGTCGTGAGAGTTTATGATCTTGAGAGTTGATAATTTGAGGAATGTAGTTCGTGATGGTAAAGGGGCAATTATATAGATGTTTGTTGGTGTTCAGGTATTATAATGATATGATAAAAGGATGTTTCGAGACGTTGTGACCTTGAGTGATGATTGTACGAGAATTGTAAAACCTTGGTTATCGTGCTTTATTTATCTTGTCTTGAGGTGTCGTCTTGGTGTTTATAAATTTGTTTTTGGAGTCTTCCATTCTTGTCATCCTTGCACGTGTCGACCATACCTCTTCTATTTAAGCCTTTAGACCAAAGTTTTCTTATTTATCTTTTTCCTCTGTTTGTTTTATCTATCGTTACTCTCTGTTTGTTCTTTATTTCAACTTCAGTTCCTTCTTCTTTGAAGTTTTGTAATTATCCTCTTTACATTTATATCTCATTGAGCTTATACTTTCTAAAACTATGTTTTCGTTTGCTTTGTGATATTGCGCGAACATATTCGGTTTTGGTTTACAAGTTATTTATTCTTTTATGGTAACTTGAAAATGTTTGAAATATCTTTAAAGCTACTTGTGATCATCTCGTAGTGGAAGCTTGAATCCTTTCGTGAGGAATGTTAGATCTTTGATTTTGATGTTTGGCTATTGGAGATTGAGAGTATAGTAACATTTGTGAATGAGAGTATGAATTTGAATGACATATATCGTTTTAGAGAAAGAGTATAAAAGGTCTTTTATGAGGTTTGAAAGTTTGAGGATGTTATTATTTTGATGGACATAGCTTTATACAGTGTTTTGGTGGATTCTTAATGGTAAGATGATACTCATGTATAGTAAACCATGACTACGAATTGAGGTTATAAGCTTAGTTTTTATATGAGTATGGGTGATAAGATTTGTATAGTGATGTTGTTTCGCTTTGATGGAAATGCGTTATTGATGATATGTGTTCAGAGAGAATGATTTGGATCTTGCGAGTGTGACTGATGATTAGGTGGTGAGATTGAGGTTTAATATTGATGACTTTGGATACTAGACATATATCGAGGATTATCGAGAGTTTGCCTTTTGAGGTTAAGAGTTGTATATGTGAAGTGAGCGCTACCAACTTTGAGGAAATTATGGTAGCAGTAATTTTAATTGCACTCATGAATAGAAGAGTTGCTTAATTGGAAGAGCGTCCTGGCTTTGAGATTATATGTTTGAGGTTTTGGTCAATGCCGGATTTTGTGGTGAATGGTAAACTAGAATTGGAGTATTTGATAAAACTGATTTGGACTTGGAGAAATAGTAACAAGTTTTTGGGAGGTTATATATGTTGTTTAATGATGGTGGAGTAATGTTTGGTATACGAGGACTAGATGTTAGATAGTTCATGAGATGAAAGAGTACACATTGATGAGTGTACTACTTAATGGTTTTGAGTGAGCTTGGTGAAAGTGAGGAAACCTTGATGAGTTAGTATGTGAGATGTAATGGTGTTTGTGAGTGTTAACCACATGCTTAAAGGTGATGCATGTGTGAAAACATTGTGGTTTTACGATAACTAGATCGTATTGAGATAAATAATTATTTTGGGTTGTGAGTATGAGTTTGATATTTCTTTTGAGGTTGTATAGTGTGTGAATATGATTATAACTTTGAGGATGTGAGATACCTCTTTATGGTTGAGTGTTGATAAGGATCAGAGTGCGCAGCGGTTAGGATTCCGAGATGGCTTTCGTTGATGATCACTTGTAATTCTTACCTTGTTTTGATCTTATGTTTGAAATTCAAGTTTCGAGGACGAAACTTCTTTTTAGGGGGTTAGATTGTAACACCCCGTATTTTATATTAATATTTTATTATAAAAGTATTTTATTTAATTAATTATTTCGAAGTTTGTTAATGGATTTTGGAAATATATTTATAGCTTCCGTTTCCTATTTTTTATTATTTCTCGTTTTGATCTACTTTTGAATGGGTTAAAACGTCCGTGCAATAATTAAATATTTTAATTTAATATTTACTTTTCTACTTCAAGTTCTCTTTACGTTTTAATATGGTACAATCCAATTTGTAATCAGATAATCCATTGTACGAGCTAATGGACCAAAAGCCCATTAGTTAATCTCCTTATAAATAGAATTTAACCTAGCAAGCAACTAGGTCAATTCTTAGTTTGGTGCGTGAGTTTTGCCGCACGACTTCTCCCCTCTTTTCTCTCTTTTGTCCTCTTTTCTCCCTTTGACTTCATTGTTGAATATCTTTTTTTCGCCCAAACTCAAAGATAAATTATATTTTCACAATCCTTGCTCTTACTTCTACAATATATTATATTAAAAATATTTTATTGGGAATTATTTGTATGGACCTTTAGACCTATGTTTTGGGTCTCTTGTTTTGTGTTTAAAGAAGAAGAAGTCTTTCTTTTTGGCGTCTTCGAAAGAGTGATGGTTTGGTACAATTTCTATCATAAGGATTTGGATTTACGCTTTCTTTAAAGTTGCCTTTTGGGGTTATTGACACGTGTTGGAGACAAGGCTTTGTTGGTCGTATTCTTTATGGACGTTCTCATTAATTGCTAAAAAGGTAACTAGGTGTTTCCCTTTTAATTGTGTTTATGCCAATTGATGTGATTAATATGATTTAATGATTGTTTGTACGATTAGTACATGTTTGATTATTTATTGTCATGAATTAATTGTGCTTCATATATCCATGTATGTTTTATTATCGTAATTGTGGATTGTAATGTGTTGATAAGTCGTTATGGGTGTCGTGTGCGCAACTAGGGTTCGCGAGGAAAACCCTAGATGGCGGCATGGCGAACGGCCAAGAGCATTGCTCAAGGTTATAGTTTAAGTATGTGTAACCTTCAAAATATGATTCAAGGTTATAGCTGAAACTAGTATAACCTCGAGTATTACTCAAAGTTATGGCTGAAGAGGTATAACCTTAAGTGCGAGTCAAAGTTATAGCTGATGTTAATATAACTTTGGGTTGCGAGTTAAAGTTATAGCTGAAGCTAATATAACTTTGAATTACGAGTTAAAGTTATAACTGAGACTAACATAAACCTGAGGTATGACTCAAGGTTATGGTTGGTGCCAGTATAACTTTAGGTTCGTGTCAAGGTTTGGCTAAGGTTACTATAACCTCAAGCCATATGTGGAAGTTATAGTTGAGGTCAGTATAACCTCGCATCCATTACTTATGTTATAGTTAAAGTTACTATAACCTTGGTTGTTTATACTTGTTCCACATGCTGAGCTATGTTTGGTGATTCCATAATGTTGTGTTTGCATATGTCGTTGGATACTTCTGTGCATTTGAGTTGGACAGTCAGTTAAACTGTTCTATTGTGTGCAGTCAGTTAAACTGTGCATTTGTTTGTTGGCTAGTCGAATAGATGACGGTAGTATCAGTTAAATACTATCGGAATGAATTAGTGCTGCCCTTCGGGGGTTTATTTGGTCTATGTTCGGGGGTGGCCAGATTCGTCAGTTAAACGTTCTGGGTCCCGAGTGTCGTTCGATGTACAGTTAATGCATCGAGAGGTCTGGCCAGGTCTTAGGCATATAGGCAGTGGTGATACGCTATACATAGTACCGTGGAGTATCAGTTAAATACTTCACACCCGACAGAGTCATCAGTTAAATGCTCTGTCAGCTAGAGTCATCAGTTAAATGCTCTAGCGGCGTTTGCTCTATTCGCTATGCTTTGATGCTAGCTTTGTGCCTTGTGTGCTTTAGATCGTGTGCTATTTCGGGTTGTCAATGTTCATGGTCTAGTGGTCGCATATGGTCTAGGTTCGTTTGGTTTCATTCGTCTGGTGTCGAGAATATCATGGTATGGTAAGTTTGCTTTCATGTCATGTTGTGTTGTAACCTCACATGATCGTCGTAATATGTCTTCAGATAACGGTAAGTTTGATTGGACTTTCATGAGTATCGATGATCTCACATGTTTACTTGTTTTGCATTTCAATTGTTATTGATTGTTGGTTACATTCAATTGTTGTAAACATGACTGGGAGAGCATCTAGTTACTCCCGACTGATTGTCGACCCCCTTCTCAGGTTGTTCAGGTGGTCGCTGTTTGGTTGATGCTTGCTTGGGGAATGTGCGAAGCGAGCTTAATAAATTGTTAAGGACCTTTGCTTTAAGTTTTTAAGAACCTTTGAATAATATATTAGTTTGGTTTTCGATTTGAGTATCGATCCGGATTTGGGTAAGGTGTTTCCGCCACCTTAACCCAGTTATCATTGAGTTACACTCTGATATTCCTTTATTTTATGTTTTTCCTTTGTTTTATAATCCGGGTTGTTACACATTGGGTCTTCACCGGCCATTTGTTATACTGTAGTTTAAATGATCGTGTTCTACACTGAAAAGAAGATAAAAACAAAACCATATAAGCAAGTCATCGTTGTGATTTAAGTCTATTTTAAATTGTATTTAAACTCGTAGACTCATGCATTTATATAATTGATCTCCCTCAAGAATTATATAAACGATCCCAAGACTCAATTTCCATATATTGATAAGCCCACAGCTTGGCTAATTCCACCGTTGGAACTCTTGGTCGATAGATTTCCGTAAATCCTATCTATCAGTCCATCACAGTCGCTAGATAGTATCGAGTGACCACGATGTTGAGATAAAATAAATCATCTGTTCCCACTTACCCGACGTAGAAGGGGTCATATTATGCCTACCGACGAAGAAGGGATTCATGGGAGTCTGATTTATAAAGATTAGTCTCAATTTTTGGTTATACGAGGGATTCATGGGAGTCTGATTTATAAAGATTATATCTAGCATATACGTGAATGAATGAAATAAAGTGATGGCTATGCAAGTGACAAGTGACATCTGTATTGTCACAGAAAACTAACGCGTAACCTCTACATGAGTCAGTTTCAGGCATGTTATAGGTGGTTTGGTTTTAGGCGGAATATGATGCAAGCTATTATCGATGAAAGCATAAAATAAATGCGATAAACGTAAATAAAAGTCCTAGTGTGGCCTATCCTACCAAAATAAACATAAAAACAACTTTGGAATCCACCGTTGGATCCTAGAAGCTTGTCTTGATGTTCCATCTTGGTCTTTGCAGTGGGAGTGAGCATCCGGTCTCCGTCTTTGGTCTTCACAAAATTACTAATTTAAATTACAAATATAACCCTATTTACATTCTAATTTAAATACAAAAGTAATTACATGGCAAAAACCCAAAACGGCGATTCAAGATCTCAAAATTACAAACAAGACTGTGTTCCATCATTACGGTAACACAATCTTCTAAGGCCACACTAAGTTACAACCGTTTGCAAAAATTAAATACGTTATAGAAAGCATTCAAAAGCATTCTACAAGACGATAAATAAAATGCATCAACTAAAATTAAAATTCATTCATGACATAATACTGTTATTATGATTAACAAATTTTACCAAACCACCTTACGGGATTAAAATTATGTGATTATACCGTTTTAATCACTTTAATTTTAATAAAATTATAATCCATTATCTTAAACCGTTTTAAAATAATATGTATCATGCGAGAGTGAACCGTTTCACAAAAATAATATACTATTTCCGTATACCGTATATTACTAAAGGCCAAGGGAAAATAAAAACAAGTTATTTTCGGAAAAATAAGACGTCTGTTACAGAGACGAGGTTGACCGACCTCAACATGGGGTCGACCGACCATCTGACAGTCAAAAAAAAAAAACTTCCTGTAACAGCACCAAGGTCGACCGACCTATCAACCAGGTAGACCGACCACAAAACTGAAAAAAAACGAGTTTCTGAAAACGCAAATCGCTGCACTTTAAAATCAAAACAAGTTTTTTAACATTTGATTTAAAACGTGTAAATCAAATTAAACACCAAGGATTCACATATTGCTAAAAATATCGATTAATTAACAATATGTAAACAAGAATCGAAAACAAGATCGATTATTCACAAAAGAAAACTGTCGAAACAGAAAACTCACGCAGGAGTCGGTCGACCGACCGCAACAAGAGGTCGATCGACCCACACGGCGACAGAAAACGATTTTCAAAATTTTTAATTAAAACTTATGAAAAACACAAAAGTAAAAATTTCGTGGCCTTGGCTCTGATACCACTTGTGGGGAATATAACATGTATTCGCCCTAAACATGAAGGATTATAACGAAATTTACAGTTGCGAATATAGTCATAAGATAATTAAAAACATGAAAAGGAATACAACCTTGGGTCCTTGCTTGAATAGGCCTAAGAACAGGAATTAAAGTAAATTCCCTATAACTTGCACCCAAGACTTTGTTTAAGATGATGTCGCGTGTGCTAGATAGGCTCTCCAATTGCCTTGCAATATCGGGAGAATTTTGTGAGGTTTTAGATGTGAGATCTAGGTTTTTGGAAAAGGAAGTTCTCAAAACCTTAATTTTCTTGAGATGTGTGAATTACCAGTCACCTGACAAAAGGAGAAGTCCTCTCCTTTTGTATTGTTTCGGTCGGTCGAATGGGTTAGGGTAAGAGTGGGATTTTTCCACTCTTACCTTATTCCCTTGCGTGATTCGACCCGTTTTGCTAAATATTATTCGCGGGATTTTAATTATAAATCGCACACATGTTATCAGATAATAATGCAATCGATACATTAATAATGGTCTGATAAAATTACGATATTGTATAATTACCCAAATTAATATAACTGTTTATATTAATACGCGAATACAATATTTAATTAAATATAACCGTTTATATTTAACTTTACGAATTAATCATGTAATCCGTATTAGCTTAAAATTATTTAATCCGTATTAAATAATAATCTCAACGGATGCCCAAAATTCTTTGTGCCTCTCCCAGATCTTTCATCTGGAAATGGTTTTTCAACCATGCTTTAACCGAAGAAAGGAGAGGTATGTCATTCCCAATCAAGAGTATGTCGTCGACATACAGTACTAGGAATACAATCTTGCTCCTACTCGACTTGATATAGAGACATGGTTCCTCGACTGATCGAATGAAACCATTCTCTTTTATCACTTGGTCGAAGCGATGATTTTAACTTCGCGATGCTTGCTTAAGTCCATAGATGGAACGCTTAAGCTCGCAAACCTTCTTAGGATGTTCTGGATCAATAAAACCCTCGGGTTGTACCATGTACAACTCTTTCTCCAAATAACCGTTTAAGAAGGAGGTTTTAACGTCCATTTGCCATATTTCATAGTCATGAAATGTGGCTATCGCTAAGATAATCCGAATGGAACGTAGCATGACTACGGGTGCAAAGATCTCATTGTAGTGCAAGCCTGGCACTTGGGTGAAACCTTTAGAAACTAGTCTTGCCTTATAGATATCTTGTTTACCTTCCACGGCATGCTTTATTTGTTAGGAATTTAGACCTCATTATACTCTCTAATGATATTAAAATTACAAGCTAATTTCAAAAGGTGGTCTAAATAATACATGCATGCAAAAATTAATAAGAAGAAATTTTCTTACATTGGTAAGATGTCATTTTTGGCACTACAAATGTCTCCTAGCTTTGTAGTTCTTGAGCTAAAATAGTGTAGGATGATCCTCCATAACCCAAGTCACCAAAATAGGTGACCTCCTTTGGTTGCACCCAAGACTAGCCAAAAAACACTAAATATATTAACTAGATATAGTTTAGTGTAAACCTTGTTTTTTTATATTACAAATATTATTACTTTGATAATATAAGAAATATATTAATTTTTGTGAACTTATTTTGATGAAGATTGATCAAATTTTAATCAATTTTAGAGGTTGAAGATGAAGATCTTAAGTCTTCTCTTTTTCCTCTTAAATGGCTTAACAACAAGTATGTATTTTTTGAGGATTTTGATTCTCTAAATTTTTCCACTTAGAACAAGTGGAATAGTAGCCTATTTATAGGCCATCAAATGTAAACAAATGAGCTTATAATACTCATAAACATGAGTGGAAGACAAAGACCTATTATGGTCACATTATCTCCATATTCTCGGTTTACATATAGTATTCCGGGTCTTATTTCGTCTTTCGACATTTGTCCTTCAAATGCTTATAAGTCGTTTATTTTATTATCTTATATAATAAAAATATTTATCTGATTATTTAACACTTAAATAATACAAAGTATTAAATAAAATACACTTAACATTTAAGTGTCATTTTATCACTTTCAACATAAAATGAGTCTTATAAAACCCGTTTGGCTAATTTTACAACTTCTTGTAACATTAATTTGCTAATTACCTCCACCTCATAAATAATACAAACTACGTATATATTTAGTAAATTAACTATTAATTACTAAATATCGTATTACATTTATTATTCAATTATCATATAACCGAATAATAAAATCCTATGGCCTGAGTACTTTACTCTTTATCAAACATTAAATTCACTTGACTAATAAAAGTCAACCTAAACAAGGAATTAATTAACTTGTATCTTATACAAATAATTAATTTTTCCATTTGGGCATCATCCTATAGGTGTGACCTAAAGGGATCAACTGGTCACCGCCGTCATACGACAGTAATGTCAAACTCTAGTCAGCCAATCATTACCGATTAACGTTGACCAGCTGACAAACATATAAAATATAAATCCCTCATATTCCTTGTACGAGATTTATTATGTAGAAGCATTATTGTGGAGGACACTACTCCAACAATCTCCCACTTGTCCGACACAAGTGTGCGCTACCAATTCTCTTGTCCAATATTTTCTCCCACTCAATGCAAGAGGTCTTTCAGGTCGTTCGTGCACGTGATCATATCATAAAGTGGTTTCCTCGATCTGGAGAATGACTGTCTGACCGGATAATCTACTATAGATCACATCCGAGCGTGGCCACGCATTTCCAGTCACCTCTCCTCGAGTGGCCTTGAGATATATATAATGACATGGATGGACAATCCTATTGACCTATTTTCTTTGTTCGATACAGATCACAATGACCCAGTAAATGTCCATCAGCCTCCTTTTACGGCGCGACCTTGGACAAAAACCAAAGCCACCGGAAAACCATACCAACTTAGACAAATAGTCGCAAGTCTAAAGAATTGACTCGAAGGAATAATTGAAATCCTCGCCACGACCAGGCAACATAAAGGACTCTATAAATGGTCACTGTCCGACAAAATGTCTCTACATTCTGCTTATGTAATCGACCAACCATCTCTATGGTCATATGACAGTCGAACTCGTCATCTATCGCCTTACAATCTAGTCACTCCGAGACGTCATCACCTCATTAAGTAACTAGGGACACTATACAATGTTAATCCAGTTCACTTAATAGGGTTCGACATTGTCACTACAACCTATTTGGATAAAAACAAAGTATAACTAATATCCAGTTAGCCCTGAATATATAAGAGTTGGAAAAACTCAAACGATAAATGATATTATCATATATGTAAAAATTGATACACTATCAGATTATTACACATCATATAATCTGCAGCAATTCAATTGCCCTATTTCGATCACATTGAAACGACATGACTATCATGTTTAGCCTTCAACAAAACCTTGGTTTAAAATCAATGACACCTCATTTTATCAAACCAACAATTGTTATTTCCCATTGTTTCACGTAACTGAAATCACATGTAACTTAATTAAGTACATGTCTAGACTTAACTCTAGACTATGGCACCCTTACCTCGAAGATAGCTCCCACTGTTTTCACAGTATATCATGATAGGATATGCGACTGCATGAGCTACTACTAGTCCTTGCATTATTGTCAAATCCAAGCTACTTCGTATCGCAACATCGAATGTTATGAAGTACTTAATTTCCGTTGTAAAATCCACAATGTATGACTGCCTGAAAGTCTTCCAGCAGATCAACTCCTCATAGCCAATACGGGATTTCAAACAATCCCTATATGTTTTAAAGGATGGTGTTTAATGTATCTTTTACATAAACAACAACAAACATTCATCTAACTCCTTACATGAATTATAAATATCAAAACACTTAGTTTTATTTACTTAGTTCTTCTCAAGTACTAAATAATAACTAATTTGGATATTAAATGACCTTCACTTAACTTTGATTAATAAAAACTCAAAATACTCAAAGTATATGAATTGTTAAGACAATAATACATCATAGCGTATAGAATTAATCTGACAGCGGAAGCAATTAGAATCAATTCTAATGAGTTCAACTTGTTTGAACTTGTCAAGAATCTCACCTACATAAGACTCATAATAAAGCGCATATATCCCTCCTTGATTTATCTAATAAATCTTGATATATTAAGATGTATTAATATTCTCCTAAGTCTTCCATCATTCCAAATGATTTATATACAGACTATATAAAGACTCATAAGACCACCATAGTCCCACTAAACTTCATGTGTAAACATAATTCCTCAACATTTTGAGAATTTTTTTATAATACGATCTATTAATCATTCCAACTCCATGATGCTCTCTTAAGATTTATTCAAAAGTTTGCTACAATCTTAAGATTGTAAGGATCTACAAAAAACCCTCTAAATGTGTCAAACACACTTCTTCTTCTAGAACGAATCAAATTCGGGAAGATGGTTTTGATATCCTACTATTAAATTGACAATTATGAAATGCAACAATTGCCAGTATAATCCGAGTTTATAGAAGCATTGAAACTGGTGCAAAACCTTTTTTTTCACCAAGTAAGCCTAGAAAACATCTTTTTATTCAAGTCAATTACATTGAAGAGGTCAAACTTCTTCATGTAAATATACCAGGTTATTTACCAGATAATTACACTTGAATTCTAATTCGGATTAAGATGAATTATATAGCCATTGCATAGAGTTGAAACTAGAAACAACCTTTTAAACAACCTCTTTGTAAGTAAGAGGTATCATAATTTTTTAAATAACGATTTATCACCTCTCATCACTTTCAAAAAGTAACACTTATATACTCATCTCTAAAGAGTGATGGATTTTATCCCGACCTCGTATATTCCGAACAAATATACACTCTATTTGACAATAAGAAAACAATTTTCTTGTGTCATTTGTGGCTCTTCAATATTTTCTCCCACTCTGTCATTTAGAAATAGTCCTCTATTCTATAAAGACAGCATCATGAGCCACAAACACTTTATTCTCATGAACTTGTAGGACAATTGAAAACATATTTTTATTCGGACAACTTACAAATTAGGTACTATACCTTTCCATATCTAATACGGAGTGAATATGGTTGTTTAAAAACGTACTTTGACTTAGTGGGAAAAAGAAATTAGTAGACAAAATATAAAGACCCCAATTATAAAATCAAGTGGCTCAATAAAACTTGACTAAGATACAAAACCATATCGTATAAGTTCTATATTATCTCTTTCCAACCACGCCTTATCGAATAATGTGTGTTACGGAAAGATTTTAACTTGTGATACTGTATCACATTACTTTTGGCAACAAACAAAAATCATCACTTAGTTATACTTTCCACGATCGGATCGTGGAACTTTGATCTTATAGTCTTACTAGTAATCATATTTACAATAAAAACTCTTTGATCTCATGAGATTCACAATCAAATGATTCACGAAGACTTAATTTACACTAGTCCATGAATGCAATTTCAATTCAGAACTAAGATTAGATCGGGGTCACCAAAAAAATTATGAACCTTTTATATGTTATATATATATGATATATATAATTTTATCTAGTTTAGGTGAAGAATAACCAATATTTTGATTGGCATAGCCATAGATCAAATCATGGCAAATTTGGGTACAACTTTTGTTTATATCACATGAGTGACCCTATGTGTCTTACATAAAACTTTTATTAAAACACAATTCTAAACCAAAAAACTAGATTAAGTACATATTTATAATACTTATAAGCCTCGTAATGGAATGACAACTACTCTAGTTCCATTTCCTACGAGATAGTTAACATTAGTTAAAAGCTAATCGTCACACGACTATCATCTCATGAACCAATAACAATTATTATAACCACTATCGATATCAAATATTGATGAAGTGGTAGAAGTATAACTAACGTCAATCATATAGATATCTAGAAAAGAACGAACCTTTTAGGTGTCACACACCTAACTTTCTTATTCAAAAATTAGGGGTATTTTTATATTAATGTAATATTTCAATTAAAATATCAACAAATTTGGTTAGGATTGGCCTTGCACTATGGTTTGGTGTTGCTATTCACAATAGCTTATCCTTATTAACCTTTGCCTTAAACCAAATACTTAAACCAAATTCTCTTTTGAACCTCGTCCTAATCTTAACTATTAAGATATATACATCCCTCTTAGAGCTCCCACTCACTTCTAAGAAACTTAATAAAGTGAATGTGGTCATTGGTTAATCATGATTTCGATTGCAAATCATATTACCAATCAGTTCCCAACGAATTTAATAAGTACTTAAACAATTTAAGTATGTATAACCATTTATCTCACGAGCAATAAGATTGTAGTAATATTGTTGTAAATAAAATGATATTGTAAAATCGAAACACTTTTGATTTAAGAAAAATTCGGTTTATCCTCTTCATAAGAGATCTTTACAACAGACAATATGAGGATCAAATGTAAATGCATTTTTCTAATTAGCTATGGTGGTAAATCGGAGAAAAGATGAATAATCGATTAAACAAGTTACCGTATACTCTTAGAAAACTATTTTTCATGTATAGCGGATTATCGATTCTATAAATGGAGGAGCGAGTTGAATATATAATCATTGCGCGATATAAAATAATAAACGGAATAAGTGGGAAATTTAACATTCATCGTAAATAAATACTTGAAAAATAACTTTAACAAGTTTCAATAAATAGACATTTATATAATGATCTCCCACTGAATTATATAAACGATTCCAAGACCCATCTTTATATAAACACGGGTACGGTGAGCCGATTCATCCCTTATTTATATAAATTTGGTGAGTCAACAGTTTGACTGATTCTACCACTAGAACTCTTGGTTGACAGATTTTCTCAAAAAACTATCTGTTAGCCCCGGAACTAATCATGGGCACGGTGAGGCCGATTCATCCCACATTAATCCCGTTGAGTCCAACCAATTTTCACGTGTAATAGCTTTTATTACCCTACTTACCCAACGTAAAAAGAGAGTACCCCGGTGAGCCGAGCCTACCTCTAATGAAGAAGGGATTCATAAGTGCTAATACTTGGTAAGGCTTTATCTCAATTTTAAAGTGAGAGATCTTATCAATTTAATTGTCTATCACTTTTAAGTGAACAAAATTGGTGAATGGTAGACAATTGAATCGATAACAACGGAAAAAAAAATAAAAAAAATATGTAATGACGATTTGGCATGAAGATAAGCAACAAATAAAATCCTTATATGACCACCTAGGTAATCTAAGTAACTATTATATTACACTTCGGAAACCAACTCCTTGGTCCCTAGGGTCTTCAATGAAATGGCCTCCTTCTTTTCGATTTCGGAACTCCTTTCCGAAAATAACGCTGTCTTTTAGGAAACTCCGTCTTTTACAAAATCAATAATACTACTAGAAATAAAATTACATGGCAATATCCTATTATACAAATTGTAACTAAAATAAAACTATTAATTAATTACAAATTAGCGATACGAAATCGCAATAAATTACAAATTAAACCGGTATTCCCATACATTGCGGATAATACCAATTTCTACTTATGGCCATATAAGGTAAAATTACATTAATTTAAATACATTCATCCGTATAAATAATAAAATGCATTGTAATAAATATGACATGCCAAATCGTCCAACTTACCAACAACGATCATGCGAGCTTGTTAAGCGGGATTTTTAACCATTAAAAATTCCTAATCAATTCTTAAAATAATTTTAAGATGGATTTCTCATTATAATCTGGTCCAACCTCAAAAATGATTAGTCACACTAATTAATTTAACATTATATGGGTTTAAAATACATTTTATGATAAAAATAACATAATAATTCATGATTATTATGAAAACAATCCATTAAATTAATAAAAATTATGGAAAATAAAATTTCAAAATTTTATACATTATGGTATTGTACCAATATGCCATGCATGAGGAAATAAAAAATGGTTATGAAATTGATTCAAACATATATCACGATATTTATCGGTAATTGCAATTTTACGATTTAATTTCCAAATTAAATCTTAAAATAAAATAAATTCAAAACAAAAATTTTAACATTATGGAACACTTTCCAGGAGCCAAAAATCAAAAAAATTCGTGCCCAAAAGTTAAAAAAATATTTATTTGTAAAATAACCATTATATATCAGTTTTTATCAAATAAAAATCAATAAACCATCTAAATTAATCACATTAACTTAAAAATTTCTATTTATCACAAATAGAACATGCATGTGGTTATTTCCAAATAAACATACATAAAATTAACATGCAACTTAATTAAATTAACTCTTAATCAATTTTAATGCATGTTCTTCCAATTTTATGCCATATTAAGTAAAAATAAGTCATAAATTTTTACATAAACTAAATTTTCGACCCATATAACTATATGACCAAATTATATACATGCAAGACCATATTTTTTTTTTGATAAAACTAATTTTAAGATAAAAATATCAACTTTACTAATTTATCTCATAAACTCATAAAATCGTCTTAAGACAACATGCATGTATGTAACAACGCTCTTATACCACTTGTTAGGAATTTAGACCTCATTATACTCTCTAATGATATTAAAATTACAAGCTAATTTCAAAAGGTGGTCTAAATAATACATGCATGCAAAAATTAATAAGAAGAAATTTTCTTACATTGGTAAGATGTCATTTTTGGCACTACAAATGTCTCCTACCTTTGTAGTTCTTGAGCTAAAATAGTGTAGGATGATCCTCCATAACCCAAGTCACCAAAATAGGTGACCTCCTTTGGTTGCACCCAAGACTAGCCAAAAAACACTATGTATATTAACTAGATATAGTTTAGTGTAAACCTTGTTTTTTTATATTACAAATATTATTACTTTGATAATATAAGAAATATATTAATTTTTGTGAACTTATTTTGATGAAGATTGATCAAATTTTAATCAATTTTAGAGGTTGAAGATGAAGATCTTAAGTCTTCTCTTTTTCCTCTTAAATGGCTTAACAACAAGTATGTATTTTTTGAGGATTTTGATTCTCTAGATTTTTCCACTTAGAACAAGTGGAATAGTAGCCTATTTATAGGCCATCAAATGTAAACAAATGAGCTTATAATACTCATAAACATGAGTGGAAGACAAAGACCTATTATGGTCACATTATCTCCATATTCTCGGTTTACATATAGTATTCCGGGTCTTATTTCGTCTTTCGACATTTGTCCTTCAAATGCTTATAAGTCGTTTATTTTATTATCTTATATAATAAAAATATTTATCTGATTATTTAACACTTAAATAATACAAAGTATTAAATAAAATACACTTAACATTTAAGTGTCATTTCATCACTTTCAACATAAAATGAGTCTTATAAAACCCGTTTGGCTAATTTTACAACTTCTTGTAACATTAATTTGCTAATTACCTCCACCTCATAAATAATACAAACTACGTATATATTTAGTAAATTAACTATTAATTACTAAATATCGTATTACATTTATTATTCAATTATCATATAACCGAATAATAAAATCCTATGGCCTGAGTACTTTACTCTTCATCAAACATTAAATTCACTTGACTAATAAAAGTCAACCTAAACAAGGAATTAATTAACTTGTATCTTATAAAATAATTAATTTTTCCATTTGGGCATCATCCTATAGGTGTGACCTAAAGGGATCAACTGGTCACCGCCGTCATACGACAGTAATGTCAAACTCTAGTCAGCCAATCATTACCGATTAACGTTGACCAGCTGACAAACATATAAAATATAAATCCCTCATATTCCTTGTACGAGATTTATTATGTAGAAGCATTATTGTGGAGGACACTACTCCAACATTATTTTGTAAAGCCATTTGCATTGAAGGGGGCGTACCTTTGCAGGTAGGTCCACAAGATCCCACACGTTGTTCTCATACATGGAGTCCATCTCGGATTGCATGGCTTCTAGCCATGGCTTTGAGTCAGAACTGGTCATGGCACCTTTATAGGTTGAGGGTTCATTACCCTCTAGGAGTAAGACGTCATCCATATCATGTTCCTCGACCATACCAATGTATCTGTCCGGAGGAATGGAGACTCTTCCCGATCTCCTAGGTTCCTCAGGAATATCTACCGCAGCCTCGGTTGAAGGAACTGTTTCCTCCAATGGTTGCTCGGTAGTTGGTTCTTGAACCTCCGATAAATTGAAGGTTCTATTACTCGACTTGTTCTCGAGAAATTCTTTCTCTAAGAACGTCGCACTAGCCGCAACAAAAACACGGTGTTCGGTTGGCGAGTAGAAGTAATGACCAAAAGTTCCCTTTGGATAACTTATAAAGTATGTCTTGACCGATCGCGGGCCGAGCTTATCCTCGTGTCTCCACTTGACATAAGCCTCGCAGCCCCAAACCCGAATAAAGGACAAGTTAGGGACCGTTCCCTTCAATAATTCGTATGGAGTCTTGTCAACAGCTTTAGACGGACTTCGGTTAAGTATTAGAGCGGCCGACAAAAGAGCATAGCCCCACAATGAATCAGGCACAACGGTGTGACTCATCATGGATCGAACCATATCAAGTAAAGTTCGATTTCTCTGTTCGGACACACCATTTAATTGTGGTGTTCCAGGTGGAGTCAACTGTAGCACGATGCCACAGTCTTTAAGGTGTTGATCAAACTCGTGTGAAAGATACTCACCAACACGATCAGAACGTAGTGCTTTAATCTTTCTTGCCAGCTGGTTCTGTACCCGATTCTGGTATTCTTTGAACTTGTCAAAGGATTCACTTTTATGTTTCATCAAGTAGACATAGCCATATCTACTCAAATCATCCGTGAAAGTGATGAAATACCTATAGCCTTCTCGTGCGTTGATCGACATAGGCCCACACACATCTGTATGTATGAGTCCTAATAGGTCGGCAGCGCGCATTCCAACACCTTTGAAGGAAATACGAGTCATCTTGCCGATGAGACATGATTCACACGTGCCATATGATTCGAAATCAAAGGCCGAGATAGCTCCATTCTGTATGAGCTGTTTTACGCGTTTCTCATTTATGTGTCCCATACGACAATGCCATAGATAAGTTTGATCTTTGTCACCTACCTTTAATTTCTTATTATTCACATGTAATATTTCAGTGCTTTGATCTAAAACATAAATTCCATTCATGGAAACTGCCTTGCCATAAATCATATTGTGTAATGAGAAAATACAACTGTTATTTTCTATTACAAATGAAAAACCAAGTTTGTCAAGTGCAGAAACTGAAATAATGTTTTTGGATAAACAAGGAACATAATAACATTTATATAATGATAACTCGAATCCACTTGGAAGCTGGATCACGTATGTTCCCCTCTAGACTGCAGCAACACGTGCTCCATTCCCGACACGCAGGTCAACCTCACCCTTGATGAGGGGTTCTTGGTTTCGGAGGCCCTGCACATGATTACATAGATGAGAACCACAACCAGTATCTAGTACCCAAGTTTTGTAACTTGCATGGTTAATCTCAATCATGTGAATAAAAGAAGAAGAAGACATACCAACAGGAGTAACGCGGCCTGCTTTAATGTCCTCACGATACACGGGGCATGAGCGCCTCCAATGCCCAGTCTTGTGGCAATGGTGGCATTCCATGCTATTATCCTGACTCTTTGTTTTGCCCTGTGAGTTGCTCGACTCACCTGGCCCACTCTTAGTAAATCCTGAGTTCTTAAACTAGGGCTTGCCTACTGTTAGGTCGCCCTGAGCTTTAGCTTTACCCTTACCCTTACCCTTACTGGAGATCATGAGAACATCTTGCTTCACGCTCCCACTTAATTTCAGATCCTTCTCGGTCTGTACGAGAAGGGAGTGGAGCTCATGAGGAGTCTTCTTCATGTCGTTCATGTAATAGTTGGCCCTAAAGAGGGCGAACCCATCATGAAGCGAATGAAGCATTCGATCAACGATTATGTTCTCACTGATCTTGCAGTTTAGGGCCTCCAGTTTCTCGATATTCTCAATCATGTTGAGAATATGTGGGCTAACAGCTTGGCCCTTCTAGAGTTTCGCCTCAAAGAACCGACAAGTATGCTCATAAGAAACGATTCTCGGAGCTTTCGAGAATTCGTTAGTGAGCGTGGTGAAAATCTTGTTTGCACCATGGGCTATGAAGCGTCTTTGCAAATTGGATTCCATTGCATAGATGAGTACGTTCTTTATCGCACCCGCTTCCATGACAAAGTCGCTATGAGCGCGAACTTCGTTAGCTCTAGCTCCAGTTCCTGGGTGTGCCGGAATTGGCTCAGTTAAATACTTAAGCTTTCCGTCAGCAATGGCAGCATTCCGTAGTGCTGCCTCGCAGTCAGAGAAGTTTTACCCATCATTCCTCGGTCTAGTAGACTGATTCATGGAGTCCATGAAGGCTTTTAGCCAGGATTCACGTGCTAGCTTGGCACTTGGCATTGGGTCTTCACCAGCCATTAGTTATACAACAGTTTAATTGAACGTGTTCTACACTGAAAAGAAGATAAAACAGAACCATATAAGCAACTCATTGTTGTGATTTAAGTCTATATTAAAGTGTATTTAAACTCGTAGACTCATGCATTTATATAATTGATCTCCCTCAAGAATTATATAAACGATCCCAAGACTCAATTTCCGTATATTGATAAGCCCATAGCTTGGCTAATTCCACCGTTGGAACTCTTGGTCGATAGATTTCCGTAAATCCTATCTGTTAGTCCATCACAGTCGCTAGATAGTATCGAGTGACCATGATGTTGAGATAAAATAAATCATCTGTTCCCACTTACCCGACGTAGAAGGGGTCATATTATGCCTACCGACGAAGAAGGGATTCATGGGAGTCTGATTTATAAAGACTATTCTCAATTTTTGGTTATACGAGGAAGACCCCATCAACTTTTATTTATTCATTTTAAGTGAACTAATATCTAGCATATGCGTGAATGAATGAAATAAAGTGATGGCTTTGCAATTGACATGTGACATCTGTATTGTCACAGAAAACTAACGCGTAACCTCTACATGAGTCAGTTTTCAGGCATGTTATAGGTGGTTTGGTTTTAGGCGGAATATGATGCAAGCTATTATCGATGAAAGCATAAAATAAATGCAATAAACGTAAATAAAAAGTCCTAGTGTGGCCTATCCTACCAAAATAAACATAAAACAACTTGGAATCCACCGTTGGACCCTAGAAGCTTGTCTTGATGTTCCATCTTGGTCCTTGCAGCGGGAGTGAGCATCCGGTCTCCGTCTTTGGTCTTCAAAAAATTACTAATTTAAATTACAAATATAACCCTATTTACATTCTAATTTAAATACAAATGTAATTACATGGCAAAAACCCAAAACGGAGATACAAGATCTCAAAATTACAAGCAAGACTGTGTCCCATCATTACGGTGACCCAATCTTCTAAGGCCACACTAAGTTACAACCGTTTGCAAAAATAAATACGTTATTGAAAGCATTCACAAGGCATTCAACAAGACGATAAATAAAATGCATCAACTAAATAAAATTCATACATGACATAATACTGTTATTATGATTAACAAATTTTTACCAAACCACCTTTACGGGATTAAAATTATGTGATTATACCGTTTTAACCACTTTAATTTTAATAAGTTTATAATCCATTATTTTAAACCGTTTTAAAATAATATGTATCAAACGAGAGTGAACCATTTCACAGAAATAATAATATACTATTTCCGTATATAGTATATTACTAAAGGCCATGGGAAAATAAAACAGTTTATTTTCGAAAAATAAAAACGACGTCTGTTACAGGGGGCGAGGTCGACCGACCTCAACACGGGGTCGACCGACCTACAGACGAGAAACAGAAAATTTTGCAACAGCATAATCGGTCGACCGACCTATCAGTCAGGTCGACCGACCACCAAACAGTAAAAACGAGTTTCAGAAAACGCAAAACGCTGCACTTTTAAAATCAAAACAAGTTTTTACCTTTAGATCTTTGATTAAAACGAGTAAAACAAAGAAAAAATCAACAAGGGTTCATATATTGTCAAGAATATCGATTAATTAACAATATGTAAACAGGAATCGAAAACAAGATCGATTGCACAAAAGAGAAACTGCCGGAAAAACAGTAACTTTATACGGGGGCGGTCGACCGACCGCTACACGGGGTCGACCGACCGACCGCTACACGGGGTCGACCGACCGACACAGCGACAGAAACGAATTTTCAAAATTTTTAAATAAAACTTATGAAAAACACAAAAGTAAAATTTCATGGACCTGGCTTTGATATCACTTGTGGGGAATAAAGCATGTATTCGCCCTAAACATGAAGGATTATAATGAAATTTACAGTTGTGAATATGGTCATAAGATAAATAAAAACATGAAAAGAATACAACCTTGGGTCCTTGCTTGAAAAGGCCTAAGAATAGGAATTAAAGTAAATTCCCTCCTATAACTTGCACCCAAGACTTTGTTTGAGATGATGCCGCGTGTGCTAGAAAATACTCTCCAATTGCCTTGCAATATGGGGAGAGCTTTTGAGGTTTTAGATGTGAGATCTGAGTTTTGGGAGAAGAATGCTCTCAAAAACCCTAATTGTGAGAATTATGAATCACCAGTCCCAGACATAAGGAGAAGGACTCTCCTTATGTAGTACTCGGGTGGGTCGGCCGAATTGGGGTGAGAGTGGGCTTTCTCCACTCTTACCTTATTCCTTTGCGTGATTCGACCCGTTTTGCTAAATATTATTTGGGGGATTTTTATTATAAATCGCATACGTGTTATCAGATATTAATGCAGTCGATGTATTAATAACGGTCTGATAAAATTACGATATTGTATAATTACCCAAATTAATATAACCTTTTATATTAATACGCGAAATCAATATTTAATTAAATATATCTGCTTATATTTAATTTTACGAATTAAACATGTAATCCGTATTAGCTAAAATTATTTAATCCGTATTAAATAACAATCTCAACATCTTATTGACTAATTTAATAGTCAATACCTCTGACTAACTGTTTAGTCGTATCCGGCATAAATGTGACTGTATTTTCATACCTTCACATCTCTCAAACGTGTCCTATAGGTATGACGTATAGGGACCAGTTGATCACCGCCATCCGTATGACAATAACGTCAAACTTATCTAGCAAGTCAACCATTATTGATAAACGTGGATCAACTGATAATAATACTGAAGTATGCCCTTGTGATCCTTAAAGAGATTTAATAAGTCATTGTACTTAATTGTCAAGAACACCAGCCCCAACAAAGCTAATCTTCTCATTCTTGGTGTAATTCCGATCAAAGTCTCTGACTTTGACTTTGTAAGACTCGAATAACCCTTTCTTTTTATCTAATGTTGTTTCTTAAGTTTATATTTTACATTCTAAGTAATTATTTGTGTGGATTGATCACCCTTGCATCTTAGTTGCTTAGTTTTTGCATATGTTAAGTAATCGGTTTAGTTTACTTAATGTTATTTGAAGCAAGCTTGTTTGTATGTTAAGTTGGCTTAGATGAAACATACTTGTGAGTAGGAAATTACATGACTTTCCTTGCTTTCATGGTTTAATGTTAGTAAGATTAGTTTCTACATCACATCTTTTGGTTTAATCATCATTGCTTAGTTTTAATCTTGTGTTATGGTTTAATAACTCGGGTTAGAATTAAAGGAATTACATATACGGTTTAGTTGTGTGATTCATTTTCTTAAGATGTTGGTTATGGATAGATAGATTAGGGGTTGTTAGAGTCGAGCAAATCTTTGTCGGGTGACTTTGTGACGGTTACGCCAAGTATTTCTCTCTTATTGATTTCTGCACACTACTTGTTTGTGATATTGCCTATGTTAGGTTTAATTATCTCATAATCTAATACTTTTAGTCATACTAACATAATCTTATAATTAACATTTTAATTATCTCATTATTTAATCTTATGCATGCTTAATATATGCGGAAATGGGAGAGATTTCGAGTCCTTACACTCGGTCCAAATGCTAGCAACGATGATCCTCCAAGTATTCAACAAGAATACCTCCTTTGTGATGCACCAAGACAACCCTTGATTGAACCGAAACTTTGAGTATGCTAGTACAAAAATCGGTTTTTCCTTAGAACAATTCTAATCTCTTTAATTAGAATTACTATACTAATATTATAACTTATTATTATTAGTATTCTTATTATTATCACAAAAATAATTTTAGAGGATTTTATTTGATTTTCTTACACTTAGAAAATTATGCAAAATTAGAAGTAACTTATCTTGTGAGCTCACACACAAGATTTAAAGGGGTTGTCTTGGTTCTTGGGTGGCCGGGTATGGGGAGAAGCAAGAGGGAACATTTCCTCTTTTCTATGTTCTTAGGGTGGCTCTAGGTCCTATTTACAAGAGCACCCTAATGATGAACATTTAAAGAATGTTATTTAAGAAGAATAAACACTCCTTAACAACTCACCCAAACCGTCCAACATAAGCCATAAAATGGACTTATTTTATATTTTGTCAATCTTATAATTGTATGTCATGTGACATACAATATGTCACATTGTAAAAATATACAATTGTTTTAATTTAAATATACATATTTATCAAATAAATATTATCTATAAATTAAATAAATCATATTTATCAAGTTGACAAGTAATTCGTAATTACTAATATAAAATGGTCATTTACAATAATCGTCAATACGATCTACAACCTTTGTATTAATTATAACCCGATTCATTCTAATTTCGATATCATAAAATATCGTTTATTGTTTAACAATTGACACGCTTCAATTTTAAACATAAATCTTACAATAAGATTTAACCTCTGATTTCTCGGTATACGAGTTTAAGGAATATGATCAAATCGTATCAATATACATTTGATCATTTTATCAATTAAGGGAATTGTCCTATAGGTGAGACCTAAAGGGATCAACTGACCACCACCGTCATACGACAGTAATGTCAAACTCTAGCTAGCCAATCATTACCGATTAATGTTGCTCAGTTGACTAATATAAATCGTATCATCCCTTGCGCATTCTCGTTATGAGATTTAATTACGTGATCGCACTATTGTTGAGGACACATTTCCCAACAATCTCCCACTTGTCCTTGACAAGTGTGCGTCACCAATTCTCTTGTCCTACTACAATCTCCCACTCAATGCAAGGTGTCTCTCTGAGGTCGTACTTGCATTCGATAATATCATGAGTGGTTTCCTCGATCTGGAGAATAACTATTTGACCGGAATTATCTACCATAGATACCTTTCGAGCGTGGCCACGCATTTCCAGTTATCTTCTCCTCGAGTGGCCTTGAGATTTGAACAACCCTGATAAGGGGTGGACAATTTCTATCGTACTACTTCCTTCAACTAGTTACAGTCAGTCACAACCCAAAGCAATCCCATTTGACTCCAGTTACGAAAAGTCGTAGAGAATGGATCAAGGTTATGCCTAAACTGTACCATCTTGGGAGAGTAGTCTTTAGTCTAAGAATTGACTCACAAGAATACTATAGCAGCTCTTGCCACGACCCGTCTTTTATAAAATTTCCAGAACTCTATAAGCGGTCACTTTGCCCGACAGAGTGTCTCTTGCAGTCTGCTTATGTGATCGACTAGTCATCACATATGACTCTATGGCACTTGAACTTGCCATCAGTCACCTCACATTCTAGTCGCTTTGAGATGTCACCTCATGTAAGAGGCTAGGGGCTATACTAAGTCAATCCAGTTCACTTATGGGGTTCAATATTGTCTCTTACAACCCATTTGGATTTTGACAAAGTATCTTTCATTTTGAGTTAATTATAACTCAAATGACATTGTCATGCAAAGTAGTCAATACTATTTTATTGCATTTGATGCACAATCATCAATTTGTATTAGTGTTTTGCGAATAAACCCTTTATTCAGGATTGCAAAACTTACAAATTTTGGTCTCCTTCCGACTCATATTATCTCACATAATATGATCTTATTTGAGCACATACCTAGAACCCATTCTAGATCTTGAGGTTCCTTTCCTGAGGGAAGCTCCCACTGTTATCTTATAACTCGTGACGTATGGATATATTAGAGGGATTAAAGAATCACTCGAAATTACCTAGTCACTCATGTGCTGAAATCTATATTATAGTTATTAATGATTTCATCACTTAATTATTATTTTCAAACATCTTGGCTATTTCATCAAGGATGATTTCTAATGGGCGACCTTTTATTATCAATATAATAAACCTTCCCGTAAAACTCCATCATCTTATGATATAAGGTATTAGTTCATCTAGAATTGAAAACCTCTTATTCTTTACATCTTAAAGAATCACCCATCCTCTCTAAATGGTAGGTTCAATTCTTTAATGAATATCGCTCCCACTAAAAACAATATCACTCGATCTCTTAAATGAACTTTTCATTTCTCGCATGTAAATCTTTATTAGCACTTGAATCATTATCACTATCACTATCACTATCCCTATAGTGATCTATTTTCATTCAATCAATCATCACCCTCTTTTCATGTCTTCGTTTTCTCGAGACGAATATGACATGATAATTTCCTTATAACTACATTGAGAGAATTGAGATGATTTCTTCTCTTTTATCTTATAAATTTAGAAAAATCATTTATTAAGGAACCGTTTTCCTTCCGATTTTGTACGGGGTTTCATTATATCCTCTCTTTGAAACAATGAACATAAGGAACCTTTCCTCTTGTGTCCTCCCGTAGTTTCTTCAGTGTCCTCTCGTAGTTTCTTCAATTCATTCATTTAGGGCTCTTCTTAAGACTCCCATGTAGGAATCTTCTCTAAGATCCTTTATTTTCATCATTGGTTTGCGAGCGAAATATTTTCTCCCACTCTATCCTTTTAACAATAACTTTTACTTGTATAAGGATAGCAATTTCGATTTTAACCAATGCATATGAATGTTTGAAGTTTTATAAATGAGAATGTATACATTCTCATTTTCACTTAAAATGATCATCGTATAATGAATTAATGATTTCTTAATTTGATTGAAAGTATCTCATGGGTGTAGTTCTCCGTTTTAATCAACACTTTGATTATATTATATTGATCGTATCAAAGTTTATTGCGTGATAAAATCACCATTATTCATGTTTTAACAAGGTATGCAATTTATTTGAGAAATCAATACATTGATTAAGAACAAAAGTAGTGACTCGTGTTGAAAACCAAGTCACCAATATCCAAAATTACAACCATTGTTTTAGGATTTCAATCCTTGTCTTACAAGAAAGTAAATTGTTCCATAAATAAAATGCAAAATATGAAAGAAGACGATATGAAAATTAGAGCCTAGCTCTTTAAGTCTTCGATCAATTGGATGCTACCATAGCCATCCAAGTAAGGAACTTCATGCTTCCTTCTCCTTGCCCTTATCATTAGGAGGTGGCCCTTTAAAACAATTAAAAAGGGTAAATATCAACACATTTGTATCACTATACATAAGTTGATAAATGACATGAATTTTAAACGAGAATTATTACCTACGGCGGTTGTCTTCCCATTTTTGAGATCGCTTAAGTATTTGGGGCAATTACGCTTCCAATGACCGATCCTCGTGAAATAATGGCACTTGTCTTTGGATTTCGAAGAAGAGGTGGAAGCGCCTTTCGAAAAGGTCTTTTCTTTGGTCGCTTTGGGCTTGAACGTTTTCTTGCCCTTGCCTTTAAAGGCATTCTTCTTGAAGCTCGTTTTCCCTTTCTTTTCGATGTTTAAAACATCCTTGGTGGAACTTTCATGAAGTCCCATGTCCCTTTCGGCTTGGACGAGCATCTTATGCAACCCATCCAATGCTGTCTCTTGGTTTCGCATATTAAAATTCACCCGGAATTGAGCATACGATTTTACCTTATTGAGCGAGTGAAGAACTCGGTCAGTTATGAGAGAGTCGGGAACATCAACGTCTTGCCTTTTTAGAGTCTCCGCGAGCTCAACGAGTTTGAGCACATGAGGGCTTATCTTTTGCCCTTCCTTCAACGTAATGTCGAAGAAGGCGGAAGCCGCCTCATATTGAATCACCCTTGGAGTTTGCAAAAACATGGTCGCAAGCTTGGTGTATATCTCATATGATGTGCTCAACTTGATCATACTCCTTTGGAGATCCGGCTCCATGTAGAAGATGAGCACATTTTTAAGAGCGGAGGACTCTTTCATGTAGGCTTCATAGGCCTCACGATTTTGGACCGATGAACGAGCGGTCGGAGCGGCTTCGGATAGGTAACGAGTCTTATCGTCACCTTGAGCGGCCAAAAGTAATTGCGCATCCCAATCCTTAAAATTGAAACCATGCTTATCGAGTTTGCAACGATCCATAAAGGATCGAAGCCATGATACGTTAGTGAGAGGTGGAGCGTTCGTTGCCATTGATGATGTTGAAATTTAAACTACAATAAAATGAAGGAAATAAAACAACATCATTTTCAAAACTCGTAAATAATTTTAAACAAGTTTAGTCTATTTACTTAATGATCTCTTACCCAATTAAGTAAACAATCCCGAGACCCAAACCCATACTAATTCGGGCACGGTATAGCCGATTCAACCCGTATTAGTATAATATTGGTGGATTAACCTTTTAATCGGTTCTACCTTAGAACTCCCGGTCGACAATTTTCTAAAAAATCGTCTTTAGCCAGAACTTATTGCAACTACGGTTACGAATACTTTCGTTGAGATCGACCAAATTTCAAAGTGTAATATTTATTACCCCACTTACCCAACGTGACAATTTTAGTACCCCGGTATAGCCGAGCCTACGTTCTTGTGAAGAAGGGATTCATGGGTCCGTACTTTTTGGTAAGGCTAAGTCTCAATATTTATATGTAAGAGATCTAGTCAAATTATTATCTATCTCCGTTTAAGTTAACTAAGTCGGTGAATTATCGATAAAATAGATGACTAGGTCGAATAAATCGATAAATGCATGAGACGATATATGACGATTTGGCTATGCATGCAAACATATAAAAGCAAAATAAAAGCATAAAAATAAACCCTAGTATGACCTTTCCTAGAAAAGAAATAATAAAATACAAATTCGGAAACCAACTCCTTTGGTCCCTTGAACTTCACGAGGCACGCACTTCGAGGTAAACACCGTCTTGATCGGAACTCCTTTCCGAATGGCACCGTCTTCAAGAAACTCCCGAATTTACAAAAATTACAACTTTTCTAGTCTACTTTATACATTATAAAATAGAAATAAATTACAATTGGGTGATACGAGATCACAAAATTACAACCGAATCGGTAACCCCTTACATTACGGGAAATACCGATTTAAAATCTAAGGCCATACTAAGTAAATTACATAATTCCCAAAATTACGTAAATAAATCATGACATTCATAATTAAAAATATGCAATGCTTATGAATATATGAACTATCATGCAAACCCTAAGCCAAATCGTCCTATTTAAATATCAATTATATAAATAGTTATCGTATACCTCGGTTTTTATGGAATTGCGTGTTTTAACGTTTAATAACACTATGCATAATGTGAATTGGAATTCACTCTTAAGTTAATCATCCCAACTCTTTTAGGTTTCAAAATTTAGTCTTACTCAAACTTTGAACATGACTTAACTTAATATATTTTAATATTGTTCGGTATTACTTGGTTTTACGGGAAAAATAAAATAAAAATCGAAAAGAGTCATAAAAATTTCGAAAATTTCAAAATTCAAATTTTGAAAAATCTGGAATGTTCTTAAAATTTCAGAACTTTAAAATATTAGTATTTATACGGTTTTAATATTTATTTCGAAAATAATACGTAAAACGAGCATTTTAAGTCGGAAAATTCAATAATTAACTCCAGAAATGCAAATAAAATACTAATAATATTTTTACACTTTCCAAAACACTTTAAGAACATAGAATGGACAGAAAATAAAGGCTATTTAGCATATTACTACCTAATAAGTCTAAAATTTTGCATCTTACTACCTAATATGTTCAATTATTCAAATAACTACCTAATAAGTGTAAAAACTGACACAGTTACTACCAAAATGACGGAAATTGCTAAAAAATGACGGAAATCAATTTATTTCGTCCCGTTTAAATTTAAAACCTAATTTAATACCTATATTACCCTTCCCCTCTCCTTCCTCCATTAAAACACCTTTCTAATTCAACAAAACTCATTTCTCTTCTCATCAATCTCGTTCTATTTCATCAATGGAACCCATTTCCTCCAGATTTTCATCAATCTTGTTTTATTTTCATCAATAAATTCCAGATTTCTCCCTAAATTTTCAAATTTTTCCGGTGGTAACATGTCTTCAAGGGTCTAATCGGGGGAAAAAGAAAGTTGGTTGCTTTTTTGGGTGAAATTGAGAAATTCCGGGAAAAAAGTTGTTGGAATAATGGAGAGAATGATAAAAGAAAGTGAGAATAAAAAGATTGATTTGAATGTTGAACCAGAATCATGGAGTTTAATCCGGTGAGGGAGAGAGTTGAAGATGTTTTATTAAGAAAGGGTAAAATCGTCATTTAACTTATCCCGAACATTTAAAACTAACTTAAGTTCGGTTTTCGTCAAAAAGGTAGCAAACTGATTAATGTTGTGTGATTTTAGGTAGTAAGTTGCAAAATTAATTATATTAGGTAGTAATATGCAATTTTTTGAACTTATTAGGTAGTAATTTGTCAATTGCCCAATGAGCCGAAATTTTAATAAATATGACTCTTTTAATTCAATTTTAAATGCAACTTTTTAACAAATTAAAATTAAATCAAAACAGAAACTTTTGGCTCCCAAGAATAATTTAGTGATGAACATATCATATATGACTATTATGGGTTAAATTATCCGGCCATTTTAACAACTATTGCAAATTTTAACGATTTTCGTCATATATCGTACGATTTTAACCTTTAAAATAATTTCTCAAGCATAAAATAAGATAAAAATCTCGAAATTTTTATACATGCTGGAAATAATATATATGACATCGTGTTCAATTTTTATGGCCAAATTCCAAATTAAACTATTAAAGTCGAAATAATGTCACTAATTACCCGATTTTTACATTAAAAATCTATAATAATGCAATATATGAGATAAATTTCTGGAAAATTTAGCATTCATTTTAAATATTGCATGTGACATACTCATAAATTTTTATAGTCAAATTCCAAATATAACTATACAAACCCATTTTTATTCATCTTATTGCATTTTAACATTTAAAATTCATATCACATGTTTTATAAGTGCATAATTTACGAAAATTCATATTCATAACATAGGATATAAATGTGAAAACATACTGAAAAATCTCGGCCAAAAGATGATTTTTACTATTTTTCCCAAAATAAACGATTTTTAACCATTAAAACTTAATAAAACCGAGATTTAATATACCAATGACCAATATTCATGCAAAATATATTCCAAATATTCTCAAACATTTTAGAAAACAGTAGGTATTCATGCATAAATAATTTCGACCATATCTTATATCAAACGAAATTCCAAATTTTATTTTGTTATCTTAATAACTCCGTAAAAACGTAAACGGAAAGCATGCAAACAACCTAGTTGCTCTGATACCAATTGTTAGGTTTAATTATCTCATAATCTAATACTTTTAGTCATACTAACATAATCTTATAATTAACATTTTAATTATCTCATTATTTAATCTTATGCATGCTAAATATATGCGGAAATGAGAGAGATTTCGAGTCCTTACACTCGGTCCAAATGCTAGCAAGGATGATCCTCCAAGTATTCAACAAGAATACCTCCTTTGTGATGCACCAAGACAACCCTTGATTGAACCGAAACTTTGAGTATGCTAGTACAAAAATCGGTTTTTCCTTAAAACAATTCTAATCTCTTTAATTAGAATTACTATACTAATATTATAACTTATTATTATTAGTATTCTTATTATTATCACAATAATAATTTTAGAGGAATTTATTTGATTTTCTTACACTTCAGAAAATTATGCAAAATTAGAACTAACTTATCTTGTGAGCTCACACACAAGATTTAAAGGGGTTGTCTTGGTTCTTGGGTGGCCGGGTATGGGGAGAAGCAAGAGGGAACATTTCCTCTTTTCTATGTTCTTAGGGTGGCTCTAGGTCCTATTTACAAGAGCACCCTAATGATGAACATTTAAAGAGTGTTATTTAAGAAGCATAAACACTCCTTAACAACTCACCCAAACCGTCCAACATAAGCCATAAAATGGACTTATTTTATATTTTGTCAATCTTATAATTGTATGTCATGTGACATACAATATGTCACATTGTAAAAATATACAATTGTTTTAATTTAAATATACATATTTATCAAATAAATATTATCTATAAATCAAATAAATCATATTTATCAAGTTGACAAGTAATTCGTAATTACTAATATAAAATGGTCATTTACAATAATCGTCAATACGATCTACAACCTTTGTATTAATTATAACCCAATTCATTCTAATTTCGATATCATAAAATATCGTTTATTGTTTAACAATTGACACGCTTCAATTTTAAACATAAATCTTACAATAAGATTTAAACTTTGATTTCTCGGTATACGAGTTTAAGGAATATGATCAAATCGTATCAATATACATTTGATCATTTTATCAATTAAGGGAATTGTCCTATTGATGCGGATCTCTAATTTAGATGGATCCTCCTTAAGAATATTAGTGCAGCGGAATTACACTTATTAAGATAGATAACAAACTCGTTAGTAACTTCGATGAAATAACACAAATAATGAACGAACGATGAATGATAAATGGTGATGAACGATGATAGTGATGAACGATGTGATGAACGAAGCTTGACGAACGAACAAGAATCGGAACAAGACTTGGACGAACGGTTTAGTGATCAATGGATGATGGACGAAATCTTGATGCTCAATGGATGATGGATTGTCGATGGATAGATGATGTAACTTCAACCTTCTCTCGCAAAAGATGGAATTAGCTAACACCCTGCAAATCAACCTCGCAAAGTCGATCCCAAAAACTAAGCTCGCAAACTTAATTAATGTCACTCAAAAGCTCACACAGAAACTTTATGATCTTTATTGATAATTCAACTTCAAAATTCGATGATAAAAACAAAAGAAACGGCTGCCTTATATAGGACTTACAACCGTGTAATCCTACTAGAATTAAGGTAAGAATACCTTAATTACTCCTTATTAGGAAACCCTAATCCTACTTAAGCTCAAACAAAGTGTTTGACTAGGACTTAAGACTCCTAAACCTAATATAATTAAGACTCCTAGTCCTAACATATTTAAGAATCCTTTAACAACTAGTATTCCTTAACCTACTAGAACTATGAATCCTATAACAATTAGGACTCCTATTTCTACTAGAATTGTGAAACCTACTTCACCTAGGACTCCTACTTAACTTAGGATTTATGAATCCTATTACAATTAGGAAACCTAATACATATTCTACTAAGACTAGGAAACATAACTTCCTAATCTTATTTTATTCTTAACTAAATAAAACAAACAAAACAATAACAAAACCCTAATGGCTGAAACCCTAGTGTGGCCGTGCCTCTAGGCGCGCGTCCCTAGGTCCTTCGTGCCCTGGCTCCTCTTCCTTGGAAGCTTCATACACACCTTCCTCCATATAGCCTTTAGGGAATATCATCCAAGGATGTTCCAAAGTCTTCCGGAACCTTCTAGAATCTTCTTTAATCCCTTGTATAGCTAATTTGAATAGTCTTACGGATCCATGATCGAACCCGTTTGGTGTGAATCTTGACTTTGACTTATCTTTATGAAAGTTTGAGCATGCACCCGCATCATACTCCCTTTCTTTTGAAAAAGTTGACCTCAAATTTTGTCTCGTGCTATTCTTGGTCGCACCATTCCCACTCCACCATGTTGCTTCATGAATTAACCTTGGTTCCATTGGTTTAGAACAACTAGCTTGAATTCAAACCCCTTGCTCTTTCCTTGGCTCGATCTCGCTCTCTCTCTTGTCCCTCACTTTATTCCAAGATCCTTGCAATAATAAGTTGTAAAGCATAGGTTTTATAGTACCATTAATCCTACTCCTTGTAGGATTTGAAGTAGTAACAACCCTATTGTTGATAGAATTACCACTTAGCTTCCAATTAGGGTTACTTGCTTCTCCTCTCACGCCACACTCCTCCTTGTGCACGATTTCTACCTCGTCTTGACCCACGGCCTTTGCCACTTGACCTAGACTAGGACTGACACCAACGAGCTCTTCACCCATAGTCGCAACCACGGACTCCTTGTCTCCCTTTGGTACACGCCCCTCATCTCCTCCAAGACTCTCGGCCTCACCATGATCAACTCCCTCATCATGCACCTCTCCGTCTAACCCCCTCCTAGCCTCTTCATCCACCCTCCGTTCTTGGCCCTCACGCACACGGCCCTCCATGTACTCTCCTAGGGTTATGAATAAGCTTTCCTTCTCATATTGGGAGTCTTTGGTTTTAGTAGTTGTCATAGGTTTTAGATTGTAGGTAACCTTATCCTTAACAACTCGATAAATGTTTAACCTCCCATCGTGTGTAACATCACGATCGTATTGCCACGGCCTGCCCAATAGTACATGGCACGCGCTCATAGGCACTACATCGCACCACACCTCATCTTGATACGGACCTAGACTCAAACCTACCAATGCTTGGTCCCGTACACTCACCCCCTTGTCTCCGTCCAACCAATGCAATTTGTAGGGTTTCGATCTAACCCTAGTGACTAACTTAAGTTCATCCACTAACCCCTTAGCAACCACGTTAGTATACGAACCGCTATCCACGATTAGATCACACTTCTTTCCCCCAATCTTACATCGAGTATGGAACAACTTCTCTCTTTGCTCGGCCTCTTCGCTAGTCGCCTCAATGTGAAGACTCCTAATGACCAAACACTCTCCTTCACTCTCACTCTCTGGCTCCACGTCAACCGTCCCCGTTTCAGCCTCGAATTCCGCGCCCTTCGACTCCACTTCGGGTACTACAAAGTTCGGAATTAGGTCTTGTAATTCTTGGATGATTAGAGCTCTTTTTTGTGGGCACTCATGGGCTATATGACCGTACCCTTGACATTTGAAACACCTCCGCATAGGGTTCCCCTTATACTCCACCACAACACCCTTCCCCTTATCCCTAGACTCGTCCTTGGCCGCTTCTTTGGGTTTGGTTGGGATAGTTTGGCTACTCGAACCCTCACCTTGGTTCACGCCTCTTTGTGGGTAACTCCTACGATTTTTGTTGTGTTTTTCTATCTTTAGGGCTATACGACATACATCATTAAACCCATCGTAATTTTGCACCTCAACACTAGATGATAGGGTTGGTGTTAACCCTTTAATAAACCTAGCCACTCTTAACTCCTCTTTCTCCTCTAGATCACAAACTATGGACATCCTCTCAAATTCCTTGATGTAATCATTCACGGACATCCCTCCTTGAGTTAGGGATTGCAACTTAAGATAGTTTTCTTGATTATAATCTTTAGGCAAGAATTGTTTCATAAGATGCTTCTTTAATTTAACCCACGAATTTAGTTTAGACTTACCATCGCACTTTCGTTGTTTCTTGAGATTCTCGTACCATAGAGATGCATATTTAGTTAGCTTGAGAATAGCCAACTTAAATTGTTTCTTGTCATCATACTCCTTGTACTCGAAAACTCTCTCCGTTTGTCGTATCCAATCAAGAAACTCTTCGGGATCTAGATCTCCTTTGAACTCGGGTATGTCTAGTTTAAGACCACGATCATCATCTTGCTTGTTGTATGCTTGGCGTTTTGGAACGTCCTCCTCGCCGTCACTTGCCCTAGATGAAGCGTCATCTTCTCCAAATTTCAGCCCCTTCTTGTTCAACATGGATGCGATGTTTATAAGAACATAATTCATTTGATTTATTTGAGTCTTGATCTCCTCTTGGCCGGCTTCCCACGGCTTACTTGTGGCCTCGCTATTCACGCTTGAACTTACCATCTTTACTTCTTCCCAAGATTGATTCAATAAGAATTAAACCAAGAGCCGAAGCTCTGATACCAAGTTGATGCGGATCTCTAATTTAGATGGATCCTCCTTAAGAATATTAGTGCAGCGGAATTACACTTCTTAAGATAGATAACAAACTCGTTAGTAACTTCGATGAAATAACACAAATAATGAACGAACGATGAATGATGAATGGTGATGAACGATGATAGTGATGAACGATGTGATGAACGAAGCTTGACGAACGAACAAGAATCGGAACAAGACTTGGACGAACGGTTTAGTGATCAATGGATGATGGACGAAATCTTGATGCTCAATGGATGATGGATTGTCGATGGATAGATGATGTAACTTCAACCTTCTCTCGCAAAAGATGGAATTAGCTAACACCCTGCAAATCAACCTCGCAAAGTCGATCCCAAAAACTAAGCTCGCAAACTTAATTAATGTCACTCAAAAGCTCACACAGAAACTTTATGATCTTTATTGATAATTCAACTTCAAAATTCGATGATAAAAACAAAAGAAACGGCTGCCTTATATAGGACTTACAACCGTGTAATCCTACTAGAATTAAGGTAAGAATACCTTAATTACTCCTTATTAGGATACCCTAATCCTACTTAAGCTCAAACAAAGTGTTTGACTAGGACTTAAGACTCCTAAACCTAATATAATTAAGACTCCTAGTACTAACATATTTAAGAATCCTTTAACAACTAGGATTCCTTATCCTACTAGAACTATGAATCCTATAACAATTAGGACTCCTATTTCTACTAGAATTGTGAAACCTACTTCTCCTAGGACTTTTACTTAACTTAGGATTTATGAATCCTATTACAATTAGGAAACCTAATACATATTCTACTAAGACTAGGAAAAATAACTTCCTAATCTTATTTTATTCTTAACTAAATAAAACAAACAAAACAATAACAAAACCCTAATGGCCGAAACCCTAGTGTGGCCGTGCCTCTAGGCGCGCGTCCCTAGCTCCTTCGTGCCCTGGCTCCTCTTCCTTGGAAGCTTCATACACACCTTCCTCCATATAGCCTTTAGGGAATATCATCCAAGGATGTTCCAAAGTCTTCCGGAACCTTCTAGAATCTTCTTTAATCCCTTGTATAGCTAATTTGAATAGTCTTACGGATCCATGATCGAACCCGTTTGGTGTGAATCTTGACTTTGACTTATCTTTATGAAAGTTTGAGCATGCACCCGCATCACCTATAGGTGTGACCTAAAGGGATCAACTGACCACCACCGTCATACGACAGTAATGTCAAACTCTAGCTAACCAATCATTACCGATTAATGTTGGTCAGTTGACTAATATAAATCGTATCATCCCTTGCGCATTCTCGTTATGAGATTTAATTACGTGATCGCACTATTGTTAAGGACACATTTCCCAACAGCCTAGCCCAATCTTTTCTCTTTTATTGCTCATTTTTTACTCATTTTAAATGTTCCAATCATTACTTTCTCATTTATGTCACCTTATTGTTGTTCACTTGTGTTAATAACCAATGTTTGTTGATAAGTTGTTTGTCATTAGTCTCTAATCATCATTGAGTTTTCATTTAATCTGTGATTAGTTGTGTTTAAGCAAGTTTTTAGTTATTTCTCTTCTCTTGGGTTCGACCCTTGACTTTCACTTTACTACTTTTATTAGAGTCTAGTAGAGTCTAGTTTAGGTTTTATAATTTGTTTGGTAAGATAATTAGTGTATAACGACCGCTAGTTTTTATCGTATCAATTCCTCATCATGGTTTTCCTCAATGGTACTTGTGCAACCAATTTAACAATGCTCTTTATGATGACTACAAGGTAATTCTTGATGCAGCCGCCAATAGTAGATTCCAAAATAATACCAACCACATGAAGGGTTGGAACACTATTGAAGACATGGCGGTGCATAGGGCCGAATTCGGGAGTTCACGTGGGAATTCACGAAGGTTGAATGTAGAAATGGATAGGGTATTAGCTCTTGAGACAACCGTTGAAGCCCGTTTTGAAAAGCTTGAGGCAGCCCAGCTGAAGCAAGAAAGTGCGAACCTAGTTACTACGGTTGACAACACGGGAGAGACGGCGGAGTTGAGAGAGCTTGTTCATGCTCTAATGAAACAAATGATGGAAATGGAAAAGGCTCAAGTGGCTTCTTTGAAGACTTTTGAGGACCAATTAGCAATCTTAGCTGCTAATCAGATTGCTAGCTCTCCGGGCAGTTGTGAGAGTTCCATAGAGACATTAAATGCTATAAATCTCAGAAGTGGTCGTGCTTATGACAGACCAACTTCCAAGGGTGATTCTGCTGAAGTTCGCGACGAAAAAACTGATCCCGTACACAGGTCGGGAGGTCGACCGACCACTACATCAGGTCAACCGACCGAGGTACCTGACGAGAGATTAGTTTCTGCAAAACAGAAGAACTCTGATAACAGTGCATCTGCTCGACCGACCGGCACACCAGGTCGACCGACCAGGGTTCCTGAGCAGAACGCGGATTCCAATCCTGAATTGTTAGACCCGTCCCTCATTCAAGACCTCGCTGAGATTTTACAGTTGAAGAAGCCGAAGATAGCTGATCCTACGGCTAGTGTTACCATTCCGTATCCCGAGCGATTGAAGAATTCAAAAGAGGATCGGAAATTTGGTAAGTTCTTGGAGATGGTGAAGAACCTTGAGGTAACCATCCCATTCACTGATTTAATTACCCAGGTACCTTCTTATGCTAAATTTATGAAAGATATTTTAAGTCGTAAGAGGAAATTTCAGGACGAAGGTGCTATTGCTTTTGTGGAAGAATGTTATGTTCTTTCACTAAATAATATAGCACCCAAGTTGTAAGACCCACGTAGTTTTTCTATCCCATACATGTACTATAGGAAATCATGTTATTGGGAAAGCCCTAATAATACCCCACCTTATACCACAACACTACTTATTTTAATCACCTCTACTCACAATAATAATCAATAATGCATTCCCTCTCTCCAATATTCTCATCCCACACATTACTTTACATTAAACAAATGAATTCTTTAATTCCCGTACCCAACCCCAAATGTGATAGATATTCAGAATAAGAGGGAGTATTTGATTTGATTGGAAAATTGGAGAATATAATGTAATTTAATTTTTGAACTGTAATTATTTTTCGTGTTTGTGATTTTTTGTTTTTCGGATTTATTTTTTGGACTGTGCTATATCGTATTTTATTGAAACGTTGTACACAGTTATTTATATTTTCGATGAACAATAATTTGATCGTATCGTATTTTATTATGATAATGACGAAATATAATACTAGAATCGATTACGTAATTAGGAATGAGAAATCTGACCTTATGAACGAGGGAAATTAAATTAAACTAAAAGTTAATGAGTCAATCGGAATGAGTTAAATTGTGTTTCATTTTCTTTTATTGATATTGAGATAAATGATGAAACTCAAAATTTAATTTTAACAAGAAACCTACTCAACATCAGGTACTGAAATAATTTAATGGATCGACTCATTTTGTTACCCATAAATCGTTTCGATTATATACGGAATGATAAAATTAAAAATTTGTGGATGAATAGGCTATTTACAGATCATGATTTTCATTTTCGGTTGAGGATGACTTTACAAACTAAGGCTTCCAGCAAGAAAACTATAATTTTTTCTGCATTTTTGTACTTCTTCCTTCTGCCCAATTTACAGGGAAAAAAAGAGTTCAAAAAACGAACACGCATCCAATTTTTCGGCCCATGCATCAATTAATGAATCGACTTGATAAACATTTGCCAAAACCATCCAATGATCTAACTTTCAGAGGTCTCCTTTGGATGATGATCTTTTCCGATGTCGAGCACCTGTATACCGGGGAAAGTTCAATGTCGTGTCGACTAGGCTTTCTCCTTCACCCCAATCCTCAGAAGATGCGTCCTGTGACTTCCCTTTCATGGGGTCTCTGAAGTCAAACCCATCATCAGCATCGCTACTACTAATACTTCTATGTGTATACTGAGAAATTGAGGAATTCAGGTGGCTTAAACTGTCTGCAGTTATATGGCTGATGTCTGACATGGATTTTGCTGGTGGAGGTGGTTTGAAGAATAAGATTACCACCGCAATATCGTCTGTGCGTGATGATGGGAACCGGCTTTTCCAAGCTCGAATGGCATGTACTGCTAGGAACTTTGCTGCAAGTGATCGCTTTCTTGCCGATGACACAATCTTTACTACTTCAAAGTTGGTTAGCACATCCCAAATCTGAAATATTGCAAAGTGTTAGTTGTGTGGGTTAGATTTTAGACTATTAATATAACTTAAATGACACAACCCGGCCAAGTTAATGGCACGCCAGAAGCACAACCTAACTTCAAATAACAAGACCTGACTCAATCAAACACCTATTGCATCATATAATCGAAATATCTTTGCCTGTGATCAACCTGATGAGAATCCTGTTTAGAAAGTCTAACTCCATTATCCTATGGAAGTTAATTAGAGATAATGTGAGATAGAGTTGCTTACCCCATCGGTAGCAAGCACCACAAACTCGTCTTGTTCAGTCAACTTGCGGAAAAATACTTGAGGTACGGGAATGAGACCGTAATCTTTGAGACAAAAATCACCAAAAGCTCTTGTCATTGCAAGGCCAGGGCTGTCTTCATCAGGCAACCATAATCTAAGTACATGAGGCTCTTGTTCAAGAGCAAAAACTCTTCCCTTGCACCTCCTTACTCTCTCTGCTTCCTTTGGAAGGCTTGGCTTCAAATCCAATGTCAACTGAACTGGTATTACTTCGCCTCTATCCCCTCTTGAGCACATTACTGCTCTCGAATCCCCCAAGTTGCCGATTATTAGGTGATCTTCCTGCAAAGGAGAACAACTTGTAAATGTTAGCAGTATGAGTAACCAATTTTGGGCATTGGGGTAATGTTTTTGTTAATATTGACACAGTGTTGTTTCCACTTCCAATCGAACCAACGTTACAAGTATTGACTCGATAACTTCATCAGCAAAGAACTAGGGAGTATGATTTTACCTGTTTAACAATAGTGACAGCAGTAGTACCACTGCAATAGCTCTCGATTGAGGGGTCGACACTTAACTCATTGTCCACCTCTCTAAAAGCCCTCAATAAACAAGACTTCCATGTGTGGAAAACCGAGTTTGTTTCAGAATCATCCCCATCATTGACAGTTTCAACATCCCCATCTTCACCAGAGGCACCGGGATCCTTGTGGTTACGCCCTGTGGTTTTGATGTGGGCTTGAGCAGCAGAGATCCTGACCGGTAGCTGGTCACGAACTGCCCGAGCCACCTTGTGCCCATTTGGCCCATGACCATCAAACACCCCACAGAAGTACACTTCTTTTTCTCCGGTAAACTCCTGTACATAACAGTTATACTTTAAGATCACCCTAGTAATTTGGAACACTCGTCTATATTAATCAGAAGATATAAGCAGTCGGAACCCTCAACGTGCATGTTTTAGAATTGGTGTCGTATAAAATCACTGTATAATACAACATAGTTATTATTGTTATACTCCGTATTTAAATTGACGCGTTATAATCAGTGGCGGATGCAGGATTTGACGTAGGGTGGGCACGAATTTTTTTTCGACAAAAAATTTCTTTAATTTATAACGCAATTTTTTGTTTTGGATTTTGTTCTATAATATTATGGTATAATGTTTAAAATGAAACGAAAAAAAAATCTCAACGGATGTTTTTAACCTTACAGAATAAAGAATTTAATATATTATTAAGAATAACAATATATATTGGTACAATGTTTCAATCTCAGTAATTGTCTAAAAGAATAATTTGACAAGTATGTTTAATAATGATATAATAAATTTTAATAATCAAATGAACAATCAATAGTAATGGTGTAGTGGTTAACTTGTTAGTTTAGTACCTTGAGGTTCAAGGATCAATCCTCTCAACAAGCAATTTTTAAGATGGCCCAAAAATAGTTTTTTGAATAAAAATGTCATTGGTAAGATTTGAACCTAAATCTCCTTTGCATTAGGACAATACTCTACCACTTGAGCTACAAAGTTACTTTGATATTTATTGACACTTATATATAATTATTTTCTGAAACTCGGGGGAGGGCACGTGCCCACCCTTTCCCTCCCCCAGATCCGCCCCTGGTTATAATATGACTATTATACAACCACGGAGCTTTTGTGCATGGTTGCATGGATAATTATGAGTTGGGTCTTGTAAGACGATTTGCCATCCAAAAGGGTGAAAACGCCAGAACTAACGAGTATGCAAGACAAACCCATTAGGTGATGTTACAATGTACATTGGCACTTATTGCGAGTTCGTCTACCCATATAAAAAAAATTCAGAAGAAAATATTTGTGAAACATCCGAGATAACATGAACACTAGCAGGTTGCAGACGAGTAAATTCGTAATGTATTAATGAAGTTGTGAATAAATTAAGCATCTGATGATTTATTTACCTCCCAAATAGTCATTGCATCCTGATTAATTCCTTTCTTCCCTTGTAATGTTGCCATTGAAACAAAGTCTGAAAATCCTTGGAGCCGAATAGAAGCTCCATATTCTCCATTGGTGACATTGTTTTCGTGCTCACTTTCATTTTCATAAACTGCGATTTGTCGGTCACCATATCTTCCAAAGTTAACCTCTTTGCTGCAACAAGCTCCCATCTTGCTGCCAACCCAACACAATATAATATGGCTACAACAATGCAATCCTTCACAGATATACACTTTCCGTAATTTCAAACTTTAGTATGATAACAAAACAAATATTGCATTTTCTGGAAAAGATGATTATAAATTTAAGCTTGTGATTTGTTGGGATCTCTCTTTTTTCTATCAAAGAGGATCAAGAGAAAATCTGGTAAATGATTATGAAAATATGTTAAAAATGCCATGAATTTTGCTGTGTACTATTTCTGAACCCCTGATTTTATGGATTAAAATCACTATATTTAGCTGCAATCATATTCATCTCTAGTTTATATTCAAATAATTGATGCATTGATGATTGCATGCTGCTAAAAATAGTTATAAAAAGTTTGTGTCCGAAACTTGTTGATTTCGATTATATGTATTTGATGCAGCAAACAGGCATGTCATCGGAATATCGGATGACTATGTTAGCCAGATATCTACATCAATTTAGATATTGTGACAAATTAGCTTGTCGGGAACGCTACAATTTATGAGCTAGCACCTTTTTTGGGCAGCCGATACAGATACACGTTGGATATGGAAAAATTCATACACCACTAGCATGTATATAATCCTAGTTCCATGATAACGTATTCCAAAATAGCCAAGCATTCTAGCTCTATTGTCGAATCCAAGCCAAGACAAGGGGTGAGTGAACTTGGCGGAGTACAACCGCTAAATAATATTTCAATCTCAATATCGATTCAAGCTCCAACAATATAACCAAAGGTCTCTCCGGACCATATCAAAACGGCACTCAGGCCATCGATTCAATATCAACAATTAATCTCAATTTTAACATGCTATCGTCAAACTTCAACAACTGTGTTCAACACTTAGGCCAAAGCCTAAGTTACTCACCCACGAGTCATAGGTCAAAAGAATCGACAATAGCAACACCATATACCAGTAAAATCCACCTCCAATATACCCAAGTGGCCCAGTCACAGCTCAACCATGGTCTACTCACAAGGGTAAGGCATACTACTGATTTGATACACTTATAATAGCATACGCTAGCAGCTCCAATTAAATTTCAACTCATATCTCACTGCAAGCTATTCACATGTATGAACATACAACTTCTACTAATAAGAAGATCTCTAATATAACACCGTGTCGCTTAAACATGAATTTTTTGGTGTTTTGGAGTTATTTACCCAATTAATTGGGTAATTAGTGTTCTTTTAAAACTATTTTGAGTTATAGTGTCCACGTGACAGTTTTTGCGTTTTTTTTAGATTTGTTGGTAAGCCGCTATACTTCTTAGCGGCTTTACCTTTGTTTTTTTTTTTTTTTTTTTTTTTTTTTACAGAAACTTACAGGAGGTTTTGTTTTTGCGAAGGAACGGACAGGAGGGAAGCCGCTATACTTCTAAGCGGCTTTGCCTAAATCTTAAAAAAAAAAAAGAGAACTCGCTTAGCCGCTGAGCTTCCTAGCGGCTTTGCTGGGTCTATAAAAAAAACCGCAACTTTTCTCATTCAGCATTCATCACTCGAAAAAAATCCCCAATTACAAAACATAAAACCCTAATTTTCGCCCCTTTCTATTTGTCTCAAATCCATCCATTTTTTGTTCTTATAATTGTTCCTCATCATCCTATTTTCATCTAAAGGTATCAATTCATGCTTTATTTATGTATTAATTCATCATAAGTTATTATTTTGGTGTGATTTAGCATTATCCCCAATTTCCTAATTAGTTTAGTTCTTGATTATTAGCTTAGTTCATTTGTTTTATTGTTCAAATTAGTTGTTATATATAGTTTATTATTTACAATGGAAGTAAATAATTACCCATTAACATGTTGGTGGAATGGTGAAATTGTTGTTAATGGTGAAGAGGTTAGTTATAAGGGTGGTTGTGAATGCTTTGTTTTTGTTAGTAGTAATATTAGTTTTAATGAGCTTGAGGATGAAATTTATGAGTCATTAGAGGTAGATAGAACAAAATTTGAACTTATTATCAAAATGAAATATCCAAGTGTAAGAGGTTACAAAGTAGTATCATTGAGTAATGATCGTAGTTTGAAAGCATTGTGGCTAATTGTGTGTCAATCAAAAGCTTTATCCATGGATTTGTTCATCGAGTTAAAGTCTCTTGAAAATCCTCAAACATCTCAACAACCTTTTACTATGTCATTCACAAATATGCTTAGCCAAATTGACGAACCTAATTGGCAAGTGTGTTTGTCAACTAATAATGTTGACGAAGCGTCCATATTAGATGCTAATATTTTTGGAGATGAGATTGAAAATGAGATTGAGGAGGAGGATGCTATGTTTGAGTTGAGTGAGGATGAGGATGATATGGTGGACGTTGTTTCTCAAGCATGTGCTAATACCCAATTTATTGAACTCGGATCGATAGATGTGGGACTTGAAAATAATTGGTATAAATCTAGTGTGGATCCATTTAGGAATAGGGATGAATTTATGGTTGGACAAAATTTTGGAAGCAAGGAGATTTTGCGACAACTTGTTACTGTTGGGAAATGTGTCCTCAACAATAGTGCGATCACGTAATTAAATCTCATAACGAGAATGCGCAAGGGATGATACGAATTATTAGTCAACTAACCAACATTAATCGGTAATGATTGGCTAGCTAGAGTTTGACATTACTGTCGTATGACGGTGATGGTCAGTTGATCCCTTTAGGTCACACCTTTAGGACAATTCCCTTAATTGATAAAGTGATCAAATGTATATTGATACGATTTGATCATATTCCTTAAACTCGTGTATCGAGAAATTAGAGGTTAAATCTTAATGTAAGATTTATGTTTAAAATTGAAACGTGTCAATTGTTAAACATTAAACGATATTTTAAGATATCGTAATTAGAATGAATTGGGTTGAGATTAATACAAAGGTTGTAAATCGTATTGACGATAAAATATTATTTTACAATGGTAATTTCGAATTACTTGTCAATTAATAAATATGATTTATTTGACATAATATTTATACGATAAATATTTATATGCTTTGTAAAATTATAATTTGATTACCTTATGACATATTAGATGTCACATTTCACACAAATTATACAATTGACAAAATTGTAAAATTAAGTCCATTTTATGGACTTAATAGCCGGTTATGGTGAGGGTTAGTGTGAGGTGTTTTAATTGTTAAATACACCATTAATCATTAAGTTTAATGTGTTGCCTAGAGAACACTAACCTAGTAACCACCCTAGTGTCTTGAGAAGTCAAGATGTTCCCTAGTGAGGCTCCCCAAAACCGGCTTCCCCTTCCCAATATGAGCATGCTTAAGTTAATTGTTTAATTAATAAAAGGAGCATGCTTAATATATAGGTGTGTGACAATATATATTCATTCTTCTTCTTCTCCTTCTAAGCTAGCCGAAATTCTACACAAGTAAGGAGAGTTTGTTCAACCTCTAATACTTATTATAAGATAATAAAAATTATACTAAGAGTAGTATTCAAATATTATTCTAATTAGTGAGATTAGAATAAGTTTAAGGAAAATCCGATTCCTAGTCTAGCACACATTAGGGTTCGGTTTATTTGAGGGTTTGTCTTGGTGCATCCGGAGGAGGTATTCTAATTTGGGTACTCGGAGGATCATCCTAGCATATTCTTGGACCGTGTGTAAGGGTTCATTTTCTCCTCTTTCCGCATATAGTAGCATGCATAAGATCTTATAAACGAGTTTATAAATATGTTAATTAAAAGTTATTTAGAGGGTTTTGTTAGTATGACTAAATTAGTTTATGAGCAACTAGTTAAACCTAACAATTGGTATCAGAGCAATAGGTTGTTTGCATGCTTTCCGTTTTCGTTTTTACGGAGTTATTAGGATAACAAAATAAAACTTGATAATTTTCGTTTTGATATATGATATGCACGAAATTAATTTAGCATGATACCTACTGTTTTATAATATGATTTAGAATGTTTGGAATAATTTTTGCATGAATATTGATTATTGGTATGTAATATCTCGGTTTTAATATGTTTTTAATGGTTAAAAATGTTTATTTTGGGAAAAATAGTTAAAATAAGCTTCTGGCCGAGATTTTTCATTATGATATCACATGTATTTTCTATAATATGAATATGAATTTTCGTAAATTATGGACCTTTAAATCGTGTGATATATATTTTAAGTGTTAAAATGCAATAAGATGAATAAAATGGGTTTAAATAGTTATATTATGAATTTGACTATAAAAATTTATGAGGATGTCACATGCGATATTTAAAATTTATGTTGAATTTTCCAGAAATTTATCTCAAATATTGCAATTTTATAGATTTTTAATGTAAAAATCGGGTAATTAGTGACATAATTTCGACTTTAATAGTTTAAGTTGAAATTTGGCCATAAAAATTTAACACGATGTCATATATATTATTTCCAGCATGTATAAAATTTTCGAGAATTTTATCTTATTTTATGCTTGAGAAATACTTTTAAAGGTTAAAATCGTACGATATATGACGTAAATCGTTAAAATTTGCAAATGTTGTTAAAAATGGCCGAAAATGTAACCCATATTATTCATATGTGATATGTTCATCATGAAAATATTCTTGGGAGCCAAAAGTTTCAGATTTGATTTGATTTTATTTAATTTTAATTTGATAAAAAGGTTACATTTAAAATTAATTAAAAGAGTCATGCAATTATTTCGGCTATGGGGCAATGTGCCATTTAATTTTTCTGTCCATATTGTGTTCTTAAAATGTTTTGGAAGGTATAAAAATATTATTAGTATTTAATTTGCATTTATGAAGTTAATTATTGAATTTTCCGACTTAAATTGCTCGTTTTACGTGTTATTTTCGAAATAATAATAAAACCGTATAAAATACTAGTATTTTAACTTTCTGAAAATTTTAAGAACATTCTGGATTTTTCAAAATTTTAATTTTGAATTTTCGAAATTTTTATGACTCTTTTGAATTTTATATTATTTTTCCCGAAAAACCGAGTAATACCGATCAATATTAAAATATATTAAGTTAATTCATGTTCAAAGTTTGAGTAAGACTAAACTTTGAATCCTATGTGAGTTAGGATGATTAACTTAACGATGAAAACCGTTTCATATAATGCATAGTGTTGTTAACCGTTAAAACACGCGATTCCATAAACCGAGGTTTACGATAACTATTTAAATAAGTGTTTTTAAATAGGACGATTTGGCTTAGGATTTGCATGTTAATTCATATTTATATAAGCATAGCATATTTATATTATGAATGTCATGATTTATTTTTACGTAATTTTGGGAATTATGTAATTTACTTAGTATGGCCTTAGTTTTTAAATCGGTATTTCCCGTAATGTAAGGGTTTACCGATTGGGTTGTAATTTTGTGATCTCGTATCACCCAATTGTAATTTATTTCTATTTTATAATGTATAAAGTAGACTAGAAAAGTTGTAATGTTTGTAAAATCCGGAGTTCCTTGAAGACGGTGCCATTCGGAAAGGAGTTCCGATCAAGACGGTGTTTACCTCGAAGTGCGTGCCGCGTGAAGTTCAAGGGACCAAAGGAGTTGGTTTCCGAATTTGTACTCTATTATTTCTTTTCTAGGAAAGGCCATACTTGTTGGGGCTGGTGTCCTTGACAATTAAGTACAATGACTTATTAAATCTCTTTAAGGATCACAAGGGCATACTTTTGTATTATTACCAGTTGATCCACGTTTATCAATAACGGTTGGCTTGCTAGATAAGTTTGACGTTATTGTCATACGGATGGCGGTGGTCAACTGGTCCCTATACGTCACACCTATAGGACACGTTTGAGAGATGTGAAGGTATGAAAATACAGTCACATTTTGCCGGATATGACTAAACGGAGAGCCCTTGAGGTTTTAGATGTGAGATCTGAGGTTTTGGGAGAAGAATGCTCTCAAACCCTAATTTTACTTGAGAATTATGTTACAGTGCAACAAGAGTAACTGATATAAGGAGAGTCCTCCTCCTTATATAGTTATTTCGGCCGAAATTAGAGTTTGGGTAGGAGTGGGCTTTCCACTCTTACCTTATTCTAATTCGTGATTCGACCCAATTAGCTTTAATATATTTCGCGGGTTTATGATTATAAATCGTAACATGTTATCAGATATTAATACAGTCGATATATTAATAATGGTCTGATAAGATACGATATTGTATAATTACCTAAATTAATATAACTGTTTATATTAATACGCGAATATAATATTTAATTAAATATAACCGTTTATATTTAATTTACGAATTATTCTTGTAATCCGTATTAGCTAAAATTATTTAATCCGTATTAAATAGTAATTCTCAACATCTTATTGACTAATTTAATAGTCAATACCTCTGACTAACCGTTTAGTCATATCCGGCAAAATGTGACTGTATTTTCATACCTTCACATCTCTCAAACGTGTCCTATAGGTGTGACGTATAGGGACCAGTTGACCACCGCCATCCGTATGACAATAACGTCAAACTTATCTAGCAAGCCAACCGTTATTGATAAACGTGGATCAACTGGTAATAATACAAAAGTATGCCCTTGTGATCCTTAAAGAGATTTAATAAGTCATTGTACTTAATTGTCAAGGACACCAGCCCCAACAATCTCCCACTTGTCCGTACAAGGGTATGTTCAATGACGTTATCACACTACATGTGGAGGACACAATCTCCAACAAACTCCCACTTGTCCGTACAAGTGTAGGTGCGATAACCGAATCTCATATCCTTTTAAAATTTCTCCCACTCAATGTAAGACAATTTGCATGCTTTTATTTTTGCTTTTATATGTTTGCATGCATAGCCAAATCGTCATACATCGTATCATGCATGTTTCGACCTAGTCGACCTAGTCTTTTATTTTATCGATAATTCACCGACTTAGTTCACTTAAACGGAGATAGATAATAATTTGACTAGATCTCTTACATATAAATATTGAGACTTAGCCTTACCAAAAAGTACGGACCCATGAATCCCTTCTTCACAAAAACGTAGGCTCGGCTACACCGGGGTACTAAAATTGTCACGTTGGGTAAGTGGGGTAATAAGATTACACCTTGAAATTTGGTTGATCTCAACGAAAGTATTCGTAACCGTAGTTGCAATAAGTTCGGGCTAAAGATAATTTTAAGAAAATTGTCGACCGAGAGTTCTAAGCGTAGAACCGATTAAAGAGTTAATCCACCAAATTATACCGATACGGGTTGAATCGGCTACACCGTGCCCGGATTAGTATGGGTTTGGGTCTCGGGATTGTTTACTTAATTGGGTAAGAGATCATTAAGTGAATACATAACTAAACTTGTTAAAGTTTCTAGTTTAAAATTATGAATTTAAAATGATGTTGTTTTTCCTTTTATTATTGTAGTTTAATTTTCAACATCGACTATGGCAACCAACGCTCCACCTCTCACTAACGTATCATGGCTTCGATCCTTTATGGATCGTTGTAAACTCGATAAGCATGGTTCCAATTTTAAGGATTGAGATGCGCAATTACTTTTGGCCGCTCAAGGTGACGATAAGAGTCGTTACCTATCCGAAGCCGCTCCTCCCGCTCCGACCGCTCGTTCATCGGTCAAAACTCGTGAGGCCTATGAAGCCTACATGAAAGAGTCCTCCGCTCTTAAAAATGTGCTCATCTTCTCCATGGAGCCGGATCTCCAAAGGATTATGATTAAGTTGACCACATCATATGAGATATACACCAAGCTTGCGACCATGTTTTCGCAAACTCCAAGGGTGATTCAATATGAGGCGGCTTCCGCCTTCTTTGACATAACTTTCAAGGAAGGGCAAAAGATAAGCCCTCATGTGCTCAAACTAGTTGAGCTCGCGGAGACTCTAAAAGCTCAAGATGTTGATGTTCCCGACTCTCTTATCATTGACCGAGTTCTTCACTCGCTCAATAAGGTTAAGGCGTATGCTCAATTCCGGGTGAATTTCAATATGCGAAACCAAGAGACCTCGTTAGACGAGTTGCATAAGATGCTAGTCCAAGCCGAAAGGGACATGGGACTTCATGAAAGTTCCACCAAAGATGTTTTAAACATCGAAAAGAAAGGGAAAACGAGCTTCAAGAGAAATGCCTCTAAAGGCAAGGGCAAGAAAACGTTCAAGCCCAAGGCGACCAAAGAAAAGACCTTTTCGAAAGGCGCTTCCACCTCGTCTTCAAAAGAGCAAGACAAGTGCCATTATTGCACGAGGATCGGTCATTGGAAGCGAAATTGCCCCAAGTACTTAAGTGATCTCAAAAATGGGAAGGCAACCGCCGTAGGTATTAATTCTCGCGTATAATTCATGTCGTTTATCAACTTATGTATAGTGATACAAATGTGTTGATATTTACCCTTTTTAATTGTTTTAAAGGGCCACCCCCGAATAATGATAAGGGCAAGGAGAAGGAAGCTTGAAGTTCCTTACTTGGATGGCTACGGTAGCATCCAATTGATCGAAGACTTGAAGAGCTAGGCTCTAATTTTCATATCGTCTTCTTTCATATTTTGCATTTATTTATGGAACAATTTAATTTTCTTGTAAGACAAGGATTAAAATCCTAAAACAATGGTTGTAATTTTGGATATTAGTGACTTGGTTTTCAACCCGAGTCACTACTTTTGTTCTTAATCAATGTTTTGATTTCTCAAATAAATTGCAAACCTTGTTTAAACATGAATGATAGTAATTTAATGTTGATACGATCAAGTATAAGAGAATCAAAGAGTTGATTAAAACGGAGAACTACACCCCATGAGATAGATTCAATCAAAATGAGACTATATCAGTTCATTATAAGATTTTCATTTTAAGTGAAAATGAGAATATATTCATCACACCTATCAAACTTCAAACATTCAAATACATTGGTTAATAGAAATAGCTATCCTTATACAAGTAAAGGTTATTGTTAGAAGGATAGAGTGGGAGAAAATATTTCGCTCACAAACCAATGATGAAAATAAAGGAAGGATCTTAGAGAAGATTCTTACTTGGGAGTCTTAAGAAGAGCCCTAAGTGATTTGAAGAAACTACGGGAGGACACTCGAAGAAAGGTTCTTTGTGTTCATTGTTTCATAGAGAGGAAACTTGAAACCCCGTATGAAATCATCGGTAGGAAAACGGTTCCTATGTAGTTATAAAGAAATTATCATGTCATTTTCGTCTCGAGGAAACGAAGACATGATAAGAAGGTAATGAATGATTGAATGGAAACAGATCACTATAGGGATAGTGATAATGATTCAAGTAATAGTTTAACATACGAGAAATGAAATGTTCATTTAAGATATCGAAAGATATTGATTTTAGTGGGAGCGATTTTCATCAAAAGAATTAAGCCTACCATTTAGAGAGGATGGGTGATTCTTTAAGGTGTAAAGAATAAGAGGTTTTCAATTCTAGATGATCAAATACTTTATATCATAAGATGATGGAGCTTACGGGAAGGTTTATTATATGGATAATGAAAGGTCGCCCACTAGAAGTTAGAATGGTTGGATACATTATTCATAATGATGAATGAAACCATTATCAAATAGCCAAGATGAGTGAAAATTATAAAGAATGATGAAATCATAAATAAACTACAATATAGATTTCAGTACATAAGTGACTGTAGAGAGTGATTTTAATCCCTCCAGTATATTGATACGTCACAAGTTATAAGATAACAGTGGGAGCTTTCCTCCGAAAAGGAAACTCAAAATCTAGAAAGAGTTCTAGATATGTACTCAAATAGAATCATATTATACGGGATAATATGAGTATAAAGGAGACCAAAAGTTGTAAGTTTTGCTATCATGAATAAACGTTATTCGCATGAATAAAGGTTATTCGCAAAACACTAATACAAACAGATGATTGTGCATCAAAATGCAATGTAATAGTGTTGACTATTGTTGCATGACAACATCATTTGAGTTATTATTAACTCAAAGTAAAAAGATACTTTGTCAGAATCCAAATGGGTTGTATGAGACAATATTGAACCCCATAAGTGAACTGGATTGACTTAGTATGGCCCCTAGCCGCTTACATGAGGTGACGTCTCAAAGCGACTAGAGTGTGAGGCGATTGATGGCAAGTTCAAGTGCCATAGAGTCATATGTGATGACTAGTCGATCACATAGGCAGACTGTAAGAGACACTCTGTCGGGCAATGTGACCGCTTATAGAGTTCTGGAAATTTTATAGCCGGGTCGTGGCGAGAGCTGCTATAGTATTCTTGTGAGTCAATTCTTAGACTAAAGGCTACTCTCCCAAGATGGTACAGTTTAGGCATAACTTTGATCCATTCTCTACGACTTTTCGTAACTGGAGTCAAATGGGATTGTTTTGGGTTGTGACTAACTGTGACTAGTTGAAGGAAGTAGTGCGATAGAAATTGTCCACCCCTTGTCAGGGTTGTTCAAATCTCAGGGCCACTCGAGGAGAAGTTAACTGGAAATGCGTGGCCACGCTCGGAAGGTATCTATGGTAGATAATTCCGGTCAAACAGTTATTCTCCAGATCGAGGAAACCACTCATGATATGATCGAATGCAAGTACGACCTCAGAGAGACATCTTGCATTGAGTGGGAGATTGTAATAGGACAAGAGAATTGGTGACGCACACTTGTCGAGGACAAGTGGGAGATTGTTGGGAAATGTGTCCTCAACAATAGTGCGATCACGTAATTAAATCTCATAACGAGAATGCGCAAGGGATGATACGAATTATTAGTCAACTGACCAACATTAATCGGTAATGATTGGCTAGCTAGAGTTTGACATTACTGTCGTATGACGGTGATGGTCAGTTGATCCCTTTAGGTCACACCTTTAGGACAATTCCCTTAATTGATAAAGTGATCAAATGTATATTGATACGATTTGATCATATTCCTTAAACTCGTGTATCGAGAAATTAGAGGTTAAATCTTAATGTAAGATTTATGTTTAAAATTGAAACGTGTCAATTGTTAAACATTAAACGATATTTTAAGATATCGTAATTAGAATGAATTGGGTTGAGATTAATACAAAGGTTGTAAATCGTATTGACGATAAAATATTATTTTACAATGGTAATTTCGAATTACTTGTCAATTAATAAATATGATTTATTTGACATAATATTTATACGATAAATATTTATATGCTTTGTATAATTATAATTTGATTACCTTATGACATATTAGATGTCACATTTCACACAAATTATACAATTGACAAAATTGTAAAATTAAGTCCATTTTATGGACTTAATAGCCGGTTATGGTGAGGGTTAGTGTGAGGTGTTTTAATTGTTAAATACACCATTAATCATTAAGTTTAATGTGTTGCCTAGAGAACACTAACCTAGTAACCACCCTAGTGTCTTGAGAAGTCAAGATGTTCCCTAGTGAGGCTCCCCAAAACCGGCTTCCCCTTCCCAATATGAGCATGCTTAAGTTAATTGTTTAATTAATAAAAGGAGCATGCTTAATATATAGGTGTGTGACAATATATATTCATTCTTCTTCTTCTCCTTCTAAGCTAGCCGAAATTCTACACAAGTAAGGAGAGTTTGTTCAACCTCTAATACTTATTATAAGATAATAAAAATTATACTAAGAGTAGTATTCAAATATTATTCTAATTAGTGAGATTAGAATAAGTTTAAGGAAAATCCGATTCCTAGTCTAGCACACATTAGGGTTCGGTTTATTTGAGGGTTTGTCTTGGTGCATCCGGAGGAGGTATTCTAATTTGGGTACTCGGAGGATCATCCTAGCATATTCTTGGACCGTGTGTAAGGGTTCATTTTCTCCTCTTTCCGCATATAGTAGCATGCATAAGATCTTATAAACGAGTTTATAAATATGTTAATTAAAAGTTATTTAGAGGGTTTTGTTAGTATGACTAAATTAGTTTATGAGCAACTAGTTAAACCTAACAATTGGTATCAGAGCAATAGGTTGTTTGCATGCTTTCCGTTTTCGTTTTTACGGAGTTATTAGGATAACAAAATAAAACTTGATAATTTTCGTTTTGATATATGATATGCACGAAATTAATTTAGCATGATACCTACTGTTTTATAATATGATTTAGAATGTTTGGAATAATTTTTGCATGAATATTGATTATTGGTATGTAATATCTCGGTTTTAATATGTTTTTAATGGTTAAAAATGTTTATTTTGGGAAAAATAGTTAAAATAAGCTTCTGGCCGAGATTTTTCATTATGATATCACATGTATTTTCTATAATATGAATATGAATTTTCGTAAATTATGGACCTTTAAATCGTGTGATATATATTTTAAGTGTTAAAATGCAATAAGATGAATAAAATGGGTTTAAATAGTTATATTATGAATTTGACTATAAACATTTATGAGGATGTCACATGCGATATTTAAAATTTATGTTGAATTTTCCAGAAATTTATCTCAAATATTGCAATTTTATAGATTTTTAATGTAAAAATCGGGTAATTAGTGACATAATTTCGACTTTAATAGTTTAAGTTGAAATTTGGCCATAAAAATTTAACACGATGTCATATATATTATTTCCAGCATGTATAAAATTTTCGAGATGACTAAATTAGTATGACTAAATTAGTTTATGAGCAACTAGTTAGTATGACTAAATTAGTTAGTATGACTAAATTAGTTAGTATGACTAAATTAGTTAGTATGACTAAATTAGTTTATGAGCAACTAGTTAAACCTAACAGTTACATCTTACAACGTCGCTAGAAATCACGTTTATAAAATTGCCGAGTCAAGACCTCATACCGTGACTTACAAGTGTAATAGGCAACCTTTAGCTTGTAAATGGTATTTGGGAGCGAGTCAAAAAAATTTATACTCGAAAGTTTTCACAATTGTGTCATACAAAGGGCCACATGAAGCTTCTTGTGTGGTTCGAAAACCATCTCTTGATCATCCTAATTTGAAGGGGGATTTCATAAGCAATGCTATTAAGCATCTTGTGAAAGAAGATTGGGGGGCTAAGGTTAGTTTGTTAAGGGCATCCATAACTAAGGAATTCAACTTCAAGATTTCGTATTGGAAGACTTGGATGGCAAAACAAAGGGCCTTAGCGGATCTTTATGGAGATTGGGAGGAGTCTTATGCGTTTCTTCCCCGTTACCTAGATGCTTTAAAAGAGGTTAATCCGGGAACCGCCGTCCATTTCGTCAATAAGCCTACTAATGATCCCAATGTCCATCAATTTGATAAAGTCTTTTGGTCATTTGGTCCTTCAATCAAAGGTTTTCTTCATTGTAGGCCCATTATTACCATAGATGGCACTCATCTTTATGGTAAGTATCGTGGGGTTATGTTGATTGCAATGGGAGTTGATGCGAACGAGCAACTATTTCCATTAGCATTTGCCATATGTTATTTGTTCAATTTTGTAGAGCGGTGGTCATGTATTCAACTACAACAAAGCTACAACTATGCTGAATAACATGCCGGATGATGTACCAATAGCTCATATGGACTTGGCGCGTGAGATGCAACAAATGTCGCTTCAGTGCTTGCAACAAACGGGACAAGGGTACCGTGTCCAACCGTTTGAGGCCGACAATCCTAGCCCACAAGATCAAATGACACCTAGATATGACTTTCGTCACTTGGACCATAAACTTAGCCAAGAGGAAGATACTCCTAGCGTTTCAACTTCAAGACCGAGGACAAAGAGGACTCGCAGGAGATTGGGATAGTGTGAATGCATGTATTGCAAACTTGTATGAAACTTAGGATTTGTGATGGTTATTAACTTTAGATTTCAGGATTTGTATGATTTTCGGAATTGAATCATGTTTTTTTACGTCAAAACTTTGTCCTTCAAGCACGAATTGGGTTTTTCGGAAATGGGAGTTGTATTTGAAACATGTTTTTCTACGTTTACTCTGTCGGAAATTTGAAGCATGGGAGTTTGTATTTGAAGCATGTTTTTCGGAATGGGTGTTAGAGTCATTAATAGATGAACAAAATGTTTGCGTTTTTTTTTTTGCATTTCTCACCAAAGCCGCCAACAACCTAGGCGGCTTACCCTATTTCCTTATTATTTCCCCAGCCATAAACCTCCTGGAAAATGTAGCTTTTTTTTTTGGACTTTCTCAACAAAGCCGCCAACAACCTAGGCAGCTTTGCCTTTTTTTTGTTTTCTTCCACAAAGCCGCCAAAGTCCTCAGCGTTTTTCTTCAATATCCGTCTTTCTTTCCAATCAAAACCTCCTGTAAGTTCTGTCAAAAAAAAACAAAGGTAAAGCCGCTAAGAAGTATAGCGGCTTACCAACAAATCTGAAAAAAACGCACAAACTGCCACGTGGACACTATAACTCAAAATAGTTTCAATAGAACACTAATTACCCAATTAATTGGGTAAATAACCCCAAAAAACCAAAAAATTCCTTAAACATAGTGTTGGAAATAACACATAGTACCGGTGCAGTTATAAATTCTTTTCGAAGTCAATTGCAACCATCAAGAGAAAAAGAGACAAAATGTAAGTAAAAAAATTAACAAATTTAGGGCCTACCAATAAAAATACCATTTAAATCACCAACAACTGAGATTGAAAATACCCAATATGTAAAATTGTGATGAGATGATAAACAACAGAAGAATAATAAGGCTTCACTCTTAGAAAAATAACTTATTATTATAATATTATAAAGTCCAAAAATTCCAATCCTGCTGTCCTAATAAATCATAATGTATCATACTTTCTACTTTATTCAACATACAGGTAAATTAAACTGCTAACTAGATTACAAATTCTCAAGGTAACTCATTATCGCCTCGACTCAACGATTCCTAGACAATCTCGCACCAGCACGGTACCACTCTTTCCTCTCTGTTAGTGATTTTGATCACAAGGTCATTTAAATGTATTCGGGTTTTCGTGTCAAAATCGGTTTGAACTCGTAATCGATCTAATGTGAGTCGGAGAGTACGGAGGGTTCGCTCATATAATCGGAATTATCGAGTTCGTGGTTAAAGAGGATAAGGGACACTTTTTATAAGAATATACATTCGGATGTATATACATTCAAATATTCCGTCTTAGGGAATATACATTCAGATAATTAATTGGGATACCTTCATTCATTGATGCACCAATGTACTTAGCCTTCTTGTTTTCTGAATAGTTAGCATAGGGAAAGGTCTTCTTCATTAATCTCTTCCCTTTTGTTTAGTATATAAGGATGTTGAATGTATGTGTATTTGCATCTGATTATATACAAAAGTTCTCAAGCATTTCCCATATTTCTTTTCTTTGTTTATCATGGCATCAGAGCGGGTTTTAATTCTATCCTAATCCCGTAAATCTGTCTCTTCCATTTCGCCTCTCTTCACAATGACAAAAATTGACAATTCTGAAAATGCCATATTCGAAACCAAAACAATTCCAACCTCATCACCATTATTCTTACATCCTTCCGAAAGTCCGAGTCTCAAATTAACCTCAATCATTTTCAATGGTGAGAACTACGATCTTTGGGCTGACGCGGTTAAAAATGGTCTCGAGTCAAAGATTAAATTAGGAATTGTTGATGGCTCAGTACCGCAACCAGGGGAAACCGCGGAAGATTACGAAGTCGTGGCTTGGCGTCAGTGCAACGCCATGATAAAAGCTTGGTTACGGAGCGTAATTGACAAGAAATTACACCCAAGTATTGCCTTCTCTGGAACAATTACCGAAATCTGGGCAGAACTCAAAGAACGGTATGCAGCCGGTAATGCAGCACACATTCATCAATTGAAGAGCGATCTGGTTGCATGCAGACAAGGTAATCGTTCTGTTGTCGATTATTACACAAATTTAAAATCATTGTGGGATGAACTCGCCACATATTCAAGCGTCCCTACTTGCACTTGTGGGGTTGCTGAGATATTCCTCAAAGAAAAAGAAGAAGAAAAAATTCATCAATTCATTACGGGTTTAAACAATAATTTGTATGATAACATTCGTTCTAATTTATTGATGGATGACGATCTCACCTCCCTGAATCGTGTATATGGGGTCGTATTGAGAGAGGAACGTCATGAGGCTGTTATTCGAATCCGTGAAGAACCGGCTGCTGAAGTTGCGATGAGTGCAAGCTACAACAATGGCCGAAGCTCCGTCCCGCATTCTGATTTGAAGGAACAAGACCCACCACGCTGCACACACTGCAATAAGTGGTACCACACAGAAGCAAACTGTTGGGAGAAGTTGGGTATCCACGGCAGGGGTCGCGGCAGGGGGCGACGAGGAGGCCGCAGTGGCCGTGGAGGACGTGGCTCAGGAAATAATGGTCATACCGTAAATGCCACCACAACTACTGATGAAGGTACTGTTGGAGCTTGTGTCCTCCACATGTAGTGTGATAACGTCATTGCACATACCCTTTTACGGACAAGTGGGAGATTGTTGGGGCTGGTGTCCTTGACAATTAAGTACAATGACTTATTAAATCTCTTTAAGGATCACAAGGGCATACTTTTGTATTATTACCAGTTGATCCACGTTTATCAATAACGGTTGGCTTGCTAGATAAGTTTGACGTTATTGTCATACGGATGGCGGTGATCAATTGGTCCCTATACGTCACACCTATAGGACACGTTTGAGAGATGTGAAGGTATGAAAATACAATCACATTTATGCCGGATATGACTAAACAGTTAGTCAGAGGTATTGACTATTAAATTAGTCAATAAGATGTTGAGATTATTATTTAATACGGATTAAATAATTTTAGCTAATACGGATTGCATGATTAATTCGTAAAATTAAATATAAACGGTTATATTTAATTAAATATTGAATTTGCGTATTAATATAAACAGTTATATTAATTTGGCCAATTATACAATATCGTATTTTATCAGACCATTATTAATATATCGACTGTATTAATATCTGATAACATGTGTGCGATTTATAATAAATACCCGCAAATTATATTTTAGCAAAATGGGTCGAATCATGCATTGGAATAAGGTAAGAGTGGAAAGCCCACTCCTACCCAAGAGCAATCTCGGCCGGCCAAGTATTACAAAAGGAGATAACTTCTCCTTTTGTGAGACTACTGATTGTTTTACTGATTAAAACAGATCTCAAGAATAATTAGGGTTTTGAGAACATCTTTTTCCCAAAACTCAAATCTCACATCTAAAACCTCAAAAGGCTCTCCCCATATTGCAAGGCAATTGGAGAGTATTTTCTAGCACACGCGGCATCATCTCAATCAAGTCTTGGGTGCAAGTTATAGGAGAGAATTACTTTAATTCCTGTTCTTAGGCCATAAGCACAAAGGACCAAAGGTTGATTTCTTTTTCATGCTTTTAATTAACTTATGACTATAATCACAATTGTATGTTTCATTATAATCCTGCAAGTTTGGGGCGAATACATGCTTTATTCCCCACAAGTGGTATCGGAGCCAGGCCATGAAAATTTTACCTTTGTGTTTTTTCGTAAGTTTTAAAACTTGAAAAATCGTCTTCTGCCGCTAAGTCGGTCGATCGACCCCCCGTTGCGGTCGGTCGACCGCCTCCTGCGTGTTTTTCTGTTTCGACAATTCATCTTTTGTGAGAAATCGTGTTCAGAAACTCGGTTTCGTGTTTTGTGGTCGGTCGACCAGTTTTTCGGGTCGGTCGACCATTCTGCTTTTAAAAAAAAAAAAAAATTTCCGCCAGGTGGTCGGTAGACCTGTTTATTGGGTCGGTAGACCACCCCTGTAACAGACTCGTTTTTTTTATTTTCCGGAAATAACATGTTTTATTTTCACATGGCCTTTAGTAATATACTATATACGGAAATAGTATATTATTAATTTTGTGAAACGGTTCACCCTCGTTTGATACATATTATTTTAAAACGGTTTAAAATAATAGGATTATAAACTTATTAAAATTAAAGTGGTTAAAACGGTATAATCACATAATTTTAATCCTAAAAGGTGGTTTGGTAAAAATTTGTTAATCATAATAACAGTATTATGTCATGAATGAATTTTGTTTTAGTTGATGCATTTTATTTATCGTCTTGTTGAATGCCTTGTGAATGCTTTCAATAACGTATTTAATTTTTGCAAACGGTTGTAACTTAGTGTGGCCTTAGAAGATTGTGTCACCGTAATGATGGGACACAATCTTGCTTGTAATTTTGAGATCTTGAATCTCCGTTTTGGGTTTTTGCCATGTAATTACTTTTGTATTTAAATTAGATTGTATCTAGGACTACTTGTGTAATTTAAATTAGTAATTTTGTGAAGACCAAAGACAAGACGGAGACCGGATGCTCACTCCCGCTGCAAGGACCAAGATGGAAGATAAAGACAAGCTTCGAGGGTCCAACGGTGGATTCCAAGTTGTTTTATGTTTATTTTGGTAGGATAGGCCACACTAGGACTTTTTATTTACGTTTATTGCTTTCATTTTATGCTTTCATCGATAATAGCTTGCATCATATTCCGCCTAAAAACCAAACCACCTATATCATGCCTGAAAACTAACTCATGTAGAGGTTACGCGTTAGTTTTCTGTGACAATACAGATGTCACATGTCAATTGCAAAGCCATCACTTTATTTAATTCATTCACGCATATGCTAGATATTAGTTCACTTAATATGAATAAATAAAAGTTGATGGGGTCTTCCTCGTATAACAAAAAAATTGAGACTAGTCTTTATAAATCAGCCTCCCATGAATCCCTTCTTCGTCGGTAGGCATAATATGACCCCTTCTACGTCGGGTAAGTGGGAACAGATGATTTATTTTATCTCAACATCATGGTCACTCGATACTATCTAGTGACTGAGATGGACTAATAGATAGGATATACAGAAATCTATCGACCAAGAGTTCCAACGGTGGAATTAGCCAAACTGTGGGCTTATCAATATACGGAAATTGAGTCTTGGGATCGTTTATATAATTCTTGAGGGAGATCAATTATATAAATGCATGAGTCTACGAGTTTAAATTCAATTTAATATAGACTTAAATCACAACAATAAGTTGCTTATATGGTTTTGTTTTATCTTCTTTTTCAGTGTAGAACACGTTCATTAAAACTGTTGTATAACTAAAATGGCTGGTGAAGACCCAATGCCAAGTGCCAAGCTAGCACGTGAATCCTGGCTAAAGGCCTTCATGGACTCCATGAAGCAGTCAACTAGACTGAGGAATGATGGGTCAAACTTCTCTGACTGGGAGGCAGCACTACGGAATGCTGCCATTGCTGACGGAAAGCTTAAGTATTTAACTGAGCCCATTCCGGCACACCCAGGAACTGGAGCTAGAGCCAACGAAGTTCGCGCTCATAGCGACTTCGTTATGGAAGCGGGTGCGATAAAGAACGTACTCATCTATGCAATGGAATCAAATTTGCAAAGACGCTTCATATCCCATGGTGCAAACAAGATTTTCACCACGCTCTCTAACGAATTCTCCAAAGCTCCGAGAATCGTTTCTTATGAGCATACCTGTCGCTTCTTTGAGGCGAAACTCCAGAAGGGCCAAGCTGTTAGACCACATATTCTCAACATGATTGAGAATATCGAGAAACTGGAGACCCTGAACTGCAAGATCAGTGAGAACATAATCGTTGATCGTATGCTTCATTCACTTCATGATGGGTTCGCCCTCTTTAGGGCCAACTACTACATGAACGACATGAAGAAGACTCCTCATGAGCTCCACTCCCTTCTCGTACAGACTGAGAAGGATCTGAAATTAAGTGGGAGCATGAAGCAGGATGTTCTCATGATCTCCAGGTAGGGAAAGGGTAAAGGGAAGGCTAAAGCTCAGGGCGACCTAGCAGTAGGTAAGCCCAGGTTCAAGAAACCAGGATTTACTAAGAGTGGGCCAGGTGAGTCGAGCAACTCACAGGGCAAGACTAAGAGCAAGGATACTAGCTTGGAATGTCACCATTGCAACAAGACTGGGCATTGGAGGCGCTCATGCCCCGTGTATCGTGAGGACATTAAGGCAGGCCGTGTTACTCCTGTTGGTATGTCTTCTTCTTCTTTTATTCACATGATTGAGATTAACCACGCAAGTTGCGGAACTTGGGTACTTGATACTGGTTGTGGTTCTCATCTATGTAATCATGTGCAGGGCCTCCGAAACCAAGAACCCCTAATCAAGGGTGAGGTGGACCTGCGTGTCGGGAATGGAGCACGCGTTGCTGCAGTCTCGAAGGGAACATACGTGATCCAGCTTCCAAGTGGATTCGAGTTATTTTTATATAACTGTTATTATGTTCCGAGTTTGTCCAAAAACATTATTTCAGTTTCTGCGCTTGACAAACTCGGCTTTTCATTTGTAATAGAGAATAATAGCTGTATTTTCTCCTTACACAATATGATTTATGGCAAGGCAGTTTCCATGAATGGAATTTATGTTTTAGATCAAACCACCGAGATATTACATGTGAATAATAAAAGATTAAAGGTAGGTGACAAAAATCAAACTTACTTATGGCATTGTCGTATGGGACACATAAATGAGAAACGCGTAAAACAGCTCATACAGAACGGAGCTATCTCGCCCTTTGATTTCGAATCATATGGCACGTGTGAATCATGTCTCATCGGCAAAATGACTCGTATTTCATTCAAAGGTGTTGGAATGCGCGCTGCCGACCTATTAGGACTCATACATACGGACGTATGTGGCCCTATGTCGATCAACGCACGAGAAGGCTATAGGTATTTCATCACTTTCACGGATGATTTGAGTAGATATGGCTATGTCTACTTAATGAAGCGCAAAAGTGAATCCTTTGACAAGTTCAAAGAATACCAGAATCGGGTACAGAACCAACTGGGTAGAAAGATTAAAGCACTACGTTCTGATCGTGGTGGTGAGTATCTTTCACACGAGTTTGATCAACACCTTAAAGACTGTGGCATCGTGCTACAGTTAACTCCACCTGGAACACCACAATTAAATGGTGTGTCCGAACGGAGAAATCGAACTCTACTCGATATGGTTCGATCCATGATGAGTCACACCGTCGTGCCTGATTCATTGTGGGGCTATGCTCTTTTGTCGGCCGCTCTAATACTTAACCGAAGTCCGTCTAAAGCTTTTGACAAGACTCCATACGAATTATGGAAGGGAACGGTCCCTAACTTGTCCTTTATACGGGTTTGGGGCTGCGAGGCTTATGTCAAGTGGAGACACGAGGATAAGCTCGGCCCGCGATCGGTCAAGACATACTTTATAGGTTATCCAAAGGGAACTTTTGGTCATTACTTCTACTCGCCAACCGAACAACGTGTTTTTGTTGCGGCCAGTGCGACGTTCTTAGAGAAAGAATTTCTCGAGAACAAGTCGAGTAATAGAACCTTCGATTTATCGGAGATTCAAGAACCAACTACCGAGCAACCATTGGAGGAAACAGTTCCTTCAACCGAGGCTGCGGTAGATATTCCTGAGGAACCTAGGAGGTCGGGAAGAGTCTCCATTCCTCCGGACAGATACATTGGTATGGTCGAGGAAGACGATACAGATGACGTCTTACTCCTAGAGGGTAATGAACCCACAACCTATAAAGGTGCCATGACCAGTTCTGACTCAAAGCTATGGCTAGAAGCCATGCAATCCGAGATGGACTCCATGTATGAGAACAACGTGTGGGATCTTGTGGACCTACCTGCAAAGGTATGTCCCCTTCAATGCAAATGGCTTTACAAGATAAAGCATGCCGTGGAAGGACAACAAGATATCCACAAGGCTAGACTAGTTGCTAAAGGTTTCACTCAAGTGCCAGGCTTGCATTATGATGAGATCTTTGCACCCGTAGTCATGCTACGTTCCATTCGGATAATCTTAGCGATCGCCGCATTTCATGATTATGAAATATGGCAAATGGACGTTAAAACCGCCTTCTTAAACGGTTATTTGGAGGAAGAGTTGTACATGGTACAACCCGAGGGTTTTATCGATCCAGCACATCCTAAGAAAGTTTGCAAGCTTAAGCGTTCCATCTATGGACTTAAGCAAGCATCGCGGAGTTGGAATCATCGCTTCGACCAAGTGATAAAAGAGAATGGATTCATTCGATCAGTCGAGGAACCATGTCTCTATATCAAGTCGAGTGGGAGCAAGATTGTATTCCTAGTACTGTATGTCGACGACATACTCTTGATTGGGAATGACATACCTCTCCTATCTTCGGTTAAAGCATGGTTGAAAAACCATTTCCAGATGAAAGATCTGGGAGAGGCACAAAGAATTTTGGGCATCCGTATCTACAGGGATAGATCACGACGGATGTTGTCTCTCAGTCAGGAGTCTTATATAGATAAGATTCTAGAGAGATTCAGTATGACGAACTCCAAGAAAGGGTTCCTTCCTATGACTCCTGGGCTTCACTTGAGCAAGACTCAAGAAGCTAAGTCACTGGAAGAGAAAGAGCGCATGAGTCGGATTCCTTATGCTTCGGCAATAGGATCGATCATGTATGCCATGATATGCACACGTCCTGACGTTGCATATGCATTGAGTATGACAAGTCGATTCCAAGCTCATCCAGGTGAACAACACTGGATGGCCGTGAAAAAAATTCTTAAGTACCTACGGAGGACTAAAGATTGGGGATTGACTTACGGAGGCGACTCGACGCTCTGCGCCACGGGTTACGCAGATGCTAGCTTCCAAACGGATCGAGATGACTCGAAATCTCAGTCTGGATTCGTTTTTACTCTTAATGGCGCTGCTGTCAGCTGGAAAAGTTCTAAACAGAGTGTTACAGCAGATTCTACGACTGAGTCCGCGTAAAAGAAGATATTAATTGATAAGATCGCTACGGATGACAACATAGCTGATCCTCTCACTAAAGCATTACCACGTGATAAGCATGAAGGGCACATTCATTCCATGGGAATTAGATGTGTTCCTAAGTTGTAGTACTCTTTTATGAATTCATGTAATAATTCATTTTCTCGTGTACTCTATTCAACCTTATTGTTATGATATAAAATGTTTTGTTTTTCATGTGGAATTGTACGCCAATTCTGAACACCACAAAGTGAACTGATTAACATTAATTACATCGTTTTGGTCCTTGATTACCCACTTGAGCTGATAACTCAGGTAATCATTTTGTGACGTTGGTTGATGGTGGGTTCAACGAGCCATAAGTCACGTGGATGACTGACCAATCACAAAGGCGAGTTATACGGATATCTCGTAGGACACCCCGTGACAACGTTATGGAGTCCTAAATGTTTTATAACATTGGGTGTCTGGTCGTGGATAGGACCTCCATAGTGTTCCTTAGAGTCGAGTCTTTTGACCTTCAACTGTCTCTTGAGATTAAGACAGATTTTGGGTAACTTTGGTTTCTTTCCCACGGTCACCGTAACAGGGGCCAAGAGGATTTTTTCTGGGTTATTTCATGCTGGGCGATATCGGCAGGATTCGAGTTGAGGGAAATATCCAAACCCTTATCAGGATTTTCTCATTTCTCAGGGCCACTCGAGGAGTAGTAACTGAAATGCATGGCCATGCTCGAATACAGATTCGTTTTATCAGTTAAGTTACTCTCTAGTCGGGGAAACCACTCTTGATACAGATCGCTTGTGAGATACGACCTTTGCGAATGCGGATTTGCAAATTGTCTTACATTGAGTGGGAGAAATTTTAAAAGGATATGAGATTCGGTTATCGCACCTACACTTGTACGGACAAGTGGGAGTTTGTTGGAGCTTGTGTCCTCCACATGTAGTGTGATAACGTCATTGCACATACCCTTGTACGGACAAGTGGGAGATTGTTGGGGCTGGTGTCCTTGACAATTAAGTACAATGACTTATTAAATCTCTTTAAGGATCACAAGGGCATACTTTAGTATTATTACCAGTTGATCCACGTTTATCAATAACGGTTGGCTTGCTAGATAAGTTTGACGTTATTGTCATACGGATGGCGGTGATCAACTGGTCCCTATACGTCACACCTATAGGACACGTTTGAGAGATGTGAAGGTATGAAAATACAATCACATTTATGCCGGATATGACTAAACAGTTAGTCAGAGGTATTGACTATTAAATTAGTCAATAAGATGTTGAGATTATTATTTAATACGGATTAAATAATTTTAGCTAATACGGATTGCATGATTAATTCGTAAAATTAAATATAAACGGTTATATTTAATTAAATATTGAATTTGCGTATTAATATAAACAGTTATATTAATTTGGCCAATTATACAATATCGTATTTTATCAGACCATTATTAATATATCGACTGTATTAATATCTGATAACATGTGTGCGATTTATAATAAATACCCGCAAATTATATTTTAGCAAAATGGGTCGAATCATGCATTGGAATAAGGTAAGAGTGGAAAGCCCACTCCTACCCAAGACCAATCTCGGCCGGCCAAGTATTACAAAAGGAGATAACTTCTCCTTTTGTGAGACTACTGATTGTTTTACTGATTAAAACAGATCTCAAGAATAATTAGGGTTTTGAGAACATCTTTTTCCCAAAACTGAGATCTCACATCTAAAACCTCAAAAGGCTCTCCCCATATTGCAAGGCAATTGGAGAGTATTTTCTAGCACACGCGGCATCATCTCAATCAAGTCTTGGGTGCAAGTTATAGGAGGGAATTACTTTAATTCCTGTTCTTAGGCCATAAGCACAAAGGACCAAAGGTTAATTTCTTTTTCATGCTTTTAATTAACTTATGACTATAATCACAATTGTATGTTTCATTATAATCCTGCAAGTTTGGGGCGAATACATGCTTTATTCCCCACAGGTACCTCCTCTAAACAGGTTTTTACAGCAGATGAAATCGAACAGTTGCGCGGTCTTCTTGGTACTAAGAGTGACATTGGTGAGAAATTACAAGGTAATCATCTCGATAATTTCAGTGATTGGATGCTCGATAGTGGGTTTTCTCATCATATGACAGGTTGTCGAAAACGGTTCCATGAGTCGTGGAAAGGAGTCGCTTCGATTGTAAGTTTACCCGATGGTTCAACGATTGAAGCCCATGAACACGGCAATGTTGTGCTCACGAAAGAATTAATTTTACAAGACGTGTTATATGTACCGAATTTAAAGTGTCATCTTATTTCCATTCCGCAACTTATTCGTGAAATAATTACTTCGTGGTTTTTAATTCTAATTATTGCATAATACAGGACCAATCTACGAAGACGGAGATTGGACGGGGTGAGTTGCGTGATGGAGTATACTATATGACGCGGGTTGGCGACGTTCTTGCTCGTGTGGGTATTGATGATACGCGGGTATGACATCGACGACTTGGTCATCCTTCAAGTCATATTTTTAATACTTTTGGCAATTTACTTCCTAAACAATTGTCCCTTAGGTCGGATTTTATTTGTGATTCTTGTTGTCGATCAAAACAAACCCGTTTGAGTTTTAAGCTTAATAATAAAAGACATGACACCCTATTTCATTTAATTCATTGCGATATCTGGGGACCATATAGTGTGAGTAGTTCTTCCGGAGCCCATTATTTCTTAACAATTGTAGAAGATCATAGCCGTAGTGTTTGGGTTCACCTTATGAAGGATAAAGGGGAAGTCTATGACTTGATCAGATATTTTTGTAAAATGGTACACACACAGTTTGGAAAACAAATTAAAATAATCCAGAGCGATAACGGCACCGAATTTCTCTCGGGATCGTTAAAACAATTCTATAAAGAAAATGGCATGTTATTTCAAACTAGTGTTGTTGACACCCCACAACAAAATGGCCGAGTCGAAAGAAAACACCGACATATCCTAGAAAAAGCCAGAGCCCTTCGTTTTCAAGCCAACCTACCTATTGAATTTTGAGGGGAATGTGTCTTGACAGCTGTTTATCTTATCAATAGAACCCCCACAAAACTTCTAGATGGGAAAACACCATTCGAGTTATTACATGGTCACGTACCCACTTTTGACAATTTACGAGTCCTAGGGTGCTTGGCCTATGCTCACAACAAGCAACGACCAAAGGATAAATTTAAAGAACGTGGAACTCGCTGTGTTTTTCTTGGTTACCCGAAAACCCAAAAGAGATGGTGTGTCTATGACCTCAAAACAAAACGACATTTTGTTTCTCGGGATGTACAGTTTTATGAGAATGTGTTTCCTTTCGAAAATGAGAACCAAAATTCCCCTTCGGGTAGAATCGACACATATAAAGAACAACCCTATTTGCTTGATCCTTTACTTGATTCTCCCAGAGAACCGTCCCCTCCATACCAAAACAACCCCCTTGTGACCACCACTCTACCAGACCCAAACCCCCTAATAATAGTACTGCCAAGAGTGACAACAACAATAATACCGAAACCACCACTAATAACAGCGTCTATATCGGTACTAGTGTTGAGGGGGAGACTGAAAATATGGGCGAACCAAGGTTAGGAAGAGGGGCTCGTGAAAAATTTGAGCCGGCATGGAAGAAGGATTGCGTTTGCCAATCAACTCGTGTCATCACAACTCATCCGTCCACGTCTCCGTCCTCTATGAAAGGTACTCGTTATCCATTAATTAATTATGCCACCAATAGTTGTTTTTCATTGTCTCACAGAAATTTCATTGGAGCCATTGATACTATTCGGTAACCTCAGAATTATTATGAAGCTGTAAAAGAACCATAATGGCGAGAAGCAATGAAAAACGAGATTGATGCGCTTGAAACAAATGGGACATGGAGAATTGTTGATCTTCCTGATGGGAAGAAACCAATTGGGTGTAAATGGGTTTAAAAAACCAAACTTAAGGCGGGTGGAACGATTGAGAGGCATAAGGCACGTTTAGTGGCACAAGGGTTTACTCAAATAGAAGGCGTTGATTATCACGAGAATTTTGCACCGGTTGCTAAAATGACCAGCATTCGCCTTCTTCTTGTTGTTGCCGTGGCAAAGAATTGGAGCATTACTCAACTCGACATCAACAACGCCTTCCTTCATGGTGACTTGAATGAAGAAGTTTACATGAGATTACCGCAAGGATTCCAACCATCCATGAAGGGTAAGGCATGTCGTCTTTTGAACTCCTTATATGGTTTAAAGCAAGCTTCGAGAAATTGGTTTGCTAAGTTAACAGATGCATTACGTGGATATGGGTTCACTCAATCACTCGCTGACTACTCGTTGTTCACTATGAACAAATCCGGAATTTTTCTTGGGTTATTGGTTTATGTTGACGACATGATAATTTTGAGTAACAATTCCGCTGCTAGTACAAAGTTGAAGGAATTTCTCGATGCCAAATTTGGCATTAAAGATCTTGGTCGATTAAAATTCTTCTTGGGCATAGAGGTGGCACACGGGAAGTCGGGACTCTTTCTTTGTCAACGCAATTATGCCAATGAAATTATCAAAGAAGCAAAATTAGAGGGGGCCAAGCCGGTTCCAACACCAATTGTTCAAAATCACGATCTTGCTCTTTCTTCCAGTGCTCTATTGAAGGATCCCGTTATGTATCAAAGATTGGTAGGGCGGCTAGTTTATCTCACCATTACGAGACCATATTTATTGTATGCTGTTCATACCTTATCGCAGTTCGTTCAAGCACCGCGAAAGGATCATTTGGAGGCAGCTCTTCGGGTTGTAAAGTACATCAAAGGCAACCCCGGGAACGGCATTGTTATGCGCAATGACACGGCTATGCAACTTAATGGTTATTCGGATTCAGACTATGCTCGTTGCCCATTAACAAGGAGGTCTCTTACTGGTTATTTCGTGGCATTGGGTCAGACTCCCATTTCCTAGAAAGTACGTAAACAGCCCACGGTCGCAAAATCAGCCGCAGAGGCAGAATATCGGGCAATGGGGGCCGTCACAAGTGAGTTAGTTTGGTTAAAATCTTTTTTATCCTCACTTGGTATTGATCACTCTCATTCCATGCAAGTTTTGTTTGATAATAAATCAGCTTTACATATTGCTAAAAACCCCGTCTTTCATGATCGGACGAAGCATATTGAGGTCGACTGTCATTTTATTAGACAACATTTGATGAGTAAGAATATCGTTGCAAGCTATGTTTCAAGTAAGGAGCAAATCGCAGACCTTTTTACTAAGGCTCTTGGAAGTGAGGCATTCGGGTATTTGAGTCGTAAGTTGGGCATTCGTGCTCCTAATGCTCCAACTTAAGGGGGAGTATAAGAATATACATTCGGATGTATATACATTCAGATATTCCGTCTTAGGGAATATACATTCAGATAATTAATTGGGATACATTCATTCATTGATGCACCAATGTACTTAGCCTTCTTGGTTTCTGAATAGTTAGCATAGGGAAAGGTCTTCTTCATTTATCTCTTCTCTTTTGTTTAGTATATAAGGATGTTGAATGTATGTGTATTTGCATCAAATTATATACAAAATTTCTCAAGCATTTCCCATATTTCTTTTCTCTGTTTATCACTTTTAAAGTGTTGTCGTAGTATATTACTACCCTATCGGGTTATATATACCCGGGGTGAAAATATATTCGTACTTAGCGAAATTCGAATATGCAAAAATAAGAATTGTTATGACCCGGAGAGTTATGCGTGACATTACAATTAATGTGCATGCATAGAAGTTATCGGGCAGTTATCATTATAAGTAATGATTGCAATGATTGGTTGTTGTGACAACCGACATTCTTATCCTCCCTCACATATACTCACAAATGTGAGAAAAAAGTCCCTGACATTATTTTCCCAGAAATTAAAATGTCAGAGTGTTCGTTGGTTATCAAACATACAAACATTGTATGAGAATTTTAGATTTTGACAAAAAACAAAGTAAAACAGAAGCACCACTTTTATTGTTAATTGTTCTTTGTTCTTGCCTTAGACAAAGTAAACGTCTTATCCTACAGAGATTTCTTGTAACCCGAAGGCTATAGGGTCGAAATACTCTAAGGAAAGTGTGTTCAACACGATTCGATTGGGTGTAATATACCGTCTTATTGTTTTCATTTATGTTTTTAGTGCCTTTGTTTGTATTAGTTACTATTGTGTAATCTTTTGTAATACAAAGAGTACAACATTCTTAGAGTATTTTATGTATTGGAAATGGATTTAATAAGAGACATGACTACAAAGTTTGGGAACTTGAAGAAATTTGAGGGTGTTGATTTTCGTCGTTGGCAAAATAAGATGCACTTCCTTCTCACCGCTTTGAAGGTTGTGTATGTATTGATTACTCCCATGCCGGAGATTGTTGGGGATGAAACTCTTGCGGAAATTCAACGAAAGAAAAACAAGTGGGAAAATGATGACTACATATGCTGCGGTCACATCTTGAACGGTATGTCCGACTCTCTTTTTGACATTTATCAAAATGTAGAGTCTGCTAAAGATTTGTGGAATCAACTTGTGTCGAAATATATGGATGAGAATGCTTCTAGTAAGAAGTTTCTTTGTTGGAAATTTTATGAATTACAAAATGGTTGATGCTAGGACAATTTGCACAACATAAAATGGAGATGAATGAATCTATCTCGGTGTCTAGTATTATAGACAAGTTGCCACCTTCTTGGAAGGATTTTAAGTATATGTTGAAAAATAAAAAGGAAGAGTTGTCTCTTGTTCAACTTGGTAGCCATTTGCGTATAGAGGAATCTCTAAGGGCGCAAGATAGTGGCAAGGGTAAAGGTAAGGATGTTATGGGATCTTCTTCTAGATGGAAAAGGGACATGGTTCCAATAACAAGTTTAAGGGTAAAAAACGCTCTTTTAATAACACCAATGACGAGTCTAACAAGGCACCAAAAGGTGCTTGTTGGATTTGTGGAAAGACCGGGCATTTGAAAGCAAATTGCAAGGTTAGGAAGCACAAAAAGAACAAGGGTGCAAGTACTAGCCAAAGAGGACAAGGGTCTAATGACCAAGGTCCACCCACTAATCAGGGTCAGATTTTAGACTATGGTTTTAGTTCGGTTGTGAATTATGTACCACTAATTTCTGAAGCATTTTATGTGCAGGATGATATAGTGGCATGGTGGATAGACTCGGGTGCAACCAATCATGTTTGCAAGGATCGACATTGGTTCAAGGATTATGAACTAGTGAAGGATGGGTCCATTCTTTATATGGACAACGAGTCTACCGCTCCTATTGTTGGTCGTGGCATGGTGGTGTTGAAATAATTTAGTTCCGGAAATGTTGTAAATTTAAATAATGTATTGCATGTACCCGGAATTAGAAAAAACCTTGTATCCGATACTTGTTTATGTAAACTTGGCTATAAACAAGTTGTATGAATCTAATAAGTATGTTTTATCTAAGCATGGTGTGTTTATTGGATTTGGTTATTATTGCAATGGCATGTTTATGTTGAATGTTGTTCCAAATGAAAGTTCCATATTTATTGCTTGCTCTATGGATGATACTTCATATCTTTGGCATGTGAGACTAGGACATGTACATTATAAAAGATTGGAAACTATGTCTAAAGATGGTCTAATTCCATTTTTTAACATGAACATTAATAAGTGTAATACTTGTATGTTGACAAAAATCACAAGGCAATCGTTTGGTAATGTGTCTAGGATCTCACATGTGCTTGAAATTATTCATAGTGATTTATGTGATTTTCGCAATTATCCGTCTTTAAGTGGTAAAAAATATGTAATGACTTTTATTGATGACTATAGTCAGTTTTGTTACATATATTTACTCCATGCTAAAGATCAGACAATTGATAAGTTTAAGGTTTTTAAAAATGAAGTGGAATTGCAACAATCGGGTTTGATTAAAAGGTTGGGTTCCAATAGAGGTGGTGAATATTATGACCCATTGTATTTTGAGTCAAGTGATATCATTCATGAAGTGTCTCCTCCCTATACACCACAATTAAATGGTGTAGCGGAAAGAAAGAATAGAGTCCTAAAAGAAATGGTTAATTCCATGTTGTCTTACTCGGGTTTGAGTGACGTATTTTGGGGTGAAGCCATGTTGACGGCTTGCTATTTGTTAAATAGGATTCCTAATAAAAGGAATAAAGACACTCCATATGAACTTCGGTACAAAAAGAAACCAAGCTTGAATTATCTTCGAGTTTGGGGTTGTCGGGCTATTGTAAGACTACCCGATCCCAAGATTAAAACCTTGGGGGAAAGGGGCATCGATTTCATATTCATTGGATATGATGCGCATTCAAAGGCTTATAGGTTCTATGTAATTGAACCTAATGATTCTGTTTCGGTTCACACCGTAATAGAGTCAAGGGATGCGATATTTGATGAGAGTCGTTTCTCATCAATGCCGAAGCCAAAGGATCTTGTACCTAGTTCTAGTGGAGCTATTGAGGGAAGTGACAATGTCACAACTCAAGAAGTAACACCTGGAATTCGTAGGAGTAAGAGGAAAAAGATTGCTAAATCTTTTGGTCTCGATTTTCATACCTATTTGGTTGAAGGTTCAAGGGATGGATGTGAAAACTATTATCCATATTGTTTTCACATTGATGAGGACCCTAAGACATTTGATGAGGCAATGAGGTCTCATGACTACTCTTCCTTTTGGAAAGAGGCTGTGAATGATGAAACGGATTCCATAATGGGCAATAACACTTGGGTGCTTGCGGATTTACCTCGTGGTTGTAAACCATTAGGTTGCAAGTGGATCTTCAAAAAGAAGATGAAAGTTTATGGTTTTATCGACAAGTTTAAAGCTAGAGTGGTTATCCAAGGCTTTAGACAAAAGGAAGGGATTGATTATTTCGATACCTATGCTCCCGTAGCTCGCATTACGACTATTAGATTATTGATTGCTCTTGCCGCAATTAATAATCTAGTGATCCATCAAATGGATTTCAAGACAACGTTCTTGAATGATGAGCTTAAAGAGGAGGTGTATATAAAACAACCAGAAGGATTTATTATGCCAGTTAATGAGCATAAGGTTTGTAAGTTAATCAAATCATTGTATGGACTTAAACAAGCTCCTAAACAATGGCATATCAAGTTTGATGAGGTTGTTCTATCTAATGGGTATAGACTAAATCAGTCTGATAAATGTGTGTATAACAAATTTGATGACAACGATAATAAAGTCATTATTTGTCTATATGTGGATGACATGTTGATCTTTGGTACCAACCAAAGTCAAGTAGACCTTACTAAGGCCTTTTTGTCATCAAGTTTTGCCATGAAAGACATGGGTGAGGCGGATGTCATACTTGGTGATGCGTGTCTATTTTATGATGTTTTACATCTATTTTCACACGCATTTTAGAGCTTATTTACGATGTTTTAGTCTTTATTTCCCAACTTTTGTCTACTTTCGTATTTTTATGCTATTTTGCAGAATTATGCGGAAAAAGGGTGATTTCAAACCAAATCCGTCCTCAAGTGATTTTTATGGCTAAGGACACGAAAGAACAAGCCTAGCGCACATTTCAAGGCCTGAAGATAGCATACGCAAAGGTGCATATAGCAAAGAATCGATCCACGATATTTCAGTCTGTTTCAAAGGGCTATATCTCGAGTTCTGGAGCTGATAATGGAGTGATTCTAGTTGGAGGTGAAAGCTTATCCTCTTAGCGAGAATCGCTTGATTACGATGAGTAACGAAGAAATGGCAGCTGTTTTAAGATCGGCGCGCGCTGCAGTCCCGATAGTAGGTCGACCGACCTACTAATTGGGTCGGTCGACCAGGCCCCTGTTATAGAAAGTCCATAATTCGGTGAAGCCCGTAAACAGGTCGACCGACCTAAAATATAGGCCGACCGACCTCAGCGCAGACCCAGAAGTTTCCGCAAAGCCCATTCAAGTGATTAGGTCATTAGGAAACTCTTTAATTCCGCCTATTTAAGCTAAATTACGGGATTAGGGTTATTCATTCAGTTCTTAATCCAGTAGTTTAGTTTATTTTTGCATCTAATTACAAACTCTCAATTTATCTTTAGTTTTAGTTTTCTCTTTTCAAAGTTATTGTTTTTTAAGTTTTATTCATTGTTCATCAATCCTTCCACGATAATCAATAAAGCTTGTTCTTTTCTGCCCTAATCCATATTACGGTAATTCTTCTTTCAATTTCAGTTTATCAATTGTTCTTGTCTTAGAATTATTAGTATCCGGTTTAAGTTAGAATTCCAAAGCCTTTATTGTTATCGCATGCTTAGTTTAATGTTCATCATGAATTCCGTTTTTATTAATGTTATTGTTATTATTTTAATTTCCATGAGTAGCTAAAATCTACATGTTAGGATGTAGGGAGTACATATGCGTAGATGGTGCGAATTCCGAGACCGACTATAGCAGCGCCTTGGTCGGCCGACCTCTTCCATAGGTCGGTCGACTGAGGTGTTGGTCGGCCGACTGGACTAGCTGGTCGGTCGACCAACGCGCGTATGATTTCAGACCGTTTTTCTTCGTAGACTATAATAACCTACAATGAGACTGAAAGGAGACTTGTAGGATGTTAGTAATGACCTACCCAAGATTGAGGGATACGGGAAGGGCATTGGTTTGCGTTTTAAGACGGCTAGGTTACTTAAGACTGCAAGGTATGTGACCTAGAAATTAGGAATCACCCTTATTGTTGACACCCAATAATTGTGAGACCTAGGAACTAATAGCATAGGCCGAAAGGAGCTATTAGGTACCATAGACCGAAAGGATATGTTACACCCCTTACGCGACTGCAATACATGTTGACTTAGGATTTACACCATCGTAGCTATTTACTACCCGAACATCCTAACATCCTTTTTATTATAAGTTTTATTTCATTCTTATTTTCTTGTTTTATTATCTTTTATTCTAGACTTAGTAATAACCAATCCAAAACCCCCCAATTTGTTACCTTAAAACATTGACCTTAAACAATAAACACTCCTCACCTCTCTGTGGTTCGACCCTTGACTTTCACTATCTATAGTTAAAGTTTAGGAATTATAAATTTTATCTTTGATACCCACAACGACGGGTATCAAATTTTGGCGCCGTTGCCGGGGAGGTGACGCTAGTGTTTATTGTTTTTTGTTTATGTTTTCCCTTTTTCTTTCGCTGTCATGACCATCGCCCCTTTCCCACAACTCGAGCATGAACCTTTGTATATCTATTGTGATAGATTAATCTCTTTCCTTTCTCAATCTGACTATCTTATTAGTATTGGGGAGGTTTGTGGTATCTTTTATGATGGAGTTACTGGTAAGACCTTGATCGAGATTGAGAGAAATTGCGGATGGGATTTTCTTGACCTACCCTATGAGAAGAAATGGGAGCTTCTCAAACACCTAATTCGAGCCAGTGGAGATACGGAGAGGTATGAGGGCGTTGATATTAGTAACCCGGATATTTCTGTCGAGTGTGATCCTATCACACCCATTACTGAAGAGTCGCTCATTCTTAAGGATGAGAATAATAGGTTACTTGATTCCCTCTCCCTCCCCGTTGACAATACTGACTTGGATTTAGATACAGCTGATGAGTTAGAAATTTACCCCTTGACTGACCAACCTATTTCTGTAGGTGTTAGTGATGAACATGTTCCTGACATGTTTGAACCCTCAGTTGATGAACCTTGTTTTTTGCAGGATTCTTCCATTGACATTCTGATGTTTTTAATAATATTAGTGAATGTTATGTACAAGGATCCTTCACAAAGGATCCTTCGGAGGCTTTGATGTGTTTTGAGGAATGTGCAGGTGAATCTCTCGTTCAGGAGGCTGATTTGGATGCTCCAGAAATTGCGACACTAGTGATAGAGTCTATAGGCGATAGGAAGAGAGATGTTCTCGATCGAGTAGTACCACTTACTCGATCAAATGATGTAGAGAACGAGGTCACTCAAGCAAGTGATCATTTGGCTGAAGAAAAGAGCCCTAAGAAGAAGAAACCCAGGAAGGTGTCGGCCCACGACTTGGGAGTCGACAACTCCGGGAGATGGATGGCTAGAGCTGTGGATGATGACCCACCTATTTACACGGTGGAGAGAAACTCATCTACCCAAATCACCATAGCTGAAGGAGTAGCCTGTAGTCAGAGCCCTTGGTCAAAGAAACACCGAATCCTTCGCGAATGACTTTTTCTTTTTGCTCGTTTCTGTTTTTCTAAAGACATTTTTTTTTTGTTTTGTTAAGACTTCCTATTTTGTTTGCTTTAAGTTTTTTAGGACAATTTTTGCTTTTGTTGCGTAGTTAAGACAATTTTGGACTTGGTTCTGGGGTCTAGCGCACTTGTTAGGCGCATTTATCATGATTTTTCAGGTTTCAAAGATGAATGACTTGGTTAACACAAGTGGTTCCGAAGAAAAGAAGGCCGCTGTGCAGCAGAGGGGTCGACCAACTAGAAATATAGGTCGGTCGACCTCGTCCCTGCATTCCTGGAATTCCTGCAGTCCGCCGAAAGGTCGGTCGACCCGAGATATAGGTCGATCGACCTATCCGTCCGTCACAGCCTTCTCGTTTTCTTCCTCGGGAATCGTGCAACCATCTTGGTTACTTGAGTGGCATTGCTGGCCACCAAAACCTCCCAGCTTACGCTGGTTTGGGGAGGTTTCTCTCATGCGCTTAACAATCCAGTGAGTTCTTTCCAATTTTCCTTGGTTTTTATTTTCCTTGCATCTTTCCTTTAATTTTATGAAACCTTTGCTTAGGCTAATGCACAATGGGGACATTGTGCGGGTTGGTTTGGGGAATGGTTTCGTGTCACATGTATTGTCCCACTACATTTTGTCACACGTTTATAGCATTTCTGTCTCGCATTGTTCTTTTCTTTATTTTCTTTACCTATACAAAAATACAAAAAAATAGAAAAAAATCAAAAATTCCAAAAAAAAAAAATGCACGTTTATTTTAGCATATAGGTCGAGTCGGAACGAGAGTATTTCAAGGATGATTCAGCTATCTTACATGTTTATGCCGTTGCCTTGCCTTGTCAACTTGTTTTAGTATGAGAGTCTTTTGCATATCTACGAGTTTTTTGTTAATTTGTATATCTTCGGACTTGACTTATACCTTGGCAACCTACTATACATTCTAAGGTTTAGAGCTTATTTCTTGGTTTCATTTTTAAACCAGTTGTCTAGGATGTGAGTAGTACTCCCCTTGGAACATGTTACATCAATATGCATAAACATGAACTTGAATTGCTATATACTTGTTTTACTTTCTCGTTTTGTGAGTCTTGATACGTGCATTTGGGATCCCTTTTCTCATATTTACCCATAAGCTTCACATAGCCAAAATTGCCTTTTTATTCCCCCAAAACTACATCCCATACTTAGCCTACCCTTCCAAGCTAGTATTTGTGGTCTTTGGTTTATTTTGAGGCATCTTGGTTTGTATGCTATCTTGAGCAAAAAGAGAAAAGAAAGAAAGAAAGCAAGAAAAGAGAAAAAGAACAGAAAAAATTCAGAAAAAGAAAGAAAGAAAAGAAAAACGAAAAAAGTCAAAGCGTACAGGAAAGAGGTCGACCGACCACCTTCATAGGTCGGCCGACCAACTGACAGCATCAGAATTCAAAATTTTCGTTCTGAAATCCCTTTCTTCTATATGTTATCACTCCCGCACTTCATTCAAAAATATTTGGGAGTCCTTTCTTATATAATATGAGAGTTGTGCTACAAAAGAGCACTTTCTTAATATCAAAAAGTTGGGAATTATGTTGTTGGGAAACGGTTTTACTAGTTTGGCTACTAACCCCACAAGTCCAAAAACATCTTAACCACTTTTTACCTTTTACCTCACATATCTTTCATTACCCTAATTGCATGTATCCGAGTCACTTAATGGGTTTGTTTATACATAGTTGTGGAATTCTTGTTCATGTTAGATTGCAGGCATGTTTTCAGGGGTCGCAGTTAGGCGAGTGTCATGACAATATACTTCTTCCTATCTTTTACATATATTCACCCTTTGCTTCATGAGTGTCTCGAGCGTACCGCGAGAGTCCATGGTATAAAGTCTCTATAGTCTCTAGTTTTGCAAGTTTGACAACACCATAACTCGTTTGCATGATTTGAATACTATCTCATTTTATACTTGGCATTGGTCTAGGCTAACATGTAAATTTTTCTATGAGATTGAAATCGTTCCATTAGTTAGGATCGAGTCTAGTTCTTGCTTGAGGACAAGCAACGGTTTGGTTTGGGGAATTTGATGCGTGTCTATTTTATGATGTTTTACATCTATTTTCACACGCATTTTAGAGCTTATTTACGATGTTTTAGTCTTTATTTCCCAACTTTTGTCTACTTTCGTATTTTTATGCTATTTTGCAGAATTATGCGAAAAAAGGGCGATTTCAAACCAAATCCATACTCAAGTGATTTTTATGGCTAAGGACACGAAAGAACAAGCCTAGCGCACATTTCAAGGCCTGAAGATAGCATAAGCAAAGGTGCATATAGCAAAGAATCGATCCACGATATTGCAGTCTGTTTAAAATTGCTATATCTCGAGTTCTAGAGCTGATAATGGAGTGATTCTAGTTAGAGGTGAAAGCTTATCCTCTTAGCTTTCCAACGCCGCGCGAATCGCTTGATTACGATGAGTAACGAAGAAATGGCAGCTGTTTTAAGATCGACGCGCCCTACAGTCCCGACAGTAGGTCGACCGACCTACTAATTGGGTCGGTCGACCAGGCCCCTTTTATAGAAAGTCCATAATTCGCTGAAGCCCGTAAATAGGTCGACCGACCTAAAATATAGGTCGACTGACCTCAGCGCAGACCCAGAAGTTTCCGCAAAGCCCATTCAAGTGATTAGGTCATTAGGAAACTCTTTAATTCCGCCTATTTAAGCTAAATTAAGGGATTAGGGTTATTCATTCAGTTCTTAATCCAGTAGTTTAGTTTATTTTTGCATCTAATTACAAACTCTCAATTTATCTTTAGTTTTAGTTTTCTCTTTTCAAAGTTATTGTTTTGTAAGTTTTATTCATTGTTCATCAATCCTTCCACGATAATCAATAAAGCTTGTTCTTTTCTGCCCTAATCCATATTACGGTAATTCTTCTTTCAATTTCAGTTTATCAATTGTTCTTGTCTTAGAATTATTAGTATCCGGTTTAAGTTAGAATTCCAAAGCCTTTATTGTTATCGCATGCTTAGTTTAATGTTCATCATGAATTCCGTTTTTATTAATGTTATTGTTATTATTTTAATTTCCATGAGTAGCTAAAATCTACATGTTAGGATGTAGGGAGTAAATATGCGTAGATGGTGCGAATTCCGAGACCGACTATAGCAGCGCCTTGGTCGGCCGACCTCTTCCATAGGTCGGTCGACTGAGGTGTTGGTCGGCCGACTGGACTAGCTGGTCGGTCGACCAACGCGCGTATGATTTCAGACCGTTTTTCTTCGTAGACTATAATAACCTACAATGAGACTGAAAGGAGACTTGTAGGATGTTAGTAATGACCTACCCAAGATTGAGAGATACGGGAAGGGCATTGGTTTACGCTTTAAGACGGCTAGGTTACTTAAGACTGCAAGGTATGTGACCTAGAAATTAGGAATCACCCTTATTGTTGACACCCAATAATGGTGAGACCTAGGAACTAATAGCATAGGCCGAAAGGAGCTATTAGGTACCATAGACCGAAAGGATATGTTACACCCCTTACGCGACTGCAATACATGTTGACTTAGGATTTACACCATCGTAGCTATTTACTACCCGAACATCCTAGCATCCTTTTTATTATAAGTTTTATTTCATTCTTATTTTCTTGTTTTATTATCTTTTATTCTAGACTTAGTAATAACCAATCCAAAACCCCCAATTTGTTACCTTAAAACATTGACCTTAAACAATAAACACTCCTCACCTCTCTGTGGTTCGACCCTTGACTTTCACTATCTATAGTTAAAGTTTAAGAATTATAAATTTTATCTTTGATACCCACAACGACGGGTATCACTTGGTATAAAGATCAAGTGTGAGAACATGGGATTCTCTTTGACACAATCTCACTACATTGAGAAAGTGTTAAGGAAATCTAATTATGGAAATTGTTCTCCGGTTAACACTCCAATGGATCCTTGTGTTAAGCTTATGCCTAATAAAGGTGAAGCTATTTCACAACTTGAGTACTCTCAAGTGATTGGGTGTTTGATGTATGCTATGACAAGCGCAAGACCAGATATCGCCTTTGCCGTTGGCAAGTTGAGTAGATACACAATTAATCCTAGTCTTGAGCATTGGATTGTGGTAAAACGTGTATTGAGGTATTTGAAACAAACCATGGATTATGGTTTGAACTATGTCGGATTTCCTTCGGTTTTAGAAGGATATTCCGATGCTAGTTGGATCACCAACATGGAGGATCATTCATCTACTAGTGGATGGGTGTTCTTACTTGGTGGAGGAGCTATCTCATGGGCTTTTAAGAAGCAAACTTGTATAACAAGTTCGACTATGGAGTCAGAATTCTGATACGTGCATTTACTATACATTTTATTTATAGTTTCAGCACGTATTTCTATGCATATCTGTAGCTTTTAGTTACTTTTCCTCCCGAAACGGTTTACTTTGGCATTTCTATGTTTTAAATGTAGGAATAAGCGGAAGTGAGCAAAATCAAGCTTTAACCGTCTTATGGAAGCCACTCTAAGGATTTGCACGAAGCAAGGACCCGAACTCATAGCCTAGAGATGCGTGCAAGCAAATTAAAGGCTGGAATACACAGGAATTGGTCGACCGACCTACCTAACCGGTCGACCGACCAGCGCACAGTTACAGAAAGGCCAGACTACAACAATTGTGGTCGACTGTAACACCCCCATTTATTTAAGAGCCTTTAGCAAGACATTCTCAAATAAATAGAGCTGTTACCATCTCGGAATGTCCGAGGTAGTGAATAACAAAGTATAACAACCAAAGTACTTTATAAAAACTGATAAAATTTAAACTTGGTTATTACAGTTACTACATGACAGAAAAGAAAATACAACTGATGACTTCTCTAGATGTGATATAATTCTAAGTCGGTCCAAAGTACGCATCTCACATTCCTGCCCCAGCTCCTAGCTCATCTGTCTCTGACCTGTAGAATCTACTCCCCATTCCGGATCATCGTAGGTGTACACGAATACACTGTCAACCTCGCGGTTGAGTAGGGTAACACAATAATTATAATGCAACAATTATGATATGCAAATGCAATGATATGCTCGAGCTCAATCTAAATCTCAATTCTCAATCTCAAACTCATACCCTTGCACCAAGCCATACCGAACCTCCCGGCAGACTATAATCGGTCGTCACCGAAGACCAGCTCAATAGCTGATAAGACACCAGGCCTGGTCTGCAGAACCACACTGGGCTTTATATCAGAACAATATCTGACCATAACTTTCTCAGTAACCAATGCATATGCTATGCTCATGAATGCCACAATATAATTATTCAATCATGCTATCAAATACTGAAATACTCATGCCATTGCCAATTATCCACAATCAATCCAACCAATATCATTCTTATATAATTCATGCTTACATCCATCACATACATACAAGGCAACATCCTTTCATAACACATCACAGAGTAAACATCCATTCATATCACTTCATAAAGTATAGTGTCAGTGTATCCTACCTGGTTAGCAGTATAGTCCAATAACAAGCGAGCAAGTAACAGAATTATGCCACTTCAAAACCGTCACCTAACAATATAATATACATAATTAGTCACTAATATAATTACGTAAACAGTTATTATCTGTCCACTTAAATCTAATTAATTAATTTAATTAATTAATTAGTCAAAACAATTACGCTACTAATATAGTATATCAATTATTCAAATTAATTATTTAAATTATATATTACGCATAACGAGACCGTATCAAAAAGACTATTTCAATTAAATAAACGAACATAGAAAATATTATCGAACTATGGTAACCGTCACATTCTTGTCTACTAAATTTACTTAACAACTTTTTAATTAAATATTATATGAACAATATTACTAATAATACTAAACATACTTATTACTAATAATAACACAAATAACAACAACAACGACAAGAACAACAACACAACAACAACAACAACAACAATAATAATAATAATAATAATAATAATAATAATAACAATAATAACAACCCACTTAGTATACTAAACAAATAATGCCAAAACAACAATAATGACAATCAACTTAGTAATAATAATAATAACCTACATCAGCAAAACGTATAACACGCAACAACCCGAAAATAGCAAACAGACTCCCCCCGACATCAACCCTTTGCCAGCCCTCAAACTCAGCCTCATCGACCACCCTACGCCACATGGACCACCACCAACCCACTGTGGCTGCCATCACCGCACCATGGAGCATCCATTGACGCCAAGAATAGCCCCTGACTCGATCATACTAGCCTTCGACACCAGCCCCAAACGACAACCCCTGCACCGACTCCCATTATAATCGTGTTAACATCCCCTGTTAAACCCGACTCCAACTACCGAAACCACCACTCTAACCACCACCTAACACCACCGTAGACATCTCTAAGCCGTGGTGGTTCCAGGGAATCAGTGGCCACCGTCGACGCCCTAGCAACAACAGTTAACAACCCACACAACCCAGCACCACAAACAGATTATGAAACACGTGACTCAACCCCCTGCCCAAAACCCGTCATAAAAACCGTGTTAAACCACCACCCACCACCGTGCTAACCACCCTTCGAACCTCCATACTATCACCTATCCAGATGTTCGAACACCAACAACAATCGCACCCAGACACGAGTTCGAATCCCCACGCAAACCACTCGCTTTTAACTCTGTTATGAGAAAACCCAGAAACGTGTGTGAACATGCGACTAAACAACCACCCCTGGTGGTCCTAGGTGGTCAACGGCGGCTTCCCTATGGTCCAAAACACAACTACTAACATCCTAGAATCGTCTTAAACAAACAGTCATAACTACAACAGTATACACGATTACAATTTGGGAATCAAACGAGAAGGGGAAAAAAAATGCAAACACAAGAACAGTGGCGACATACCCTCTTTCTGGTGTAAACGATGGACCCTAGGACCCTTCAACCACCGTGTCAAACCCTCCTTTGTATACCCAGATGTGGCGGCAGCAAGGTTGGAGTGAGTTGAGTGTTGATTAGGTCAAAAGTAGGCTTTGGGAAAGGGTTTTATCAGGAGACATGGGAACTAGTGCTGAACGTGTTTTAGAATTGTGTGAATGTTAATGTGGGCTGTTTAGTTGTACGTAAGTCGAGGCCCAATCGTGTACTTAAAACACGATATATAAATTATCACTCAAACCCGACACTACACTATTAACATATAAAATATAAAGACACGTATTCGATAAATTAATTATCGAATATAAAGTAATCAAATATTATCAAACACGTCAAAATAATTATTAAATATTTAAAATAAAATAGTAAAATACGGAGTATTACAGCCTTCCCTCCTTACAATGAACTTCGTCCCGAAGTTCACCATCCCGTGGTCAACGAACTGGTCATCACATTGCAACAAAATAGCAACAAATATTAATAAAAGTACTTCAAAACACAAGTTGTCACATTCTACCCTCCTTAAGAAAACTTTGTCCCCAAAGTTTAATGTATAACTAAGTTAAAGGATATTCACGAATAACAATGTCATGCAGGACAGAAGTAATCAAGATTATTCAGTATTTTCAAACAATCGCGACATACCAATTATTATTATCAACTAGCCATATCATAAATCATTAAGATTTTACAATCTCATCTTCCTTATAACATGGTTACGTCCCCGTAACCCCATTATAAAAAAAATTCCACTTCCATTTCTCAAGGTCACCGAACCAACAGTCACAAAGCATCAGATAAGTTATTTACTCTACACTAGGCAACTAGCATCCGTAAACTCATTTGTCAAAACGTGTTTCGTAGAAAAACAAAATCAGGTACTAACACTTATATACACTCTGGAAATTTTAACACAAACTTAGCATATTTACATCAATGTAAACAATCAATAACTCAAAATTCATAATTGGCAAATTAAATCATTTGATGCCCATAATCATGTTACAGACGCAAAATCATATTTTAGAAAAGACACAAAGTAAAATTTAACTACATAATTAAACATGGAGCATTGACAGACTAGCAAGACGCCTTATCATCCCTAGGTATAAATAAGTTAAACCAATTAACTACATCTCCCATCTACCCACATTTCATCATTTATCATGAAGCTATTAATATATATGATTTGCAAAATAAGAGGTGTATATAAAGTGCAACGGTTAATATTCAGGCAGGATTTCATCAACACGTAGCTACGCACTACTACAATTGAGCACTTGGGCCACGGCTAAATTCGTGGCGTAAGTACTAATTTCCCGTGGCTAAAGCTCTTTGCCACGGAAATACCTTCAGTGGCCCAAGTGGCCGTGGCTAACAGATAGCCACGGGAAAAACAAGAACGTGGCTAAAATTATATTTTTAGCCACAGATTCTCACGTGGCTAATAATTTCCGTGGCCAAAAATTAATTCTCGTGGCCAAAATTATTCCCGTGGCAAACAAAAAAATAAAAAATAAATAAACAAATGTAAAATATTATTTTTTACTTATAATGAAAATATTTTTACATATGGAATCTTTTTTTTTTTCTAAATAAACCGGGGTGTCCACCGTCGACAACAGTGTATCATCTCCTCGCCGCGGGTGCTCTCACGAAGAGGTAAACGGCTGGCCAAAGAGTTGCTCCATTCCCATGGGTAGGGATTGAACCCTTGACCTCATGGTTAAGGGATGAGGTGAGCAACCACCACACTACCAAACACCTTTGGTTACATTTGGAATCTTGTCAAGCTTTAATCCTTGTTTGGCTAATTATCTCAACTCGTTACTTACAATCAGAAGTCATTCACTTTTGCGAATCATATATCCTTCCCAGAAGGTCACCCATCCCAAGACTACTCTCACCTGAGCACGCTTAACTGTGGTGTTATTATGATGAGCTACCGAAATTGAAACTTAAGCTTGTTGATATAGTTAACACTTTGAAACCTTTTTAAATTATATTTTTTTCTTTCTAAATTACCTTCACTATTATTTTTGCGAAAAAAATTAAATGATTTACATATTTTTGCAAAAAAAATATAATTTTTCTTAAATTACTCGAGTTTTCAATGTTGACCTCCCGACTAATGATGCTCGAGTTATTTTTTGCCCGAGTCAACAAAACCATTTTCTCCAAACTATTTAATCAAATTTTCCTTATATTTTTTTCCCTAATATATTTTTTTTTATTTTTTCATTTGTCGGCATTTTTATTTTATTCTCTTTTATCCATTTTTTCATATATTTTTCAACAAAAATACTATTTGTAAGATCGTCGTATTTGTAACGAAAAAAAGTTTAATCACTTCTTACTAAGTAATGATCACTTTTGAATAATGATTACATATGGGTATCAATGACATAGTTTTAAACAAATGACCAAGACATTATTAACTCGAAAATAATCAGTTTTTGCCAAAAAACACAGAAAATATCGTACAAATTTTTGTTTTCTCTAAATTGATTTCTTTTCATTATTCTTGATTTTTTTTGTTAACAAAATTTCACATTATTTACACATGTAAATTATTTATTTTAATTTCCATTTTACTTTTCGGTGTGATACGCTCATACGCTCATTTTCAATAATTAAAATGTTTTTCTATATTGATTTTTTTATATCGGTTATTCTATCAATATGTTTTTTTTCCATTTTATTCATGGATTTATTGGAAATCATTTTAAATTTAATTCTTTAGACTACTTTTTTTTATTTAATCATATTATAAACCTAATTGTCTTTTTTTATTTTTTTTTTTCTCCTTAAAAATTTTCCCAATTTTTTTTCCAATTTAACATCTCGAATTCAAGTTCTTCTAGAAATATTTTACAAATAAAGTTGTAAATCAATTTTCTTATGAAAAATTAACAATATATTAGTTTCAGACTTCTCAATGATAGGTGTTAATAAGTTAATATTTAATTGGACATACTTTCTCTTTAAATGTGATGCGGTATCTAGATAATGTTATTCAATATTATAAAATGTAACAAAAAAAGAATTAATTATTTATTAAATTATCGATGTTATGAAAAAATCAATAAATATTATTCTAGTCTGTAAAAAAAATAAAAAATTTAAGACGATGGTAATTTTCTTTAGGTGTGTATCATTTTATAGAAGTTTTACATTTCTTATTAGACTAAAAAACAAATACCAAATATTTATTAAATTAATCAAAATATTTTCAAAATTTTACATTTAAATTTTTCATATTATGTATATTCGATTAAGTTTCATTCAGCTTTTGTATTTTCCTTTTATTTCTTACAAAACCAAGTTTTTATGTTTACCTTAATATGAAATATCTTGATAAAAGTCTGAAGAAAATCTTAGCCACTGGTGTTTGTTACTAGTTTCGTGGCTAAACAAATATGTTGCCACGGACAATATGTAAGCCGTGGCTAAAGAAATATTGGCCACGGAATGATCTGTGGCTAAATATATATTTGCCATGGGTGTGACATTGTTCGTGGCAAAAATGATTATTAGCCACGACTGTAACCTAAATCGTGGCGCAATTGACTATTTGCCACGGGAAAAATTTTCCCGTGGCATAAAATTTTTCTAAAATAGTGAATGAAATTTTTCCCGTGGCTAAACAAAATTTAGCCACAAATTATAAATTCCTGTGGCATAAATCGTGGCGCAAGTGTCAATTTTTTGTTGTGACGGAATTTATTATGTTGCATACAATCACTACAATTATCAAAATATCAAACTTTATCATGGATCCTCACTTGAAAACATTTTGAAAGTTCTGAAACATTGAAGTGATAGTTGTACATGAATCAAAAGGCAATTTTACTAGCTGTAGATCGAAAACAAAGCTACACGGAGACATTCAGACCCTTCTTTACGAAAAGATTGTCCTTATAAATCGTAACTCATGAATTAGGGAAAATTTAACGATAAAAGTAAACGAATTCACAAGGCTAGCGCTTTACTAATTCACATGTCAAACAAATTAATAATTCAGAATATTGTGATCAGATTTTAAACATAGCCAAAATGCAATTCACTTTGTGGCATAACATTAGTGTCGGTATAAATGAACTAACTTTGTATAAAACTTATCATTAACAAGTAAGGTTACACTATCAGATAACAAAGTTCATATACATATTAAGTGCCTATTGTTCATGCTACTAAAGTCATATCAGAATATTATATGTTACATCACATAATTCATATTTGATCAAACCTTTATATTTAAACTTTACCATTTCAACAATCATACATCACACAGCAACTTCCAAAAATCATAATTAAATAACCGTCCAACCATTTTCTGAACCATTATAGTTTTTGGAGAAATATAATGAATTCACTACTCATAGGAAAACAATCAAATGCACAACTTAAGGGAATTATTTATAACTTTTCAGCAATTAAACAAAAAATGGGGCAACTTGCAAAAATCGCTATTAATTAACACCTCGTTAAGATTTTACGTGACTTATCATTTTGAAAACGTGAATGAATATTCTAAACACTGTAGTTGGAAATATGCATAAACAATAAATACGTTTTAAATGGTGTCATTTGCAAAAACATGGGTCAAAACAGAACTGTGCAGTAACAGTCTGACCATTGTCGTCTCAACTATTTATAACACCCCCATTTATTTAACACCCCCATTTATTTAAGTGCCTTTAGCAAGACATTCTCAAATAAATAGAACTATTACCACTACCCGGTCGGTCAACCAGACGACGGGTTCCGCTGTTTTGTTTCGGTTTTAATTCTTTTAATCTTGTAATTAGAAGACTATTTAAGAAGGCTCGAGTTTGTAATTAGGTTACGCAGTCACAATTAGCAAAAACACATTAGTTTAGAGAGAATTCCAAGTTTTCAGATTTGTTCTTGATTTCCAATTCGGTTGTAAGTTTTATGCAATTTATCTTTCTTGTCATTCAATTTCATTGTTCTTATTGTTATTTTTATTCAATTTATGTTTTGTCCTCTTGAATCCTTATTTTCAATTATGTTATCTTGTTTGTTGTTCTTCAATTTTGTTAGTATTAGTTTCATGATTATGCATAGTTAATTCTTGTGATTGAGAATTAGGGGAAACATTGCTAAAATTAGGTTTTAATGGGTTTATGATTATTTACCAATCCCCATTGTTGTTGGTGAACTAATTCTTTAAGATTGAAAGATTGTTAGAATTAGTTTAACAACAATTTTGGGATTGCCCTATGAACGAAAGTTTAGTGCGTTATTAGGCACCCTAAGACCGTAAGGATTGGGTAGAATATTGACCTAAAGGTTTATTCTTTGTTCCTTGGGATTGTGTTATTTGGTTATTTACCCTTTGTTGACTTGCCCTAGCCATGGGGAACCGAAGTTCCTAATCATCCCTTTACTTTGTTTTAGCATTCTTGTTTATTTTGTCATCTTAGTTCTTAGTCTCAACCATCAATCAAAACCCCCCTTTTGTTACTTTTAATAGACTTTAAATTCACAAACAATATTAACCTTGTCTCCTTGTGGTTCGACCCTTGACTTACTCTATCTAGTTTAAGCTGAGGTTTTATAAATCTTATCTTTGGCACCCCTCAACGACGGGTGTCAAATTTTGGCGCCGCTGCCGGGGAGACGGTATAATTTTGTTTTTAAATTTTTAGTTTATTTCCCTTGTCTTAAGGAACTCCAGTTCCTTAAGACCGTTACTTACCTTTTCTTCTAGTGTTGTTTTGCATATTAGAAGACAGGTTTTTGAGAGGAAGGCTTGAGTACTCTCATTCTTAGAGACATGGCTACTATCTATGATCACATACAACCAAAGGTACAAGATCACCCGAAGGGGTTTACTTTGCCTACACCTACCACTGGTTCTTTCGAGCTCCACCCGAACTACATCATTCTGGCGGAGCGGAATCAATTTTCTGGTCTACCCGACGAGGATCCGTTGAGGCATGTTGAGACATTCACGGATTATTGCTGTCCATTCATATACCAGCCGGGGTGACTCAAGATTAGATAAAGGCAATGATGTTCCTCTATTAACTGAAGGGTTGTACGAGAGATTGGTACCGCTACCTTGATAGGGTAGCTGAGAAGGTTACAGAATGGACTTCCTTAGCATTGGCTTTCTATAAAAAGTATTTCCCACTTGCGAAGGCCAATGACTTGAGAAGTCAAATCACTAACTTTCTATAAGGTCCGGATGAAGAATTTTGTGAGGCATGGGTTCGGTTCAAGAAATTGGTCCGGTCTATTCCTCATCATGGTTTTCCTCAATGGTACTTGTGCAACCAATTCTACAATGCCCTTTATGATGACTACAAGGTAATTCTTGATGCAGCCGCCAATGGTAGATTCCAAAATAATACCAACCACATGAAGGGTTGGAACACTATTGAAGACATTGCGGTCCATAGGGCCGAATTTGGGAGTTCGCGTGGGAATTCGTGAAGGATGAATGTAGAGATGGATAGGGTATTAGCTCTTGAGACAACCGTTGAAGCTCGTTTTGAAAAGCTTGCGGCAGCCCATGTAACATCCCGTATTTTCGTAAATTATATTTTAAAGGTTTTTAATTATTTCTACGGAATAAAATAATATTTTAATATTTAACGTTAATTTATTTTAAAATAATCCGTAATATCCGCCTTAAGAACCTTAAGTCCTTAAGACGAATATAACTTGGCAAGTTAAGTCCGTCTTATAAAATCCCGTTCACTTTCAAAAGCCCGTTTCCATTTAAACGGAAAAGGACAATTAAAACCCTAAACCTCATTTGATATGTCGACATAATCATCTTCACCAAAAATAACAACACTGCTTCTCCATTTTCTCATTTCTCCTTAAAACCTCAAAGCTTCAAATCGATTTTCAGTCATCATCCGATTTCCAAACCAAGGCAAGTTTTACATTTCTGAAATTCTCTTGAAATTTGCAAGACATCCATCACTTTCAATTTCCATTTCATCCAACTTGAAAAATGGCCTGTTTTTGGTAGAATCCGATTTTAGCTTCTCAAAGTCGTTTTTCTTGTTGTAGGAGAAGATTTAGAGGATCCGGGCGTGGATAGCTACATCATTGAAGAGTAGCTTGGAGCAAAAACGCTTTAGAGGTGACGATAATGAGAAACTCGGCCTTTATTGTGATATTAGCATGTTTCTTGACTTTGATGGTTTTAGTTCTGATTTTGTACCTAGTGATTGTTGTTAAGACTTAGTATCATGACAGGATTACATGAGAAAGACTTTCACATGCTTTGATTGTGTTTTATATGCTTAGATGATGAAATTTCAGAAATCCTATGCTTAAGACGAATATAAAGTATGAACTTGTTATGGTGTTAATGTGGAAATTGATACTTGCTTTTAATGTAAATAAGAGTTATAGATGTTGGGTAATATGTGTTGGTTGCAATTTTGGAAGTTTGGAATCGATTTGTGGAGATTTGAGTCTTATAGGAAATGTTGCGTTTTTCGTGCAGGGACTCTGAGCCGGTAGGCTGACCGACAGCCGGTCGGCCGGCTGAGAGTCATAGTTGAGTTTTTGAATGCGTAAGTCTGGGGTAAGGAATTCTGAGCCGGCAGGTCGGCCGCCGGTCGACCGGCTCATAATCCCTCCTTAGAATTTTGGAAATTTTGAAAAAGGCATTGGGAGGGACTCCCAGCCGGCAGACCGGCAGACGGTCCACCGGCTGAGAGCCTCTTCCCTTCAATTGTGATGTCAAGACGGCTAGTGGGAAGGGACTCCCAGCCGGCAGACCGGCAGACGGTCCACCGGCTGACAGCCTCTTCTCCTTGTTTCCAGTTTGTAAAGAAGGCATGGGAAGGGACTCCCAGCCGGCTGACCGGCAGACGGCCCCAGACCGGCTGAGAGCCCCTGTTCTCATTAAACAATTTATAACTTTCGAATGGTTAATCGGTTTTGTTTGAGATTCGTTCCGTGTACCTTATATGTGTGTTTGAGGTCCCCGGAGGATGGGCGACACTATATTGGGTTCCGGAATAGAGAGAGGATAGAGACCCCCCGGTCGGGCAACCGCAAGGGAAACCGACACTCCCTCATCTTAGTTCCCGGGATCAATTAAGTGTTGTTTAGTGATATAAGAGTTTAGAATTATAGGTTAGTTTCTATCCTTGGATGTTATTGGATTGATGCGTGTTAAGGTATGCCTTCAGCTGGCGTCTGAGCTTAACACGTGAGTTTTGTGTCGCGTGATGGGATATGTATTAAGTTCACCTCTGGACCCATTACGTGTTTTGCTTGTGGCGTGTCAGGATATGTGTTAAGTTCACCTCTGGACCTGACACGTGATCGGTTGTCGTACACGGGATATGTGTTAAGTTTACCTCTGGATCCGGTGCGCGGTAGCTGTGTATTGGGATATGTGTTAAGTTCACCTCTGGACCCAATACTTGTTTGTAGCGGTGGGATATGTGTTAAGTTCACCTCTGGACCCATTTCTTGTGGATGTATGCAGGGATATGTGTTAATTTCACCTCTGGACCCGACTTTTGTTTGTAGTGGGATATGTGTTAAGTTCACCTATGGACCCATTACTGAGTTGTGTATAGGGATATGTGTTAAGTTCACCTCTGGACCCTTTACTTGGGTTATATGTTGGGATATGTGTTAAGTTCACCTCTGGACCCGACATTGTTTTAGTAGTGGGATATGTGTTAAGTTCACCTATGGACCCATTACTTGTGTTTATTGATATCAAGGTCTATGCCTTAAGTTGGCCTCTGAGTCCTAGTCAGTGAAAGTAATTTAGTATCTAGGTTATGTCTTAAGTTGACCGCTGAACCTTTATACTTGCTATGTCACATCTGCTTGCCTAGAATTGGTACAGTGTCAGATATAGATGTTGATATTGATGAGTATAGTACTTTGACTTTGGTATTGATCATCTAAGGCATTGGATGACTCTTTAGTCAGTTTCGTAAATAGTTTGGACTGAAAGACCCCCCGGCCGGGCAACCGGCAGGGAAACTGGCTCTCCTTCCAAATGGTTTCCGAAGTTGGTTGAGAGCCTTGCATTAGTAATTGCATGATGATATGAGATTCAGTTATTGAGATTATATGCTTCACATGTTTATATATGTTGGAGTATTCTATTTGTATTTCTGTGTTACATGTCGTTACAAAAGGTGGCTAGGAGAACTCTAGTCACTCCCCACTAATTGTGGCGTACATGTTTACATGTATGTAGGTACATGCAGGAGGTTGGCAGGGGTTGTTGAGAGCTAGCGAGCGATGATCCGCTTATCATCGATTGACTTACACACTTCGTAGCTAGACTCTAGACTTTTGATACAGTTCTTATTTTGAGTGCCTGTAGGGATGTACCATCCCAGGCTGTTTGTATATATTTACTTTTAGTAGTTAGACAGTTATACTTCTCTATTTCTGTTTATATCAGTTTCAGTTTCCAGTTCTTAATTCACCTCGCATGTTAGTTATGTTAAAAAGTTTTAATTCCGCTGCATTTTTAGTACTTTGTATGATTTTTATTTCCGCTTTCGCGAGGGGTTTTTCAGTTGGTATCAGAGCATTGTTGCTCTTGACGCACTCATGTAACCCCCAACCTTAACTTGACCATATAAATAAATAATAAATGAGAGATGGGGTAGATCTAAGGATTTGTATTGTAGTCTATTTGTGATTGCTAATTGCTAAGATAACACTTGCTTTCTTTTGAAGGATGGTGGGGACTACAGTTGCTGAGAATACTATAATGCAAGCACTTCATCAGTTGCTTGAGAACCAGAGACAGCAGGCAGAGACTGTTCCTCCTCCTCTACCGCCAGGTAATGAGGCCAACCGGCCTGGTAGCTTCTCTTGGATAGCATCACAGATGTCCAGGAGCCACGTGAAGACTTATGGAGGCGAGGTTGATCCGGTAGCTCTTACTGAGTGGTTCCGCGAGATGGAAATGAGCTTTACCATGTACTCGGTTGTCAGAGAGTGTAATAACCCGTATTTTCATAATTTGTACTAATATGTGGTTTTATATTATATTTCAAGACGAAGTATGATGGTTCGTTTTTCGATGCGTATTTGTACTCATCGCTATAATAATTATATTAATTGTATGCTTGTTTATCCTTAATCGAGTCAAGAACGGTATATGGGTAATATAATTATCGAGATAAGTGATGGGCTTGGCTTTAAACGAGGCATGAAGGGTAGGGTGACCCGGTGACCCGTGTATACCATATTAGAACACAAAAAAAAAAACCCTAATTATGCTAGAAGCGACATTCACCTTCACAATCCAAAAACCCTAATCACCTACCATAATCTGCCTTCATCGTTCGTCAAAACCCTACTACTACCACTACTGCCTACACCTCATCTGCTTCTACAACCCCATAGTGAATACCACCCCAACCACCGTGTGAACTAAAGAAAACAAGAAGGGGAAACGCAGCAGGAACAAGACATCACCATCATCGTTTAGCCTTGCGCGAATGGGTGTTTGTAAGTAGTTTATCGTGCTTTTTCTTGGTTTCGAATCAGCATACTTTGGTAGTGTCTCATATTTGTAGTATGAATAACATAATTATCGTCTTTAAACTCCTTAGGACCACCGTGTTTATTAATTTTAAACGCCATGAAAGTGGACAGTAGCTACACGTTATATACTCTGTTCGTGCTCTGTTCTGCTATGTAGTCTGCTCGTAATTGTGTCGTGTTCAGCCTCGTTTTGATGTGTCCTTGAGTTCGACTTTTGGGTAGTAATAGCAGGGTGTTCGTGGGTTGTTTGGTGGTGATTGGTGGTGGTATAGCACGGTGTTTTTACTCAGAAAGTGGCTGGAAAGTCTATATACACAGAAGCAGGGGTTTTAGCGTGGGTGTTGTGCTCGGGTTAGGGAGTCTGTTTCATAGGGTCATGGGGGTGTCGAGGTCAGGTGGTTACCACCAGGGTGTCGAGGGTGGTGTAGAGTGTCGATGGAAGTGGTTGGTTATGGCGACGGTGTAGGCACGTGGCTAAGGGAGTGTGTGCAAGGAGGGGGTAACACACTACAACAAATCCCTTACATTAATGACGCTTTCGTATTGACGCTTTTATAAAGCGTCGGTCAAAAATAATCCTCCTATTTTATTTTCTTGGAAAACCGCCGCATAACTTAATTAATAACCAGCCCAATTCTAAATTTCACCTATAATCCCCATCCAGCCCATATTCCAACGCCAATATACCACGCAGAGAAAAAAAACCCTAACCTACCAAATTCTCCATCAATCGTCATCAAATTTCCGTTCAATTATCATCAAAGACGATTCAATCCGCCAATCAATTCTAATTCATCGATGCAGAATGATACAACCTGCCGTTTATTGCATATCATAGGTTCGATTTTTCATTTACTTTGTTATTGATGGTAATTTTAACTGTTTTCCCCTTCTATTTCTCTTTTTTTTTCCTTAATTTTCGCCCTACTTTTGATTTTAATATTCCGGGTTTGGTTTGTTTTAAAAATGATGATGGGAATGGAAGGAACATTGGATGAAAATGTATTAGATGATATAATAAGGAGATTATCAGAAGGAAAATTTGGTAAATAAGTTCAATTATCAGAAGGAGAGATTAGATAACTTTGTGTTAGTGCTCGTAATATTTTTCTATCTCAGCCTAATATTCTTCAGCTTCATGCCTCTATTAGGATCTGTGCTAATCTTGAATTATTTCTTTTTTCTATTCATTTCAATCCTATGATTTTTTTTGTTGAATTGTTTGCATGATGCTTGTATGATATGAAATGGGTTTGGATCAATTTGGGATTATGAGATTTATTAAGGCATCCTATGGATTTAACTTGGCTGATGAAATGTCTTAGAGACCATGGTAAAATTTCCGTGGATCAATTTGGGACATATTCAGATACTTCGGTGCTATCTGAAGTCGATTTCGTTCTTTCTTTAATATTGATTCTTATTTTTCGTTTGATTTTAAGTTCAATAATGAAAATATGGGTTTTGGTTTGCAGTTTTATTAAAATCTTTTCGCACCAAGCCGATAAGTCAACAAGTAATTATATAAGAAGTTATCATCCGAAGTCTTACGGCTCAGGTTAGTATGTGTATGTTTGCATCTTAGTCCAGGCAGTTGGGTCTTGGCGACGTCAGGTGTGTAATTAACCATCCATTATATTTAGATTGCTCAAATGTTATATTGTTTAACATGTTCATTTGGTTTGCTACTGTATTTTAGTAGTTGTCAAGAATTAAATAAAGCTCACTTGAAGTTCATGTACTGAGTAGTTAATAATACAAGTTACTACCTCTAATACGATTAGCGATAATGTGCAATATGGAACTAAAATCTCTAGCCTATGCCCACATAAAAGTATTAATTTAACAATTAAGGTATTAATAGGATAATGTTGAACACCATACAACCGGTCTTATAAGAGAAAACGTACAACCTCATTAGAGTTTGATATTTGTGTTATCTTGATTCTCTTTTCTAATCTGTCATACGCATATTTACAGGTAGAAAATGATCGCAGATTGAATAAGAGACGCCTTCCCCCTATTTCAATCCCACATCTTTTATTAATTTTGTTTAGTGATAATTTTTTCGTCTAACAATTTGGTTAGTGATAAATTTTTTCCCTTTTCAATCACAGGACTACTTTGGTACAATTGCTACTGTGGTACTATTGCTACTAACTGAAATTCGTTTCAAATTTTTCCATTCATCAATGTTGAGTTATCGGGTAAAAATAAAGGTCCTTATCTCTAACTATATTGCACTGTATTCTTAAGCTTATCATCCTGCTATCTTCCTCTTTACTAATTCCTACCCGCTGCTGTGTAATTTGTGCTACTCATTATGTCCATTTACACCTCATTTACGTTACTAGCTACTCCTCATTATGTGCTACTCAACATATTATGTCATTAGCTACTTTGTCTGCTCTAAACACTTTTACTTGAGAATCTTATATTATTTAGCTTTCAATGTTCTAACATTAAGTAATCAAGGACATGGTTTCCTGTATCACAGGTTGTTCTCAATCCCTTAAAGCAAATGATTCACTACCCACAACTACCAAGAAATAAAGCTTTGATAGCTAAGGTTTCACTTTTCAGATATCTTATCCATTTTCTTTTACTTACAGACTACTTTTTTGGAGGCATGGATATTATTAAATAAATCTTAACTTGTTGCTAACTCAGGGGTAATGTGACAATAAAGAGTGATAAGCATATTTCTCATTGGTTAGGGTTTATGATGGTTTAGGTCTGAACGTCTCTCATACCCTTAGTTATTCGGGTTTTTCGTTCTAAGTTTACAAGTTGTGTAATTTATTTTTCTGTTTTTAATTTCTCATTTACTCACTTCCTTATCACACCTAGTTTTACATCGATTGAGTATATTGTTATTAATTTATTTTTTCTATCTTTAACAGGCTCATAGACATATTTAGTTCATCAGGAGACGAGGGAAGCTTCTAATACAACATAAAGATGGCACCTCTGTATTGTAGATTACTAGATGAACTTTTTATGACCTCTGTATTGTAGATTACTAGATGAACTCTTTATGTTCACTTGTATCTTATTTAATTAGCAAGGTCTCATTTGAATCCCGAGTTTTAGACTCAATACATAAATTTGTTATTACTATGAAGAGATTTTGAATATACACTTTCAACTTTTTTAAGCGGAAAGGGGAATACATTGATAGTATGACTTTCTTGTGTGTTGTTAATAAATTGATTGCTTTTATACGTGCAATTTATTTTGACCATGATGAATTTGAGGAAAACAATCCTCTAAAAATTAGAATACCTAGAATAATTATATTGTGACGGTAATAATTAAGCTTTTACATTGACAGTCAAAAGCATCACTGAGATTGACAGTTCGAAGCGTCAAAATATAGAATAATGACGTTTAATTATGCCTCATTAAGTGACATATAAAAGCGTCAATATCACTGAAGACACTTTTAAGCGTCACATTTGTCGACAGATAAAAGCGTCAATAATCACTGAAGACACTTTTAAGCGTCACATTTGTTGACAAATAAATGCGTCAATAGTCATTGAATACATTTTTAAGCGTCACATTTGTTGAGAAATAAAAGCGTCGACAAATAGCGACGGCTCAAAAATTGACGCTTTTCTAAAGCGTCGGTAAAGAAAAAAGTGACACTTTAAAGCGTCAAAAATCGCTTCAAAAAGTGTCATTACTGTAAGGGATTTGTTGTAGTGACACGGGTAAAGAGCAAGAACTGGGTTTGGGGTTTGTGACCAGCGTGTTTGGGGCTGGTGCCCAGGTCTGTCGTGGTTGGGTTTGGGGTAGTAGTCAGGGTCCGTAGTTGCACCGTGGTTCAGGGGTCTCAACCACGATGGTGTTGTGGTGGTTAAGGCGGTAGAAGGGATGTCGGAAGAGCTGCGAAGTGGGCTGCCCGAGGGCTGTTAAGGGGAGGGGCTGTTCTTGTTTTGCGGTTATGTGCTAGTGAGTCGTGGGTGTTGAGTCTTTGGTATGTTATGGCCATTTGATTATTATTATTATTATTATTATTATTATACATTGTTATTATATTTTTTATCAATACTAACATTAATATTATCATTTTACTACTTGCTTTATTACTTTTATAATTGTATGATAATACTTGTACTGGTGATGAACATTATTGTTAGTATTAATTATGTTAATGTTATCATATTATTTGGATAGTAAATTAGTATGAAGTATTACTTTAAGTGGCATTATTATTTTGGGGCGAGGTTGTTATTTCGATAAAATTTCTATTTCGGGAAACTTTCCATTATTAGAAAGTTACTATGTTTAGTAGCAATACTATTCTAAGTATAGGATTTGGTAAAGGTTGTAATCGTTGAATAATATATGTTAAGGTGACGGTTTCCGCGTGGAACATCTTGAGGAGCCGTTGACTGTCTTTTTGCAAATTGAGGTAGGGGAATATCTATGTATGTGGTCGTGTTATGACATGAGGCCACTTATTATGTGATTGTTATATTTAATCTGCTTGGTTGTATCGTGATTGATTGATTAATATTGATTATCGTGGAGAACGGGGCTTGTGAAATGGGTCTTGTGATATGGGTCTTGTGATAAGGGACTTGTGATATGGCCATGGAAGGTGTGGTGTGATGGAAGGTGTGGTGTGGTGGAAGGTGTGGTGTGATGGAGGTGAAGTGGTTGATTGAATGACATGGAGATGGAGGAAGATGCAGTTCTATTATTGTTTATGTTTTATCTATTTTACCTACTCAACCTTGTGGTTGACCCTGTATATTCGTGTGACACCTATGATGATCCGTGATGGGGAGCAGTTTTGACAGGAAAGATGGTGCTGTGGGAGTATGGGATGGCGTGAGCACTTGATGGACCGACTTAGATTTAGATCATATACTTCGATGTTATCAGTTGTACTTTAGTTTCCGCTGTGTAGCATTTGTAATATCAAAGTTTAAATTTAATCAGTTTTTTGTATATAAAGTACTTTGGTTTGATTTACTTTGTTATTCACTCCCTCTGATATTCCGAGATCGTAACAGCTCTATTTACTGAGGATGTCTTGCTAAAGGCTCCTTAATAAATCGGGGTGTTACAAAGTGGTATCAGAGCGAACGTTCCTCAGGCCTAAATCAAATGAATAATATTGAACATAGGACGAGTCAAATAAAATGAACCTCGAGATGAAACTGATAGGAGCCCCAAAAAGGAACGGGATGAGTTAGGGGCCCCCTCACACCGAATCATGGGCCCTTTCGGTTCTGTCTCGGGAACCCTATGAGAGTAATTGAAGAGTGGGGTAGACTATATAGAGACCTAGTTATATTGTACTAACATTCTTGCAGGAGAAGAATGAGGTAAGTAATATGTGAGTTATGATTAATGAGGTGCGTCGGAAGGATATGTGTGATATGAAATGTGGATCGATTTGGATGTTTGAATAGAAATTTTAAGAGTTTGGAGGTGTATTTGTTGAGTGATGATTAAAGAGATGTGATCATAGTATGTTGGTGTTTGAGATGTTCATGTGTTTATCTGATCATTAAATGATTAGCGAAACTATGTAATATATTGTTGTGGATATAAATGATCAGACTTATCTATATTAGTAATCCATGTCTAGTGATATGCGAAATGTGTTTCCCCAGGCCATGAATGACATGTAGTTATGTGTTACTGTCGTCAAGATTTAGTTATTTAGTTGATTCTGCTTCAGTCTTGAAATCTCTACCGTGTTCTAAATGACAATTACAGTTTGAATGATGATTACATGTTAGTCTGTGCTTCAAATGATATATCAGCATGTTTTGGAAGAAAAGTGGATGAGTTTCGAAGGAAGTAATGTAGAATTGTCAATGAATCAAAATTTTAATAAACTTCCTGAATTTTACCTTGATTGTACGGGCTGTCATTTTAAATGTGTTTCATATTTGGGTATGAAAATTTTATGTATGATAACCTTCTGAGTTAGTTTTATAATTCTTTTGGTTTTAGGTTAATAAGAATTATATTTTGAGAGAAGTAAATATTTTAGTTGACAGTGGTCAGATTGTCACTGCACAGTTCCGTTTTGACCCATGTCTTTGTAAAGAAAATCATTTGAAACGTGGTTATTGTTTATGCGTAATTCTAACTCCGCTGTTTAGAATATATGTTCACGCTTTCAAAATGATAAACCATGTAAAAGCATCACGAGTCTTTATTTAATTATGATTGTTTTTGTAAGTTGCACAATTTTCTATTGAATTGTTGTAAAGTTCTTGTTCAGAACAATTGAGTGGTAAAATTGTATGAAATGATTCACTTAAATATGCATTCGATCCTTGTTCCTAAGATTATCTAATTCGTTATATTCTCTAAAAACTATAATTGCTCGCACGATAGCTAAGCGGTTATTTAATTATGATTTTTGTAAGTTGTTGCATAATGTCTATTTGGTGGAATTGCGAGTTATGTAAGTTTCATATAACATTTTAATCAAATGTGAATTAGGTGATGTGACACCTGATATAGCATCAGTAACGTGAATAGCAGGCATATAATATGAATATGACCCTTACTATATGATAACGTAACCTTCTTTGTTTCGTCAAGTTTTATATAAAATAGTTTCAATTATACCAATACTCTTACTTTCTAGTGTTATGCTTCGGAATAATTATGTGATGTTCGTATTTAATGTTAAAATCATGTTCATCACAAAATATTCTTGCCAAGGGATAGAATGAAATTTAACTGGTCAGCTTATTAGCATGATATAGTAATCTAATGGTTATACGTAATTGTGATTATTTGAACAATGTGAATCTTGTTAATGTTTTCGGATACTGATGGTTTATCACTGTCTAGTTTCCTGTGATTATAATCTTTATAACTTTTCCAAGTATATTGTTATACCATACAGTGAATTGCATATTGTTATATTTATAATCTGATCACGATGTGTTAATTTATTAATTGTTGACATATGATTTATGGAAGTATTAGTCTTGTGATTGTTTACTTATATCGTTAAAATTTTCATAATTCATGAGTGAGAAGAACAATGTCTTAGTAAAAAAGAGTCAGAATTCCTCCGTGTAGCCTTGTTTCAATCTGTAACTCGTGAAATTGTCTTTTGACACGTATTTATATTGTCACAAACTACCCTTTCAATGTTTCAAACATTTCAAATATTAACAAAGTGATAAAATAGGATTAAGCTTGATGTTTGATAATTATGGTGATTGTTTGCAAAATGACAATCCTGTAGCTATGTGTGGATGAAATCCTGTTTGAATGTTTAATTGCTGCGCATTGTATAGAACCCTTATTGTGCAAGTCATATATAATAATAGCTTCATGATAAATGATGTAATATGAGTGGACGGGAAATGTACCTAAGTGATTTTGTTAACTAATTGATATCTGGGAATATTAAACGATCTTGTGAGTCTATGAGTTATGTATGTCTTGTGAAATATGTCAATGTTCCATGTTTAGTTACGTTAATTAATTTTGCGCTATGTCTTTTCCTAAATATGATTTGCTTCTATAATATGATTATGAGCATGAAACATTTTAATTTGTCAAGTATGAACTATGAGCTTCTTGATTGTTTACATTGTTGTTAATATATTAAATTTGTGATAAATTTCAAGGCTATGTAAGTGTTATCTATTCCGATTCTGTTTTACTGCGTAACACGATTCTACCGATCCTAATACTTTATTATTGTTCGAGGTTATATGTTACATGATAATTGATATGAGTCTCTTACGAGTGCTTATTTGAGTTGAATATTAGCAATTGTTATTCTATTTTGATAGTTAATAATTTTTATTGATAGGATAATCCTTTTGTTTGTGAGACGGGTTGAGTTGTGAAATCGGTAAACTTTTGGTAATTGATTAGTTGTTTATGCATAATGGTTTTGTATTAGGTTGGTTTGGTATAGCGTCCAGATCCTTATTTTATGAATAGTGGAATGGTAAGTATACATACAAGTATGTCAATGAACTTGGAAGGTAAGTACTGAGGAGATTGAGTTGCTCGTGAGTCTAGAACAAAGGCCATGGTTGATTTTGTTTTGAGATTGAGATTGCAGTTCATTATTTTATCGAGTTGTCGTATTCTTTGACCTTGACTCGTGGGTGAGTAGCTTAGAGTTTTACTCTCTAAGTGTTGAGCAGTTCCTTCATGGAACATTTGACAGTATTGATATTGAAATCGAGATGAGAATTGGTTACTGGCATTGAGATATGAGTTGTTAGGCCGTTGTGCCACATTGTGTTTACGGTCCAGGGTGGTACTGGTTATCGAGTTATATTCTGAGTTTGAAATCGATATTGAGGTGGAAGTATTGATTTGCGGTTTTATCCCACCAGTTCACTCACCCCTTGTCCTCGGTCTTAGGTTCGACGATGAGCATATGATACTTGATTACTTGGAGTTAGATTCTACGAGATAGAGTAATGAGTGAGACAGAGTCATGAGCTGGACTTGATTGTAATGAGGTTACGGGACGTAACCATGTTTTAAGGAGGTTAGGATTGAAAATCTTATCGATTTATATTATGGCTAGTTATTATGACGTGGCTAAGTGGTATGTCGAGATTGTTGAATATCCTTGATAACCCTGTTACTTCTGTTGTGCACTACATTGTGATTCGTGAAGTGTCATAATCTCTTTCGGCGAAGTGTTAAACTTTGGGGACAAAGTTTCTTAAGGGGGATGGAATGTAACTTCTCGCGATTTTAAACTTATATAAGTGCTACTTGCGTTTGTTTCATGCATGTCATGTGTTTCGTTACCGATATGGGATGGTGAACTTCGGGACGAAGTTCATTCTAAGGGGGAAAGACTGTAATAACCCGTATTTTCATAATTCGTACTAATGTGTGGTTTTATTTTATATTTCAAGACGAAGTATGATGGTTCGTTTTTCGATGCGTATTTGTACTCATCGCTATAATAATTATATTAATTGTATGTGCTCGTTTATCCTTAATCGAGTCGAGAACGGTATATGGGTAATATAATTATCGAGATAAGTGATGGGCTTGGCTTTAAACGAGGCATGAAGGGTAGGGTGACCCGGTGACCCGTGTACACCATATTAGAACACAAAAAAACCCTAAGTATGCTAGAAGCGACATTCACCTTCACAATCCAAAAACCCTAATCACCTACCATAATCTGCCTCCATCGTTCGTCAAAACCCTACTACTACCACTACTGCCTACACCTCATCTGCTTCTACAACCCCATAGTGAACACCACCCCAACCACCGTGTGAACTAAGGAAAACAAGAAGGGGAAACGCAGCAGGAACAAGACATCACCATCATCGTTTAGCCTTGCGCGAATGGGTGTTTGTAAGTAGTTTATTGTGCTTTTTATTGGTTTCGAATCAGCATACTTTGGTAGTGTCTCATGTTTGTAGTATGAATAACATAATTATCGTCTTTAAACTCCTTAGGACCACCGTGTTTTTTTAATTTTAAACACCATGAAAGTGGACAGTAGCTACACGTTATAGGCTCTGTTCTGCTATGTAGTCTGCTCGTAATTGTGTCGTGTTCAGCCTCGTTTTGATGTGTCCTTGAGTTCGACTTTTAGGTAGTAATAGTAGGGTGTTTGTGGGCTGTTTGGTGGTGATTGGGGTGGTGAGTGGTGGTGGTATAGCACGGTTTTTTTACTCAGAAAGTGGCTGGAATGTGTATATACACTGAAGCAGGGGTTTTAGCGTGGGTGTTGTGCTCGGGTTAGGGAGTCTATTTCATAGGGTCATGAGGGTGTCGAGGCCAGGTGGTTACACCAGGGTGTCGAGGGTGGTGTAGAGTGTCGATGGAAGTGGTTGGTTATGGCAACGGTGTAGGCAGGTGGCTAAGGGAGTGTTTGCGAGGAGGGGGTACCACGGGTAAAGAGCAAGAACTGGGTTTGGGGTTTGTGACCAGCGTGTTTGGGGCTGGTGCTCAGGTCTGTCGTGGTTGGGTCTGGGGTACTAGTCAGGGTCAGCAGTTGCACCGTGGTTCAGGGGTCTCAACCACGGTGGTGTGGTGGTGGTTAAGGCGGTAGAAGGGCTGTCGGAAGAGCTGCGAAGTGGGCTGCCTGAGGGCTGTTAAGGCGAGGGGTTGTTCATGTTTTGCGGTTATGTGTTAGTGAGTCGTGGGTGTTGAGTCTTTGGTATGTTATGGCCATTTGAGTATTATTATTATTATTATTATTATTATTATTATTATTATTATTATTATTATTATACAATGTTATTATTTTTTTTATCAATACTAACATTAATATTATTATTGTACTACTTGCTTTATTACTTTTATAATTGTATGATAATACTTGTACTAGTGATGAACATTATTGTTAGTATTAATTATGTTAATGTTATCATATTATTTGGATAGTAAGTTAGTATGAAGTATTACTTTAAGTGGCATTATTATTTTGGGGCGAGGTTGCTATTTTGATAGAATTTCTATTTCGGGAAACTTTCCATTATTAGAAAGTTACTATGTTTAGTAGCAGTACTATTCTAAGTATAGGATTTGGTAAAGGTTGTAATCGTTGAATAATATATGTTTAGGTGACGGTGTCCGCGTGGAACATCTTGAGGAGCCGTTGACTGTCTTTCTGCAAATTGAGGTAGGGGAATATCTATGTCTGTGGTCGTGTTATGACATGAGGCCACTTATTATGTGATTGTTATATTTATTCTTGGTTGTATTGTGATTGATTGATTATTATTGATTATCGTGGAGAACGGGGCTTGTGAAATGGGTCTTGTGATATGGGTCTTGTGATAAGGGACTTGTGATATGGCCATGGAAGGTGTGGTGTGATGGAAGGTGTGGTGTGGTGGAAGGTGTGGTGTGATGGAGGTAAAGTGGTTGATTGAATGACATGGAGATGGAGGAAGATGCAGTTCTATTGTTGTTTATGATTTATCTATTTTACCTACTCAACCTCGTGGTTGACCCTGTGTATTCGTGTGACACCTGTGATGATCCGTGATGGGGAGCAGTTTTGACAGGAAAGAGGGTGTTGTGGGAGCACTTGATGGACCGACTTAGATTTAGATCATATACTTCGACTTTATCAGTTGTACTTTAGTTTCCGCTGTGTAGCAATCTTAATATCAAAGTTTAAATTTAAACAGTTTTTTTTTTATAAAGTACTCTGGTTTGATTTACTTTGTTATTCACTACCTCGGATATTTCGTGATGGTAACAGCTCTATTTACTGAGGATGTCTTGATAAAGGCTCCTTAATAAATCGGGGTGTTACAGAGAGGATAGAGTGCGGCTAGCCACTCACTTTTTGACCTTGGAGGCGGACAGATGGTGGGCATTGACTTGACCGACTTTCATTCTGGATCCTTTATTCGATTGGGAGGCTTTTAAGGATAAGCTCGAGACGAGATTTTATCCTTAGGAGCTTAGATCGCAGACGCTTAAGGAGTTCATGGACTTGAAGTAGGGTAAGATGTGCGTTCAGAAGTACACCGACAAATTTAACCAGCTTGCACATTTCGCTTCGAAGTTTGTTAGGGATGAGGCTGAGAGTGTTTACTTCTATCGGGGGAAGTTGGGGCCACACATCGAGAGTATGATCCGCCGTGACTCGACTTCTTTCGTTGAGGTTTATGATGATGCTATTTGGGCAGAGAGGTACATTCGTGCTATAGATGCTGAGACCCGAGTTGCTGCTACTAGTGTGACTTCTCACCAGAGGTTTGCGTATCAGGGGAAGAGACCATTTGTTCCATCCACTTCTTCGCCTTCTTCTCAGAAGAAGCGATTTGAGAGGTTCTCTACACCTGTTGCTAAGACCATCGTTCACACGGATACAGCTTCCAGTGCTTGCCACCGTTGTGGTAAACCTTCACATCCGGGTTTCGACTGTTTCAAGAATGCCTATAAGTGTTTCACCTGCAATGGATTTAGGCATCGATCTTATGAGTGTCCTGAGAGGAACACCGCACTTGGCAAGGCTGCCACTACTGCTGCAGCGACTAGAGGAGGTAAGGCTAAGGGGAAGATCTCCGTGATGACCAGAGCAGAGGCTGAGGCTCATCCAGACATTGTTGCCGGTATCTTTTCTGTTTTTGGCGCTGAGTGCCTGATTTTATTTGATACTGGTGCTTCTCTATGATTCATATCGACCCAGTTTGCCGACAGACTAGCTCTAGAGTCTTCTGTTGTTGAGGAGACTTCTATCTCATTGCCTTCGGGAGATGTTTTCTCCTGCTCTTCTTCCCATAGGGATGTTCCGATTATTATTGGTCAAGCCACATTTCCAGCGGACTTACTGAGATTTCCTCTCGAGGAATTTGACATTATCCTCGGTATGGATTAGTTATCTCGATACCATGCTCGCTTTGAGTGTCGCGACCAGAAAATCTGCTTGAGGAGTTCTTCAGGAGTTCGTGTATCCTATAGGGGAACTCGCCCTCAAAAGGGTGTTCGTGTTATTTCTTCGATGATAGCTTCTCATCTTCTAAGGAAGGGTTGCCAAGCCTTCCTGTGTGTTGTTTCAGCTGCAAAGCCATCGCTACCGAAGCTTGAGGATGTAGCTATTGTTCGTGAGTTTCCAGACGTTTTCCCAGAAGAGTTGCCAGGGATACCGCCTGAGAGAGATGTGGAGTTTACTATTGAGCTTGTTCCAGGTACCAGACATATATCTAAGGCTCCCTACCGTATGGCTCCACCTGAGTTGAAAGAGTTGAAGCTGCAATTAGAGGAGATGATTTAGAAGGGATTCATTAGACCGAGTGCTTCTCCTTGGGGTGCTCCAGTTCTTTTCCTCAAGAAGAAAGATGGTTCCATGAGACTTTGCATTGATTACGGAGAGTTGAACAGAGTCACCGTGAAGAACAAATATCCTTTGCCTAGGATTGATGACTTATTTGACAAGCTTAGAGCTGCTTCTAGATTTTCGAAGATTGACCTTCGTTCCGGTTATCATCAGATTCCAGTGAGAGAGACTGATATTGCGAAGACTGCTTTCCGTACCAGATATGGGCACTTTGAGTTCGCTGTCATGCGTTTTGGTTTGACGAATGCTCCTGCTATCTTCATGGATCAGATGAACAGGACGTTCAGTGAGTTCTTAGACACTTGTGTTGTGGTATTTATTGATGATATCATCATTTATTCGAAGACTGATGCTGAGCATGCCGAACATCTTTGATTGGTTTTTGGGACTTTACGTCGACAGAAGTGGTTCGCGAAGTTCTCTAAGTGTGAGTTTTGGCTATCTAAGGTTGCATTTCTTGGACATGTGATATCTAGTGAGGGAGTTATGGTTGATCCCGCAAAGATTGAGGCCGTTAATGATTGGGAGAGTCCCAAAGATGTGGGAGAGATTCGTAGTTTCCTTGGTTTGGCTGGATACTACCGTCGATTTGTTGAGGATTTTTCTAGATTGGCTCGTCGGATGACTCAGTTATTGAAGAAAGAGGCCAAGTTTGTTTGGACAGATAAGTGTGAGAGCTCAATTCAGGAATTGAAGACCAGATTGACTTCTGCTCGAGTACTTGCTTTGCCAGAGATTGGTGTTGACTTCGATGTTTACAGCGATGCTTCGATGTTAGGGATTGGATGTGTGTTGATGCAGAGTGGTAAGGTGATTGCTTACTCTTCGAGACAGCTGCGAGTTCACGAGGTGAACTATCCGACGCATGACCTCGAGTTAGCTGCTTTTGTTCATGCCCTGAAGATGTGGCGTCATTACTTGATTGGATCTCATTGTCGCATTTTCACGGATCATAAGAGTTTGAAGTACATTTTCACACAGAAGGACCTTAATATGCGACAGCGTCGATGGCTAGACTTGGTTAAGGATTACGATATTGAGCTATTGTATCATGAGGGTAAGGCCAATGTTGTTGCTGATGCGCTTAGCCGCAAGACTTCTCATTCCATGAGTGCTATGCGTGTGTTACATGAGGAGCTTTGTTCTGAGTTCCGGAAGTTGAGGTTAGAGATGGTTGGTAGTGCTTTTGATTGGTTATCTGCTATGACTGCCGAGCCGACATTGTATTAGGAGATTCGCCAGTGTTTGCCTACAGATGCTGCTTTCCGGAAGTTCGAGGCCAAGATTGTGAGTGGTGATGCACAGGACTTCGTGATTGGTTCTGATGGTTTTCTTCGGTTTCGAGGCCAGATGTATGTTCCTGATGTGCCAGATTTGAGGAAGAGGTTTTTAGATGAGGCTCACCTGACGCCTTATTCTGTTCATCCGGGCGGCGAGAAGATGCACAAAGACTTGAGACTTCTATTTTGGTGGCCCGGGATGAAGAAGAACGTTTTGGATTACGTGAGTAAGTGTCTGACTTGTCAACAAGTCAAGATCGAGCATAGGAGGCCAGTTGGTTTGTAACAGCCGCTCCACGTTCCTCAGTGGAAGTGGGAGTGCATTTCGATGGAATTCGTGAATGCATTGCCTAAGACAGTTGGAGGCAAAGATGCGATTTGGGTTGTGGTTGATAGGTTAACTAAGTGTGCCAGATTTGTGCCTATCCGCGAGATGTGGATATGGACCGCTTAGCCCGAGCTTATATTGCCGAGATCGTCCGTTACCATGGTGTCTCGAGAGAGATCGTTTCTGATCGTGATCCTCGTTTCTGTTCCAGGTTTTGGAAGGCTATACAGGAGGCTATGGGTAGCCGTCTACTAATGAGTACAACATTTCATGCCGCGACTGATGGACAGTCCGAGAGGACTATTCAGACATTAGAGGACTTGCTCCGTGCTTGTGCACTTGATTTCCAGAGTTCGTGGGAACAATGTCTACCGTTAGTTGAGTTTTCCTACAACAACAGTTTTCACTCATCTATTGGTATGGCTCCTTGTGAGGCGCTATATGGTAGAAAGTGTTGTAGCCCGATCTGTTGGGACCAGGCGAGCGACGTGCAAGACCTAGGACCGGACCAGTTGGATGCGACGATTGATCACGTCTAGCTTATCAGAGGTAGGATGAAGGCCGCACATGATCGGTAGAAATCCTATGCTGATGTCCGTCGTAGACCTCTCGAGTTTGAGGTGGGTGACAGAGTTTTCCTTAGAGTTTCACCAATGAAGGGCGTCAAGAGGTTTGGCGTTAAGGGCAAGTTGAACCCTAAGTATATTGGGCCGTTCGAGATTGTGAAGAGGATTGGTGCTGCTGCTTATCGACTGGACATGCCTCCTAGTTTGGGCAAGGTTCGTCTTTCATGTTTCTCAGCTCCACATGTAAATTAGTGACCCTAGTCATGTGCTTCATAGAGAGATCGAGAACCTAGAGCCGAGTCTTGCTTTCGAGGAGCGACCCGTGAAGATTCTAGACCGTCAGGACAGGAAGCTTAGGAGCAAGGTGGTGCCCTTAGTGAAGATCCTATGGCGTTGCGGCGATGTTGAGGAGCAGACGTAGGAGACCGAGGCTTCGATGCGTGCTACACATCCTTCTCTTTTCGATTGAGGTATAATTATCTAGAAATTATCTTCGTTCGGGTTTCGAGGACGAAACTTTTTGAAGTTGGGGTGATTGTAACATCCCGTATTTTCATAAATTATATTTTAAAGGTTTTAAATTATTTCTACGGAATAAAATAATATTTTAATATTTAATGTTAATTTATTTTAAAATAATCCGTAAGATCCACCTTAAGAACCTGAAGTCCTTAAGACGAATATAACTTGGCAAGTTAAGTCCGTCTCATAAAATCCCGTTCACTTTCAAAAGCCCGTTTCCATTTAAACGGAAAAGAACAATTAAAACCCTAAACCTCATTTGATATGTCGACATAATCATCTTCACCAAAAATAAGAACACTGCTTCTCCATTTTCTCATTTCTCCTTAAAACCTCCAAGCTTCAAATCGATTTTCAGTCATCATCTGATTTCCAAACCAAGGCAAGTTTTACATTTCTGAAATCCTCTTGAAATTTGCAAGACATCCATCACTTTCAATTTCCATTTCATCCAACTTGAAAAATGGCCTGTTTTTGGTAGAATCCGATTTTAGCTTCTCAAAGTCGTTTTTCTTGTTGTAGGAGAAGATTTAGAGGAACCGGACGTGGATAGCTACATCATTGAAGAGGAGCTTGGAGCAAAAACGCTTTAGAGGTGACGATAATGAGAAACTCGGCCTTTATTGTGATATTAGCATGTTTCTTGACTTTGATGGTTTTAGTTCTGATTTTGTACCTCGTGATTGTTGTTAAGATTTAGTATCATGCCAGGATTATATGAGAAAGACTTTCACATGCTTTGATTGTGTTTTATATGCTTAGATGATGAAATTTCAGAAATCCTATGCTTAAGACGAATACAAAGTATGAACTTGTTATGGTGTTAATGTGGAAATTGATACTTGCTTTTGATGTAAATAAGTCTTATAGATGCTGGGTAATATGTGATGGTTGCCATCTTGGAAGTTTGGAATCGATTTGTGGAGATTTGAGTCTTATAGGAAATATTGCGTTTTTCGTGCAGGGACTCTGAGCCGGTAGGCTGACCGGCAGCCGGTCGGCCGGCTCAGAGTCATAGTTGAGTTTTTGAATGTGTAAGTCTGGGGTAAGGAATTCTGAGCCGGCAGGTCGGCCGCCGGTCGACCGGCTCAGAATCCCTCCTTAGAATTTTGGAAATTTTGAAAAAGGCATTGGGAGGGACTCCCAGCCGGCAGACCGGCAGACGGTCCACCGGCTGAGAGCCTCTTCCCTTCAATTGTGATGTTAAGACGGCTAGTGGGAAGGGACTCCCAGCCGGCAGACCGGCAGACGGTCCACCGGCTGACAGCCTCTTCTCCTTCTTTCCAGTTTGTAAAGAAGGCATGGGAAAGGACTCCCAGCCGGCTGACCGGCAGACGGCCCCAGACCGGCTGAGAGCCCCTGTTCTCATTAAACAATTTATAACTTCCGAATGGTTAATCGGTGTTGTTTGAGATTTTTCCGTGTACCTTATATGTGTGTTTGAGGTCCCCGGAGGATGGGCGACACTATATTGGGTTCGGGAATAGAGAAAGGATAGAGACCCCCCGGTCGGGCAACCGAAAGGGAAACCGACACTCCCTCATCTTAGTTCACCTCTGGACCCAATACTTGTTTGTAGCGGTGGGATATGTGTTAAGTTCACCTCTAGAACCATTGCTTGTGGATGTATGTTGGGATATGTGTTAAGTTCACCTCTGGACCCGACATTTGTTTGTAGTGGGATATGTGTTAAGTTCACCTATGGACCCATTACTAAGTTGTGTATAGGGATATGTGTTAAGTTCACCTCTGGACCCTTTACTTGGATTGTATGTTGGGATATGTGTTAAGTTCACCTCTAGACCCGACATTGTTTTAGTAGTGGGATATGTGTTAAGTTCACCTCTGGACCCATTACTTGTGTTTATTGATATCAAGGTCTATGCCTTAAGTTGGCCTCTGAGTCCTAGTCATTGAAAGTAATTTAGTATCTAGGTTATGTCTTAAGTTGACCGTTGAACCTTTATACTTGCTATGTCACATCTGCTTGCCTAGAGTTGGTATAGTGTCAGATATAGATGTTGATATTGATGAGTATGGTACTTTGAATTTGATATTGTTCATCCAAGGTATTGGATGACTCTTTAGTCAGTTTCGTAAATAGTTTGGACTGAAAGACCCCCGGCCGGGCAACCGGCAGAGAAACCGGTTCTCCTTCCAAATGGTTTCCGAAGTTGGTTGAGAGCCTTGCATTAGTAATTGCATGATGATATGAGATTCAATTATTGAGATTATATGCTTCACATGTTTATATATGTTGGAGTATTTTGTTTGTATTTCTGTGTTACATGTCGTTGCAAAAGGTGGCTAGGAGAACTCTAGTCACTCCCTGCTGATTGTGGCGTACATGTTTACATGTATGTAGGTACATGCAGGAGGTTGGCAGGGGTTGCTGAGAGCTAGCGAGCGATGATCCGCTTATCATCGATTGACTTACATACTTCGTAGCTAGACTCTAGACTTTTGATACAGTTGTTGTTTTGAGTGCCTGTAGGGATGTACCATCCCAGGCTGTTTGTATATATTTACTTTCAGTACTTAGACAATTATACTTATCTATTTCTGTATATATCAGTTTCAGTTTCCAGTTCTTAATTCACCTCGCATGTTAGTTATGTTAAAAAGTTTTAATTCCGCTGCATTTTTAGTACTTTGTATGATTTTTATTTCCACTTTCGCGAGGGGTTTTACAGCCCAGCTGAAGCAAGAATGTGCGAACCTAGTTACTACGGTTGACAACACGGGTGAGACGGCGGAGTTGAGAGAGCTTGTTCATGCTCTAGTGAAACAAATGATGGAAATGGAAAAGGCTCAAGTGGCTTCTTTGAAGACTTTTGAGAACCAATTAGCAATCTTAGCTGCTAATCAGATTGCTAGCTCTCTGGGCAGTTGTGAGAGTTCCATAAAGACATTAAATGCTATAAATCTCAGAAGTGGCCGTGCTTATGATGGACCAACTTCCAAGGGGAATTCTGGTGAAGTTCGTGATAAAGAAACTGATCTCGTAACCAGGTCGAGTGGTCGACCGACCGAGGTACCTGACGAGCGATTAGTTTCTGCAAAACAGAAGAATTCTGATAACAGTGCATCTGGTCGACCGATCGGCACACCAGGTTGACCGACCAAGGTTCCTGAGAAGAATGCGGTTTCCAATCCTGAATTTTTAGACTTGTTCCTCATTCAAGACCTCACTGAGATTTTACAGCTGAAGAAGCTGAAGGTAGCTGATCCTACGGCTAGTGTTACCGTTCCGTATCCCGAGCGATTGAAGAATTCAAAAGAGGATCGGAAATTTGGTAAGTTCTTGGAGATGGTGAAGAACCTTGAGGTAACCATCCCATTCACTGACTTAATTACCCAAGTACCTTCTTATGCTAAATTTATGAAAGATATTTTAAGTCGTAAGAGGAAATTTCAGCACGAAGGTGTTATTGCTTTTGTGGAAGAATGTTATGTTCTTTCACAAAATAATATAGCACCTAAGTTGAAAGACCCAGGTAGTTTTTCTATCCCATGCACCATAGGAAATCATGTTATTGGGAAAGCCCTTTGTGATCTAGGGGCTAGTGTCAGTGTTATGTCTTATTCTGTTTGTGAGAGACTTAACATAGGGAGACTTAAGGTCACCAACATCACCTTACAGATGGCAGATAGATCAACCCAAAGACCATTAGGGGTCTTGGAGGATGTCCCAGTTAGAGTGGGAAAGTTCTTTATTCCTGTTGATTTCGTTGTTTTAGACATTGCTGAGGATAGTCAGATACTTATTATTTTAGGTAGACCCTTTTTACACACAGCTGGGGCTGTGATTGATGTCAAACGCGGGATCATTACTTTAGAGGTTGGAGATGACACTATCGAGTTTAGTCTTGCCCACAAGGCAACTACTCTTACTGATGATACTTGTTGTTCTGTTGTTATTATTGACAGGAATGTTATCCGTAACTGGAGGGAATCCTTGACCAAGGATCCCTTAGATGATTTAACAGTTTTGGATAAGTGTGCAGGTAATCCAGCTGAGAATGCTGAGGAGATGGATGTTGTGGAAGCAGAGATAGAGGAATATGAGCTGACCGAGGAAAAGGATGAGAAGCTCATAAGCTTCGCTAATGCTAATCTGGTAAACATGTGATATGCTATTAGTACTGATTTTGTTCATGCCGTTGAGGTAAAGGTACCAGAGCGTAAGCCACTTCCTCCTAATCTTAAGTATGTTTTCCTAGATGACACTGAGCAGTATCCTGCGATTGTTAGTTCTAAACTTAACCCTAACCAACTTTCTGCCTTAATGACTGTTCTCAAAAAGAACAGGAAAGCTTTAGGTTATTCTTTGGATGACATTAAGGGCATCAGTCCTGATGTTTGCATGCATAGGATAGAGTTAGAGGAAAGGCATAAGCCCTATAGACAGGGTCAACGTAAGTTGAACCCTAAGATGCAGGAGGTAGTTATGGCTGAGGTGATGAAACTTCTTGATGCAGGTATCATTTATTCAGTTGGCAACTCCATGTGGGTTAACCCAGTTCAGGTGGTTTCTAAGAAAGGAGGAATCACTATGGTTAAAAATGAGAAAAATGAATTAATATCTACTAGAGTAGTGACAGGGTGGCGGATGTGCATTGATTATAGACAGTTAAATGCCGCCACCAAGAAAGACCATTTCCCTCTTCCTTTTGTTGACCAGATGACTGAGAGACTTGCTTCTAATAAATTCTTCTGTTTTCTAGATGGTTATTCAGGTTTTTTCCAGATTCCCATCCATCCTGACGATCAGAGTAAGACTACTTTTACTTGCCCACAAGGTGTTTTTGCATACCGCAGAATGCCTTTTGGGTTGTGTAATGCTCCTGCCACCTTTCAAAGGTGTATGATGGGTATCTTTTCTGATTTCAATGAAAACATCATGGAGGTATTTATGGATGATTTTTCTGTTTATGGTAATGAGTTTGATCAATCTTTAGCTAACCTTGATAAAGTCTTGCAGCGTTGTATTGATGTAATCCATGTCTTAAATTGGGAAAAGTGTCTGTTTATGGTCACTGAGGGGGTAGTGTTGGGGCATCTTATATCTGATAAGGGTATTCATGTAGATAAAGCAAAGGTGCAAGTGATTGAGCAATTACCCCCTCCTGTTAATGTTAAGGGGGTGAGAAGTTTCTTAGGACATGCAGGTTTTTACCGGCGTTTCATTAAGGACTTCTCTAAGATTGCTAAACCACTTACACAGTTGCTCCTTAAGGATGCTGTCTTTGAGTTTACTGATGAGTGCCTTTCAGCTTTTAACAGGGTGAAGGAAGCTTTGATCTCAGCATCGATCATCCAGCCACCAGATTGGGATCTCCCATTTGAGATCATGTGCGATGCCAGTGACTATGTTGTGGGTGTTGTGCTAGGTCAAAGGAAGAACAAGGCTCTAAATGCTATATACTTTGCGAGCTGTACCCTAGATGAGACTAAAGTCAACTACTTCACCACTGAGAAGGAGATGCTAGCTGTGATCTTTGCCTTAGAGAAATTTCGATCCTATTTGGTAGGTAATAAGGTAATTGTTTATACTGACCATGCAGCTTTGAAGGGCCTCTTCCTGAAGAAAGATTCAAAGCCAAGGCTATTGAGGTGGATACTCCTTCTACAAGAGTTTGACATTGAGATTAGGGACAAGAAAAGCGCGGAGAATGTGGTAGCTGACCACCTATCTCGCCTTCAGCTACTTAATAGGGAAGATTCTGTACCTATTGATAATTCTTTTCCTGATGAGAGTCTGTTTATCATTAATAGTTCAGGTTCTTACCCTCCTCCTTGGTATGCTGATTTTGCTAACTTTGTTGTCACAGGTCAGAGCTTTCATGGCAACAGAAGAAGAGATTTATCTTTGATGCAAAGCAGTATTTTTGGGATGACCCTTATGTTTTTAAGGAATGCGGGGATGGACTTATCTGGAGATGCGTCCCCCAATGGGAGGTGAAGGACATTCTGGAAGCATGCCACTCTTCCGCTTATGGTGGTCACCACTGTCCATCTAGGACCGTGGCCAAGGTATTACTGTCTCGTTTTTATTGGCCTACTTTGCATGCTGACTGTAGGAATTTTGTAGGTAGTTGTGATGCTTGTCAGAGATCAGGGAATGTCTCCAAAAGACATGAGATGCCACAGGTTGGTATTCTAGAGGTAGAGATATTTGATGTCTGGGGCATTGATTATCAGGGACCTTTCCTTAGTAGTCAAGGTAACATGTATATTCTTGTCGCCGTTGATTATGTGTCTAAGTGGGTAGAAGCTATTGCTACTCCCCATTGTGATGCAAAAGCTGTTATTAAACCTTTTAAGAAAATCATATTTCCTCGTTTTGGTGTCCCTAGGGTTGTCATTAGTGATGGGGGTATGCATTTCAAAGAGAAACAATTAGGTGCCTTGCTAAATAAATTCGGTGTCCAACATCGTAGGGGTCTAGCATATCACCCTCAGACTAGTGGTCAAGTTGAGATCTCTAATAGAGAACTCAAGGAGACCCTAGCCAATGTTTTTTCTAAGTCTAGGAAATATTGGAGTCTAAAGCTTGATGATTTTTTATGGGCTTATAGAACTGCGTTCAAAACTCCAATCGGAATGTCACCATTCCGGTTGATTTATGGTAAGACTTGTCACTTACCAGTTGAGTTAGAACGCAAGTCTTGGTGGGCCATTTGTGATCTTAATTTAGACCCTAACCTTTCCCGTGAGAAACGTTTGTCTCAGCTGAACGAGTTGGAAGAATTTAGGTTGCTTGCCTATGACAATGCCAGGATTTACGAAGAGAAAACCAAGCGATGGCATGACAAGAGAATAATTAGGCGTGATTTTCAGGTAGGTGATAAGGTCTTACTTTTTAATGCTCGTATTCGTCTTTTTCCTGGCAAGCTGAAATCCAGGTGGAGCGGACACTACACCATCACGGCTATCTCGAAGTTCGGGTCAATTGAGTTAGAAACCTCATCCGGTGAGAGGTTTAAAGTTAATGGCCAATATGTGAAGCACTTCCGCGGAGAAGCGAGTTCATTGGGAAGGTTGAATTCCTTACTTTGACCCTTTTTCGGATGCTTCATAATAGGTAAAAAGGTCGTGCGGGACCTCTTAAACCAGCGCTAACCGGGAGGTAACCCGTGTTGTAGTTATAGTTATGTTTTTTTTCGTAGTTTCCTGTTAGTTTTAACCGTTTTCTTTCATGCTTTATGTACTTTTGATGAGATTTTGAGCTTAAGCAGAAAAACTGGTGCAAATCGTCAGGTATTGGGTCGACCGACCTACTATCAAGGTCGACCGACCTAGTGCGTGAATTATTAAAGCTGCTGGAAAATCAGGTACGCAGTGACGTGGTCGGTCGATCGACCAGTGGGCAGATAACCGGGCTTCGAAAGGGTTTTAGGTTTAATTTGTTTGAAAACAAATCATTATTTTCCTTGACACTTTTAAACACCCCCTTCTCTCTAAAACCCTAACCTGCCTCCCTCCTTCATTCTACCTCTTTTTTTTTGCTCTCTCTCAATTTTCCTCCACTCAAGGTATGTTTTCTTTTAGTTTTTCCTTTCCCTTCCGTTTTATAGACTCTTAGTTCCGTTTTTAGGTAGTTTTTACTTAGATTTTCAGTTTTTCTTTGGTTTTTAGGGTTTGTTTTACTTGTAATTTTGTTCTTTCCTTATGTTTTTGCTCTCTCTTTAGCTTTCTTAGTCTCAGATCTGCTTTCTTGTGTGATTTTGGTGTTGTTAGGGTTAGTTTAGCTTTTCCCCCAATTTTCTATGCTTGAAAAGCCGTCGAAAATCTGTGTAGTTTGTTCGTTCTGGTGCAGCGTCTAGTCGACCGACTAGGAATAGAGGTCGGTCGACCAAACTGTGTTTTGCAAAAACTCTATTTTCGAATTGTCGGTCGGTCGACCAAGGTTGTAAGTCGGTCAACCATAGAACAGTTACAGGGAGTCTGTCTTTCTGGCAATTGATCGGTCGACCTGGAGGTAAGGTCGTCGACCATGATACTGTTACAGGAACTTCAAATTCGCAATTAAGCTGTTTTATTTTAATAAGTAAAAGGGTTAATGTCGCAAGAAGTGTAAGTATTGAGAATAATTGTTGCAATTTTGCAGAATCATCATGTCAAGCCACGGTCAAAGAAGCAAAAGATCTCGTAGTTCACAGGCTAGCACTTCAAGGGGTCGAGCCAGCGGGTCCGGAGGACTAACAGTGCTCAACACGGATAGTCTCCCGAACTATCCGCAAGTTCTCTTTTACACCCCTGCTCAAAAGGCCCGGTTCCTTCACCTAGTGACCTACTGCAATGTGGTAGTCACCCGCTTCTTGTGCGAGCCGGCATTGAGGGCTTTGGGGTGTTATGATGATGTTGTGAGCCTGCTCAATGGGACGGGTTTTCAGGGACTCGTCACCATGGATGAGATCACCTATCCCATCCTCACTCTTGAGTTCTTTTCTTCTTTTCTTTTTGATATTTCTGCTTACAGCCCTAGCTATGATAATAAATGCATTTCTTTCAGGCTGTTTAATGTCACCTATTCTTTGACCTTAGGTGAATTTGCTGGTTATTTGGGTTTATAGGCTACGGGTCGTAGTGGTGACTCTGCTGAGTCATACAATGTCATGTGGTCTTGTCTCTATGATTCCCGCGACGGGAAAAAGAAGAGTATCACCGTCCACTTGCCCGCCCCCCGTTACTACTTGCGTCTGTTAGCCAACACTGTTTTTGGCCGCAAAGAGTCTCAAAATGTCAAAAACATTGAGCTCTCTATTATAGCCGGCTATCTTAATGTCAGGCGTCTAGGTCCTGTGTTTTATAACACAGCTTATTTGGTCGCCTCTCACTTTGTGGCGGTTAGCGAGGGGACATCTTTGACCACTATTGTCTGTGGTGGGTTAGTCACTCGTTTGGCTAACTAACTTATTCTTCAGTTCCCCCGCTATGAGGAGGCGCTTCACCCTCTCTCCCGATACATGGACATGACTTATGTTAGGTCCGTGCATTGGGTAGACATGCAGGACCTTTGGAAGGGGGACACATATACTAGTGTCCGCATCCCCATCACTGATGCTCCTCTCATGCTACCCTTTGATACTGTTCAGGGGGAGCCTAGACCACTCCTTTCGTCCTACCGTCTCCCACTTAGGGGAGGCACCTCTAGAGGTCATAGGGTACCCGCCCCTGGTGCCCACTACGCTGCACTAGGGACGGGTTACCCATCCGATTTTACTGTTCCTCCTAACGTTGTTATTCCTCCTGTCATTGATAACAGGTCCCTCCCACACATGATGGCCGACCTTTGCAGGCAGTTCAACCAGAAATGGTTGGACGATTGTCTCTTCCAATACCAGTCCTACTCGGAGTATGCTACTCAGGGTAGGCTCCCCACCGGCCCATGGACTCACCCCTCCTGGTACACACCTCAGGCGGGCGGTCAGGGATACGGGGAAGCATCGGGCGAAGCCTCAGGAACAGGCATAGGGTCAGATGAGGAGGAGGAGGAGGAAGAGGAAGCTAGTGGCTCGGAGTATGAGCCAGAGGATTAGTGTTGAGCCCAAACCTCCCCTCTTCGACGTTCGGTTTGGGGAGTTACATGCATCTTGTAAGTCACTTATTGTTGTCTCTGTCTGTTTCCTTTAGTTTTCTTCTCTTTCTTCTTTTGTTTATCTTTACCTATCCCGATTCCTATGTTGTGGATTCATGCTGATAAGCACAATGGGGGCATTGTGCGTTTTGGTTTGGGGAGGGTATATGCATCCTTCTGTTGATTCTGCATTTGTTTAGTTATCTTTTGTCTTTTTCCTTTTGTTGTGTTTGCATCTGTATTTCATCTTTTTCTGTCGCACGTGTACTGCATTTCAGTTACTTTTTCTCCTTTCAATTTGCATACATACCAAAAATTCAAAAAATGCATGTTTCCTTTAGCATATAGGTCGAGTCGGAACGGACGGATACTATGATGATTATGCCTCACATTTCGCCTAATGCCTTGCCTTGCATTTTCAAAAAAATTTCAAGCTAGTCTTTTGCATTGTCTACGAGTTTTTGTTGATTTTATGCTAAATTATTAGACTTGACTCTCTTTTTGGCAAGCTACTTTATATTCTAAGTTCTAGAGCTTAATAAATCGGTGACACGACCGATTTCATGTAGGATTGAGAGTAGTTTCTCCTCCTAAGGCATGTCACATAAACTTGCATAAGCATGAATTTTGTCTACTTGATACCTATATGCATTCGGGTTTGTGGTTTGTTGACACATGTGGTAGAGGTTTCCCTTTTCTTGTTTGACCCATAACCCTCACATAACCAAATTGCCTCTTTTATCCCATATACTACATCCTTAAATTGCTTACCCTGGCCGAGCTAGTAACATGGTATGTTGGGATTGTTTTGACCATCTTTTGGTTTTTGTGCTTCATTGAAAAATCTTTTGTGCGGGAGTGATGAAAAAGGGAAAAGAAAAGAAAGTGAACAATTATGAGTTCAGAAAAAAAAAAGAAAAAAAAAAAAGAAAAGAAAAGAAAGAACTCAATGAAAAAAAAATATAGTTGAAAAAAAAATATAAAAAAAAAAAAATCGGAAGCCGCCTGTTACCAGTGGTGGTCGGCCGACTACCATACATGGTCGGTCGACGACAACCACTGAACAAGAGTGTTATTTTGAAAAGAAAGAAAGGAAAAGAATAGGAGTTGTGATAATATGCTCACGATTTTTTAGCATTGGCTGGTTTTGTGAAGAAAAATGGAAGTATTTTTATAGTGTGGTTTGATGGTTGTTAGCTCGGTTTAACCCCTCTTTCCATAATTCATTTTAGCCTTTCTTACCTTTAGCCTCACAATCCCAAATCACCTCGGCATGTATCATGGTCATTTAAGTGTTGGAATGCATATGTACGGTTGTAGATACTTTGTTCATGTTAGATTGCAGGCATGTTCTTATTGGTCGTAGATAGGTGAGAGTCTATATTCTTGTTTATCTTCTTGTCTTTCACATATATATCACCCTTTGCTTCATGAGTGTCTCGAGCGTACCGCGAGAGTCCATTTGGAATGAGTCTTGCAAGTTTGAAAGTTTAGCATTTTATGCCAACATGTTTAATTCGTTTGCACTTGACAACAAGCTAGATTTTCTTTGAAAGTTGCATTAAAGTGGTTAGGCATGGCGTTGTGTTTGGTTTTGAGCTAGAAATCCGTTCCAAGTAGAATTTTTTCTATTTAATTGAGTCTTAGTGCTTGCTTGAGGACAAGTAAGGTTTGGTTTGGGGAGTTTGATACGTGCATTTACTATACATTTTATTTATAGTTTCAGCACGTATTTCTATGCATATCTGTAGCTTTTAGTTACTTTTCCTCCCGAAACGGTTTACTTTGGCATTTCTATGTTTTAAATGTAGGAATAAGCGGAAGTGAGTAAAATTAAGCTTTAACTGTCCTCCGGAAGCCCTTCTAAGGATTTGCACGAAGCAAGGACCCAAACTCATAGCCTAGAGATGCGTGCAAGCAAATTAAAGGCTGGAATACACAGGAATTGGTCGACCGACCTACCTAACCGGTCGACCGACTAGCGCACAGTTACAGAAAGGCCTGACTACAGCAATTGAGGTCGACCGACCACTATACCCGGTCGGTCGACCAGACGATGGGTTCCGCTGTTTTGTTTCGGTTTTAATTCTTTTAATCTTGTAATTAGAAGACTATTTAAGAAGGCTCGAGTTTGTAATTAGGTTAAGCAGTCACAATTAGCAAAAACACATTAGTTTAGAGAGAAGAATTCCAAGTTTTCAGATTTGTTCTTGATTTCCAATTCGGTTGTAAGTTTTATGCAATTTATCTTTCTTGTCATTCAATTTCATTGTTCTTATTGTTATTGTTATTCAATTTATGTTTTGTCGTCTTGAATCCTTATTTTCAATTATGTTATCTTGTTTGTTGTTCTTCAATTTTGTTAGTATTAGTTTCATGATTATGCATAGTTAATTCTTGTGATTGGGAATTAGGGGAACCATGGCTAAAATTAGGTTTTAATGGGTTTATGATTATTTACCAATCCCCATTGTTGTTGGTGAACTAATTCTTTAAGATTGAAAGATTGTTAGAATTAGTTTAATAACAATTTTGGGATTGCCCTATGAACGAAAGTTTAGTGCTTTACTAGGAACCCTAAGACCGTAAGGATTGGGTAGAATATTGACCTAAAGGTTTATTGTTTGTTCCTTGGGATTGTGTTATTTGGTTATTTACCCTTTGTTGACTTGCCCTAGCCATGGGGAACCGAAGTTCCTAATCATCCCTTTACTTTGTTTTAGTATTCTTGTTTATTTTGCCATCTTAGTTGTTAGTCTCAACCATCAATCAAAACCCCCATTTTGTTACTTTTAATAGACTTTAAATTCACAAACAATATTAACCTTGTCTCCTTGTGGTTCGACCCTTGACTTACTCTATCTAGTTTAAGCTGAGGTTTTATAAATCTTATCTTTGGCACCCCTCAACGACGGATGTCAAATTCATTGCCTTAGCTGCGGCCGGTAAAGAGGCGGAATGGTTAAGGAATTTGGTTTATGAAATTCCGGGTTGGCCAAGACTTATTCCTCCTATCTCTATCCATTGTGATAGTTCAGCTACATTAGCTAAGGCTTATAGTGAAGTTTACAACGGAAAGTCTAGACACCTTGGTGTTAGACATAGCGCGGTGCGTGAGCTGATTACTCATGGGGTTATTTCCGTCGATTTCGTGAGAACACATCATAATTTAGCTGATCACTTGACAAAGGGATTAGCTAAGGACTTGGTTTTAAAGTCGGTAATCGGGATGGGTTTAAAGTCCATCTAGATCTTTATAATAAGATACCTAACTTCCCTCTAACATATTTTAGAGGCTAAATTCAATGTGGAAGGCTTATTGTGGAAGATTGAGGCACATGTTATAATCCCGAAAGGTATGTGCATGACCTGCATGACAAGAGGTTGAAGTTTAATACTTCTTAATAAAACCTTTGACAAACTGCATTTTGCAGGTGCACGATGAAAGATTTACTTATGTGAGCGTGAAGTGTAGCCGCTTCAAGAGGCTTGGACTTGGCTTCTTATACTCTTATGAAAGGATATGGACACAAGACGGTCAATAGTGTCAAGTTTGTAACTTTAAGAGTTTATTGAGTCTATGTGTATGTTATCTTCATGTATTCAATATGGGTTGAAAGGTTCAATCCGTGGGACACCTTGATTCTCGAATATTTGGAATGTGTAATATACTAATGTGGAAGTTCAATCCTCGGAACACGTTCATTTATGCATAGATTTGCTTACTTTGTTGTTTTATTTGAAAACAAGGGATACATTTAAATGGTGGAGGAATGTTAGTGATTTTGATCACAAGGTCATTTAAATGTATTCGGGTTTTCGTGTCAAAATCAGTTTGAACTCGTAATCGATATAATGTGAGTCGATCGGAGAGTACGGAGGGTACGCTCATATAATCGGAATTATCGAGTTCGTGGTTAAAGAGGATAAGGGACACTTTTAAAGTGTTGTCGTAGTATATTACTACCCTATCGGGTTATATATACCCGGGGTGAAAATATATTCATACTTAAGCGCGTTTCCAATACTAAAATTAATATACAAATTACTGAAAGATTAATAGTAAACAACCAAGAGTTTCCAATACTAAAATTAATCAACGAAAATAGACCATAAATTGAGTATAAGAAAGGTAGAGAGAACTTAATTTCTGCCCGGAATTTGTAGTCGGAACTTCGGATGTCGCACCTCAGGAACCGCCTCAAATTCACCCTTACTCGACCGTGTGCTAAGACTCCGCCCAAGTACGGTCTCCTACTGCTCTCACGACCCAATAGGTCTCAATTCGTCACTCTGTTTCGCTCAATTTCTATATAATTTCTGGGAATTCGCCTCCGAATCTTGCCGCGCTTTTGAGAGATGATATGGTGTATTTATAGGTGATCAATGTCAGTTTTTGTGGTTCACTCGGGATCAATCGTGCAACAATAAAGGATAGAATTTGGGATTAAAATAAGGGAAGAGATTGAATTTGAGATGGAATGATATTTCCATCTTCTTCTCGCTGTTGCTTCTGTGGATGTTTCTTCAATTCTCTTTTAATTAATCAATTTTGTTATTGTTTTGTCAAAGTAAAACCCAAGGCACGTACACACTTCTAGGTCCACAATTTCTGGACTTTCTTTCGTTTCAGGTTCGGCTTGCACGTCTTGTTCGTTAATTACTCGTCCCATGTACACTTCGACTCCTTCCATTGTATATTAATCCATTAAGCGCGTTATTTGGGTCCATTCTCTTCCGTCTTGTAATCTGCTATATCAAAACATACTAATTAAGCCCAATTGCATTTAAAATAATAATATCAGTAATTAAATACCAATATTACAAATATATAATAATATAGCTCAAATAACGTAAAAGACGACCATAAAAATAGATAGACAAATGATATAAAAATAAGTAAATATCGTCTTATCAAGGTCCAAGCCATGTCTCTCCATGCCCAAGCTCCTAATTCATCTGTCTCTAACCTGTAGAATCTACTCCCCAATCCGGATCATCGTAGGTGTACACGAATACACTGTCAACCTCGCGGTTGAGTAGGATAGCACAATAATAAAAAAAATGCAAACAAATGTGATATGCAAATGTCATGAAATGCTCGAGCACAATCAAAATCTCATTCTCATACCCTTGCACCAAGCCATACCGAACCTCCCGGCAGACTGTAATCGACCGTCACCGAACACCAGCTCAACAGCTGATAAGACACCATGCCTGGTCTGCAGAACTACTCGAGGCTTTATATCTGAACACTATTTGATCCATATCTTTCTCAGTAACCAATGCATATATCATGCTCATGAATGCAACACTACAATAAATAACCATTAAACATCATGCTCATATAACTGATATTTGCATCCATAACATACAAGGCAACATCCTTTCATAACACATCACAGAGTAAATGTTGGGAAATATGTCCTCAACAATAGTGCGATCACGTAATTAAATCTCATGACGAGAATGCGCAAGGGATGATACGAAATTATATTAGTCAACTGACCATCATTAATCGGTAATGATTGGCTAGCTAGAGTTTGACATTACTGTCGTATGACGGTGGTGGTCAGTTGATCCCTTTAGGTCAGACCTATAGGACAATTCCCTTAATTGAAAACATGATCAAATGTATATTGATACGAGTTGAACATATTCCTTAAACTCGTATACCGAGAAATCAGAGGTTAAATCTTATTGTAAGATTTATGTTTATAATTGAAACGTGTCAATTGTTAAACAATGAACGATATTTTATAGTATCGTAATTAGAATGAATCGGGTTAATATTATTACAAAGGTTGTAAATCGTATTGACGATTAATGATAATGACCATTTTATATTATGGTAATTTCGAATTACTTGTCAAATTATTAAATATGATTTGTTTAATTTACAAATGATATTTATTTGATAAATATGCATTTTAAATTAAAATCAATTGTAACATCTTTTAATATGACATTTTAGATGTCACACTTGTACAATTGACAAAATGACTATTATAAAATGGAGTACATATTAAGGTGTAGTGCCGGTTTGGTGAGGCATGTTTAAGGGTTGTTTATGTGGTTATTATTCTCTTAATTACCCTAAGAGACAACCATTAAACTGTCTTGGAAACACTACCTAGAGCCACCCTAAGAAGCATGGGTAAGGCAACATGTTCCCTTGTTGCTCTTCCCATAGCTGGCCTCACCCACCCCAAAACACAACCCACTTAAATATTGTGACAAGCTCACAAAACTAATGCATTCCTAATTCTTTAGCAAAAATTCTAGAGAGAAAAAATTGTTAAAAATCCTCTAATAATATTACAAAATAATATTTACTAAAACCTATAATATTTGTATTATTAGTTTTAGTAGTTCTAATTAGTAATTAGAACATAGTTTAAGGAAACCGATTCTTGTACTAGCATACATCAAGTGTCGGTTTAATTAAGGGTGTCTTGGGTGAATCTTGGAGGAGGTATTCTCTTTGAATACTAAGGAGGATCATCCTTGCATTGGTTTCGTCGGATTGTAAGTAATTCGAATCCTATTTCCGCATTTTATACTAGCATGCATAAGATCTAAAACATAATAATTAAAATGTTAATTATCTAATTTTATTTAGTATGACTAAAATATTAGGTTATGAGATATTTAAACATAACAATTGGTATCAGAGCAAATCGGTTGTTTGCATGCTTTTCGTTTACATTTTTACGAAGTTATTAAGATAACAAAAATAAAATTGAAATTTTACTTCGTATATGATATGGCCGAAATCATTATGCATGAATACCTACTGATTCTGAATGTATTTTAGGATATTTGGAATATATTTTGCATATATATATTGTTCGTAGATATTTTATTTTCGGTTTTTATTATTTTTAATGGTTAAAAATGTTTATTTTTGGGAAAAATAGTTAAAATCAACTTCTGGCCGGGTTTTTTCAGTATGTTTTCACACGTATTTCCTATGATATGAATATGAATTTTCGTAAATTATAGAGTTAAAATACATGGTTTATGAATTTTAAATGTTAAAATGCCATAAAATGAATAAAAATGGGTTTGTATAGTTATATTTCGAATTTGACTATAAAAAAATTTTGAGTATGTCACATGCAATATTTAAAATGTATGCTAAGTTTTCCAGAAACTTATCTCATATATTGCATGTTTATTGATTTTTAATGTAAAAATCGGATAAAAGTGACATTATTTCGACTTTAATAGTTTAATTTGGAATTTGGCCATAAACATTTCACACGATGTCATATATATTATTTCCAGCATGTATAAAAATTTCGAGATTTTTATTTGATTTTATGCTCGTGAAATAAGTTTAATGGTTAAAATTGTACGATATATGATGTAAATCGTTAAAAATAGCAATAGTTGTTAAAATGGCCGAAAAATTTTAACCCATAATAGTCATATTAGATATGTTCATCACCATATTTTTCTTGGTAGCCAAAAGTTTCTGTTTTATTTAATTTTTATTTGTTAAAAATTATGTTTAAAAATTGAAGAATAAGAGTCATATAATTAAAATTTCGGATATTGGGTAGTGTACTAATTAATCTTCTGTCCATTTCAGTTTCTTAAAGTATTTTGGAAAGTGTAAAAATATTATTAGTATTTTATTTGCATTTATGGATCTAATTATTTAATTTTCGACTCAAAATGATCGTTTTACGTATTATTTACGAAATAAATATTAAAACCGTGTAAGTGCTAGTATTTTAAGGTTCTGAAATTTTAAGAAAGTTTTAGTATATTCAAAATTTGAATTTTGAATTTTTCGAAATTTTATGACTCTTTTTGAATTTTATATTATTTTTCCCGTAAAACCAAGTAATACCGAACAATATTATAATATTAAGTTAAGTCATGTTCAAAGTTTGAGTAAGACTAAATTTTGAAACCTAAATGAGTTGGGATGATTAACTTAAGAGGGAATTCCGATTCACATTATGCTAAGTGTTTTTAATCGTTAAAGCACGCAATTCCATAAAAACTGAGGTATACGCTAACTATATATATAAATGATATTAAATAGGACGATTTGGCTTAGGTTTTGCATGTCAGTTCATATTCATAAGCATTGCATATTTTAAATATGATTGTCATGATTTTATTTACGTAATTTTGGATTATGTAATTACTTAGTATGGCCTTAGTTTTTAAATCGATATTTCCCGTAATGTAAGGGGTTATCGATTCGGATGTATTTAATGTGATCTCGTATCACTTTATTTATTGTTTTCTATTTTATAATGTATAAAGTAGAATAGAAAAGTTGTAATTTTTGTAAATTCCGGTGATCCTTGAAGACGATGCCATTCGAAAAGGAGTTCCGACCAAGACGGTGTTTACCTTGGGAAGCGTGCCTCGTGAGGTTCAAGGGACCAAAGGAGTTGGTTTCTGAATTTGTACTTTTATTATTTATTTTCTAGGAAAGCCCATACTAGGGTTTATTATTGTATGCTTTTATTTTGCTTTATATGTTTGCATGCATAGCCAAATCGTCATATCATGTCATGCATTTTTATTCGATTTAGTCGACCTAGTCCATTATTTTATCGATAATTCACCGACTTAGTTCACTTAAATGGAGATAGATAATAATTTGACTAGATCTCTTACAAATGAATATTGAAGACTTAGCCTTACCAAAAAGTATAGACCCATGAATCCCTTCTTCACGAGAATGTAGGCTCGGCTACACCGGGTTACTAAAATTGTTACGTTGGGTAAGTGGGGTAATAAGATTACACCTTGAAATTTGGTCGATCTCAACGAAAGTATTCGTAACCGTAGTTTCAATAAGTTCGGGCTAAAGACAATTTTTGATAATTGTCGACCGAGAGTTCTAAGGTAGAACCGATTAAAAGGTTAATCCACGAAATTATATCAATAAGGGTTGAATCGGCTACACCGTACCCGGATTAATATGGATTTGGGTCTCGGGATTGTTTACTTAATTGGGTAAGAGATCATTAAGTAAATAACTAAACTTGTTTAAAAATTTAATTACGAGTTTTAAATGATGTTGTCTTAATTCCTTCCTTTTATTGTAGTTTAATTTTTCAACATCGTCAATGGCAACCAACGCTCCACCTCTCACTAATGTATGATGGCTTCGATCCTTTATGGATCGTTGCAAACTCGATAAGCATGGTTCCAATTTTAAGGATTGGGATGCGCAATTACTTTTGGCCGCTCAAGGTGACGATAAGACTCGTTACCTCTCCGAAACCGCTCCGACCGCTCGTTCCGCGGTCCAAACTCGTGAGGCCTATGAAGCCTACATGAAAGAGTCCTCCGCTCTTAAAAATGTGCTTATCTTCTCCATGGAGCCGGATCTCCAAAGGAGTAAGATCAAGTTAAGCACATCATATGAGATATACACCAAACTTGCGACGATGTTTTCACAAACACCAAGGGTGATTCGATATGAGGCGGTGTAACACCCCGATTTATTAAGGAGCCTTTAGCAAGACATCCTCAGTAAATTGAGTTGTTACCATCTCGGAATATCCGAGGTAGTGAATAACAAAGTAGATCAAACCAAAGTACTTTATATAAAAACTGATAAAATTTAAACTTTGATGTTACAAAAATTAAACAGCGGAACTAAAGTACAACTGATAACTACATAGTATGTGATCTACATCTAAGTCGGTCCATCCAAGTGCTCACGCCATCCCATGCTCCCACAGCACCGTCTTTCCTGTCAAACTGCTCCCCATCACGGATCATCACAGGTGTCACACGAATACACAGGTGATGCGTGCCTATTTTATGATGTTTTACATCTATTTTTACACGCATTTTGTCGCTCATTTACTATGTTTTAGCAATTATTTCCCAACAATTGTCTACTTTCGTATTTTTATGCTCTTTTGCAGATCTATGCGGAAAAGGGACGATTTTATACCAAATTTATGCCCTCGGGACTTTTCATGACTAAGGATAAGGAGGAACGAAGCTTAGCGCACATTTCAAGGCCTAAAGATAACTTTTACAAGCAAAGAATCGATCTTCGATGTTGCAGCCTGTTTCAAATGGCTATATCTCGAGTTCTAGAGCTGATAATGGAGTGATTCCAGTTGGAGGTGAAAGCTTATCCTCTTAGCTTTCCAACGCCGCGAGAATCGCTTGATTTCGATAAGTAACGAAGAAATAACAGCTGTTTTAAGATCGACGCGCGCTGCAGTCCCGACAATCAGGTCGACCGACCAACAAAGTTGGTCGACCGACCAGTTGCCTTTTGGAAAAGCTCAGAATTTGCCTGAAGCCCATAAATCGCATAAAATCCGTAAAGCGGTCGACCGACCGAAAATAGTGGTCGACCGACCACAGCACCGACCCAGAAGTTTCCGAAAAGCCCATACAAGTGTTTAGGTCATTAGGAAACTCTTTAATTCCGCCTATTTAAGCCAGATTTCGTAATTAGGGTTGGGAAGGGAGTTACACATCATCTTTTTTACTATCTAGTTTCTCATCGATCCTTCATCATCAAGTTCTTAATCTAGTTTTCTATCGTAGATTTTATTCAAGCTTTCATCTTTGTTCTTAGATTTTCCAATTAAGTTGTAAGTTTGCTACAATTAATCTTTCCTTTTAATTTAATCTTGTTGTTCATCTTGCTGTTGTTCCTTAATTCATGCTTTCCCTTTTATTGTCATCTTTAATTATGTTAATTCCTTTAATGTTCTTGATTCTTGTTATTGTTAGTTTTACAATTGAGACTATGCATAACTAATTCTTGTGATTAGGAATTAGGGGAACCATGGTAAAGACTTGATTTTGATAGTTTAATGATTGAATTACCAATCCCCCATTGTTGTTGGTGAACTAATCCTTAGGATTGAAAGATTATTAGGATTAGTTTAACAACAACTTTGGGATTGCCCTTGAACGAAAGTTTAGTGCTTTTCTAGGAACCCTAAGACCGTAAGGATTGGGTAGAATATTGACCTAAAGGTTTATTCTTTGTTCCTTGGGGATTGTGTTATTTGATTATTTCACCTTTCATTAACTTGTTTTAACCATGGGGAACCGAAGTTCCTAATCTCCTTTTTCCCTTATTTTAATTTCCTTTATTATTATTGCATGTTTAAATTAATGTTCTTTATAACTTTCATGTTTATTCCTATTTTTATTATTGTTTCAATAGTTATGAGTAGCTAATTTCATATGTTAGGATGTAGGGAGTAAATATGCGAAGGTAGTTTAAATCTCGAACCGACATGTTGCAGGGTGGAGGTCGGCCGACCGGGTTAGCTGGTCGGTCGACCGACACGCGTATGAATTTTGTTTCGCTTTAATTTGCAGACTATAATAATCTACAATGAGACCAAAAGGAGACTTGTAGGATGTTAGTTTTGACCTACCCAAGATTGAGAGATTTGGGAAGGGCATTGGTTTACATCTTAAGACGGATAGGTTACTTAAGACTGAAAGGTTTGTGACCTAGAATTTAGGAATCACCCTTATTGTTGACACCCAATAATTGTGAGACCTAGGAACTAATAGCATAGACCGAAAGGAGCTATTAGGTAGCATAGACCTAAAGGATATGTTGCACCCCTTACGCGACTGCAATACATGTTGACTTAGGATTTATATTATCTTGGCTGTTTATTACCCGAACATCCTAGCATCTCTTTTATTATATTTTTATTCTCCTCTTTATTTACTTGTTTTATTTTATTCTTGTTTTAGACCTAGCAACAATCAATCAAACACCCCTCTTCTTATTATTATAGATTAAAAATTAGCAAACAGAATTAACCTTGTCTCTCTGTGGTTCGACCCTTACTATCGCTATCTATAGTTTTAGTTTGGTTTATAAATTTTATCTTTGACACCCTCAACGACGGGTATCAAATTTTGGCGCCGTTGCCGGGGAGACGGTATAATTTTGTTTGTTAGTTTTTTGTTTATTTTATTTTTTTTCTTGTCTTAAGGAGCTTAGGTTCCTTAAGACCGTTCTTACCTTTTCTTCTAGTGTTGTTTAAAAGACAGGTTTTTGAGAGGAAGGCTTGAGTACTCTCTCTATGGATTTTTTTTATAACTTCCTACAGCCAAAGGCTCAAGATGTACCGAAAAATTCGGATGTTGCAGACTCTGGTCGACCGACCACTGCTACTGGTCGACCGACCAACGTTCCTGAGCAGAGTGCTGTTTTGACTCCGGAATCGCTGGATCCTTCCTTTATTCAAGGTTTTGCCGAAATTTTACAGCTGAAAAAGCCAAAGGTTGCTGATCCTACGGCTAAAGTCACCATTCCTTACCCTGAAGGACTGAAAAATTCAAAAGAGGATCGGAAATTTGGTAAGTTTTTAGAGATGGTGAAGAATCTTGAGGTAACCATCCCTTTCACTGACTTAATTACCCAGGTACCTTCTTATGCTAAATTCATGAAAGATATTTTAATGTTGGAGCATCAGTTCAAAAAAACCTTTGAGAGGTATGAGGGCGTTGATATTAGTAACCCAGATTTTTCTGTCAAGTGTGATCCCATCACACCCATTACTAAAGAGTCGCTCATTCTTAAGGATGAGGATGATAGGTCACTTGATTCCCTCTCCCTCCCCGTTGATGATACTAACTTGGATCTAGAAACAACCAATGAGTTAGGCTTTCATCCCTTGACTGACCAACCTACTTTTGTAGGTATTAGTGATGACCATGTTCCTAACATAATTGAACCCTCTGTTGATGAACCTTGTTTTTTGCAGGATTCATTTATTGACATTCCTGATGTTTTTAATATTAGTGAATGTTCTATGCAAGGATCCTTTTCAAAGGATCCTTCGGAGGCTTTGATGTGTTTTGAGGCATGTGCAGGTGAATCTCTTGCTCAAAAGGCTGATTTGGATGCTCCAGAAATTGCGACACTAGTGATAAAGTCTATAAGCAGTAGGAAGAGAGATGTTCTCGATCGAGTAGTACCACTTACTCGATCAAATGATGTAGAGAACGAGGTCACTCAAGCAAGTGATCATTTGGCTAAAGAAAAGAGCCCTAAGAAGAAGAAACCCAGGAAGGTGTCGACCCACGACTTGGGAGTCGACAACTCCGGGAGATGGATGGCTAAAGCTGTGGATGATGACCCACCCATCTACATGGTGGAGAGAAACTCATCTACCCAAATCACCATAGCTGAAGGAGTAGCCTATAGTCAGAGCCCTTGGTCAAAGAAACGCCGAATCCTTCGCGGATGACTTCTTCTTTTTGCTCGTTTCTGTTTTTCTTAAGACATTTTTTTTTGTTTTGTTAAGACTTTCTAGTTTGCTTTCTTTAAGTTTTTAGGACAACTTTTCTGTTGTGTTTGCGTAGTTGCGACTTTTTGGTCTTGTTTCTGGGATCTCGCGCATTTGTTGGGCGCATATTTTTCTTGCTTTTTCAGGTTTTACGAAGAAAAAAACGAAGACCGCTGGGACAAAGACGGTCGACCGACCAGTTACACCAGTCGGTCGACCTAGTCGCCGCATTGCTGAAATTTCCTGTTTTCTGCAGGAAAGGTCGGTCGACCTGTCCTCTAGGTCGGTCGACCTACCCGTCCGTCGCAGTCTTTCGTTTCTTCCTCGGGAACCGTGTAACCGTCTTGGGTACTTGAGTGGCACTGCTAGCCACCAAAACCTCCCAGCTTACGCTGGTTTGGGGAGGTTTTTCTCATGCGCTTCATAATCCAGTGAGTTCTTTCCGGTTTTTCCTTAGCTTTTATTCTCTTTGCATCTTTCATTTATTTTATCTGAAACCTTTACTTAGGCTGATGCACAATGGGGACATTGTGCGGGTTGGTTTGGGGAATGGTTTCGCGTCACATGCATTGCATTCTGTCACACATTTATTGCATTTCCGTATTGCATTGTTCTTTTCTTTATTTTCCTTGCATATACAAGAAAAATACAAAAAAAAAAATGAAAAAATTCAAAAAAAAAAATTCAAAAAAATGCACGTTTATTTTAGCATATAGGTCGAGTCGGAACGAAAGTATTTCAAGGATGATTTAGCTATCTTACATGTTTATGCCTTTACCTTGCCTTGTCAACTTGTTTTAGTATGAGAGTCTTTCGCATATCTACGAGTTTTTGTCAACTTGCATATCTTGAGACTTGACTTATACCTTGGCAGCCTACTATAAATTCTGAGGTTTAGAGCCTTATTCCTGGTTCCATTCTTAAACCAGTTGTCTAGGATGTGAGTAGTACTCCCCTTGGAACATGTTACATCAATATGCATAAACATGAACTTGAATTGCTATATACTTGTTTTACTTTCTTGTTTTGTGAGTCTTGATACGTGCATTTGGGATCCCCTTTCTCTTATTTACCCATAAGCCTTACATAGCCAAAATTGCCTTTTTATTCCCCCAAAACTACATCCCATACTTAGCCTACCTTTCCAAGCTAGTATTTGTGGTCTTTGGTTTGACTTATTGGAGGTATCTTGGTTTGTAAGCTATCTTAAGCAAAGAGAAAAGAAAAGAAAGAAAGAAAAGAACAAGAACAGAAAAAAAATTCAGAAAAGAAAGAAAGAAAAGAAAAAAAAAAACGAAAAAAAAAAAAAAAAAAAAAAAAAAAAAAATCCGGAAAACACAGGAAGTCAGTCGACCGACCGCTTTCATAGGTCGGTCGACCAACTGGCATCATCAGATTCAAAATTTCGTTCCAAAAATCCCTTTCTTTTATATGTTGTCACTCCCGTACTTCATTCAAAACATTTTGGGAGTCCTTTCTTATATATAATGTGAGAGTTGTGCTACAAAAGAGCACTTTCCTAATATCAAAAGTGTGAAGTTTGTTGTTGGACATCAGTTTTACTAGCTTGGCTACTAACCCCACATATCCAAAAACATCTTAACCACTTCTACCTTTTACCTCACATATCTTTCATTACCTCAAATTGCATGTATCTAGGCCATTTAAATGAGATTATTATACAAAATTGTAGAATTCTTGTTCATGTTAGATTGCAGGCATGTTTCCATGGGTCGCAGTTAGGTGAGTGTCATTACAAAATTACTTCTTTCTATCTTTTACATATACTCACCCTTTGCTTCATGAGTGTCTCGAGCGTACCGCGAGAGTCCATGGTATAAGTCTCTATAGTTTTTATATGTGCAAGATTGACGACACCATAACTCGTTTGCATGACTTATATACTTTCTCATTTTGTTCTTGGCATTGGTTTAGGCTTACATGTAAATTTCGCTCTGAGATTGAAATCGTTCCATTAGTTAAGATCGAGTCTATTTCTTGCTTGAGGGCAAGCAAGGTTTGGTTTGGGGAATTTGATGCGTGCCTATTTTATGATGTTTTACATCTATTTTTACACGCATTTTGTCGCTCATTTACTATGTTTTAGCAATTATTTCCCAACAATTGTCTACTTTCGTATTTTTATGCTCTTTTGCAGATCTATGCGGAAAAGGGACGATTTTATACCAAATTTATGCCCTCGGGACTTTTCATGACTAAGGATAAGGAGGAACGAAGCTTAGCGCACATTTCAAGGCCTAAAGATAACTTTTACAAGCAAAGAATCGATCTTCGATGTTGCAGCCTGTTTCAAATGGCTATATCTCGAGTTCTAGAGCTGATAATGGAGTGATTCCAGTTGGAGGTGAAAGCTTATCCTCTTAGCTTTCCAACGCCGCGAGAATCGCTTGATTTCGATAAGTAACGAAGAAATAACAGCTGTTTTAAGATCGACGCGCGCTGCAGTCCCGACAATCAGGTCGACCGACCAACAAAGTTGGTCGACCGACCAGTTGCCTTTTGGAAAAGCTCAGAATTTGCCTGAAGCCCATAAATCGCATAAAATCCGTAAAGCGGTCGACCGACCGAAAATAGTGGTCGACCGACCACAGCACCGACCCAGAAGTTTCCGAAAAGCCCATACAAGTGTTTAGGTCATTAGGAAACTCTTTAATTCCGCCTATTTAAGCCAGATTTCGTAATTAGGGTTGGGAAGGGAGTTACACATCATCTTTTTTACTATCTAGTTTCTCATCGATCCTTCATCATCAAGTTCTTAATCTAGTTTTCTATCGTAGATTTTATTCAAGCTTTCATCTTTGTTCTTAGATTTTCCAATTAAGTTGTAAGTTTGCTACAATTAATCTTTCCTTTTAATTTAATCTTGTTGTTCATCTTGCTGTTGTTCCTTAATTCATGCTTTCCCTTTTATTGTCATCTTTAATTATGTTAATTCCTTTAATGTTCTTGATTCTTGTTATTGTTAGTTTTACAATTGAGACTATGCATAACTAATTCTTGTGATTAGGAATTAGGGGAACCATGGTAAAGACTTGATTTTGATAGTTTAATGATTGAATTACCAATCCCCCATTGTTGTTGGTGAACTAATCCTTAGGATTGAAAGATTATTAGGATTAGTTTAACAACAACTTTGGGATTGCCCTTGAACGAAAGTTTAGTGCTTTTCTAGGAACCCTAAGACCGTAAGGATTGGGTAGAATATTGACCTAAAGGTTTATTCTTTGTTCCTTGGGGATTGTGTTATTTGATTATTTCACCTTTCATTAACTTGTTTTAACCATGGGGAACCGAAGTTCCTAATCTCCTTTTTCCCTTATTTTAATTTCCTTTATTATTATTGCATGTTTAAATTAATGTTCTTTATAACTTTCATGTTTATTCCTATTTTTATTATTGTTTCAATAGTTATGAGTAGCTAATTTCATATGTTAGGATGTAGGGAGTAAATATGCGAAGGTAGTTTAAATCTCGAACCGACATGTTGCAGGGTGGAGGTCGGCCGACCGGGTTAGCTGGTCGGTCGACCGACACGCGTATGAATTTTGTTTCGCTTTAATTTGCAGACTATAATAATCTACAATGAGACCAAAAGGAGACTTGTAGGATGTTAGTTTTGACCTACCCAAGATTGAGAGATTTGGGAAGGGCATTGGTTTACATCTTAAGACGGATAGGTTACTTAAGACTGAAAGGTTTGTGACCTAGAATTTAGGAATCACCCTTATTGTTGACACCCAATAATTGTGAGACCTAGGAACTAATAGCATAGACCGAAAGGAGCTATTAGGTAGCATAGACCTAAAGGATATGTTGCACCCCTTACGCGACTGCAATACATGTTGACTTAGGATTTATATTATCTTGGCTGTTTATTACCCGAACATCCTAGCATCTCTTTTATTATATTTTTATTCTCCTCTTTATTTACTTGTTTTATTTTATTCTTGTTTTAGACCTAGCAACAATCAATCAAACACCCCTCTTCTTATTATTATAGATTAAAAATTAGCAAACAGAATTAACCTTGTCTCTCTGTGGTTCGACCCTTACTATCGCTATCTATAGTTTTAGTTTGGTTTATAAATTTTATCTTTGACACCCTCAACGACGGGTATCAACAGGGTCAACCACGAGGTTGAGTAGAAAGATAAATAAGACATAAACCACAGTAAAACAAATGCATCGTCCTCCATCTCCATATCACAAGACCCAGTCACCCACTTCACCTCCATCACCCCACACCTCCCATCACACCACACCTTTCATCACAGCACACCTTCCATGGCCATATCACAAGTCCCATATCACAAGACCCATATCTTTTTTTTTGGGAAAAAAGTAAGCTTGTCATTAAAATCCATAATCCTCCATACAACCATTTTGATAAGAACCTAGCAGAAAGCTAGCTATCCTATCCTACCTCTGCTTTCCTAATATTATCAATCCACTCATTCACCTTGCTATTCTTACAATTAAACTTGTATCTACTCAAACAATTTTTGACATCATACATAATACGTACAGCTAGCTTCTCTGGTCTGATCACAAAATCTTCCAGTCTGCAATTGTTTCTGCTCCACCATATGTGACAGATCATGGTATGCATAATGAGCCCAATGACTTTCTTTTTACAAAGAGATCTTTGTCTCTCTTGAATCCACCTAGCAATACAATCAGTTTCTGGTATGGCAACATTACACCAACCCATAACCCTTCGCCTACATCTCGCACTAAATTCACATTCAAAGAAGAGATGATTATGATTTTCTTGACCCATGCCACATAGAAAACATTCATTGTCCATCATAATGTTCATCCTTACCAACCGATCTTGAGTAAGTAGTCTCTGATGCGCCACTAGCCACCCAATGAATCTATGTTTAGGGATAGCCCAATTTCACAAGACCCATATCACAAGACCCATTTCACAACTCCCGTTCTCCACAATACTCAATAATAATAATAATACAATCCACAGTAACTTCATAAACATTTATATCAATCTCGTAATAAGCATCACTTACACATCTCATGTCATAACATAAATCATAATATATCCCCTACCTTGATTTGCAGAACAAGACCCGAACAACTGCTAAAACTTTTCCACCTCGAAATCAGTTCCTATAAATAATACTTAATATCAAATTCCACGCGTACGACCTAACCCTACTAGTTAATTACTTGACCATGTTTATAAACGATACTAATCCACACATTATAACACACATTTATCAACAGGCTCATTTACATATCACTATCATTAACCACGTATAACCTTACTAATTATGGACTTACTATATATAGGTTTACTAATTATAATAATAATCAATTAACCAACTATTACTAAATCAATAACAATAACAATATAACATATTACCATACTATTTATAAACTCATAACCATAACAATAGAACTTGTACTAACAATTTTAATGCTAAACTATTGATATTAATAGTGCATTACTAACCAAATATGTCTAACTCATAACCATAACAATTAGGTGGTTTGTAAATAGAAATGATAAAAAAATATTGATATTAATAGTGCATTACTAATGATTTACTAATCATTAGATCACAAAACAACCACTTAAAGTAAGGAATCACACGACTAACTATCAACAACCCATAACCCGTGATTCCAGCCCCTGACCTGACTGTTTTGACGCCCCCAAACGACCACCCTACAAGGCCACGACCACCACCCATCCACCGTGGTCTTGACCCCTGTACTATGACGCACCCCATGACACTAACCACCACCCATGACTCGACCCCAGCAGCCCACGACAATGGTCACAACACCCTCGGTCACAACCCCAGATTCCGAACCCGTACCTGACACACGACCAAAAACACCACGACTAACACCAGTAGCAGCCCCTGCCTACTCCAGTGGCACCACCAGGCTCGCCTCTGAGCCGCGGTGGTTCCAGGGGAGGAAATAGGGGTTGTCGACACCGAAGCAAACACCAACACGACCCTTATAAACCCAGCACCACCACTACCTCTGTTTTCACGTTGCTAACCACCTAAACGAGAACTGCTGTAACGAGACACGCACTTCTATAAACCACCACGAGAACCACCCAGCGACTACCTTGACCACCCATCAGCGACATACCCTAACACCCATATTAAACGGAAATCAGAAATAATACAATCATACATACAAACACCATACTACAATTCTGTGCTAAAAAGAACGAAGGAGAGAACACGCCTGACACCACAACAACCACCCTATACGACGGCCCTAGGAGTTCAAAGACGGAAAAACTATCGTCAAGATACAAATACTATACATCCTAGATTAGTCGTGTACACAAATCAGAAACTATAACCGTGTATAAACTGTTGCATCACGATTTCTATGAACAGAGTTAAACAGCGTTTTGAGTATAAACAACGAGTGTACCTCTTTTCCTTGCCCAACGAACCGCCCAAGACCACCCCAGACCACCAGGTAACCCCCTCTCCTTCAGCGTGGATGTGGCGGCAGTGATGTATGAGAGTGCATAGGCGTTGATTAGGTTTAGAGGTAGGGTTCATGTTACGTTTTATATGGCGGCATAAAGGTGTGTAGTTGTTATTTTATGTGGTTTCTGGTAAAGTCGAGATGGGCTGCCTAAGGAACGCACCACGAGGCCCAATTCCATAACATAAAACACGAGTTACTATTATAGTTCACCCTCGACATATTATTTAGTTACGCATAAAATGTAAAAACACTTCCTCGCTAATTTACTTATCGAAAATAAACGTCCCAACATTAACAACTTGTCAATATAATAAAATATATATTGAAATAAAATACACAGCATATTAACACAAAAGACGAGGTATTACAGGCGGCTTCCGCCTTCTTCGACATTTGCTTGAAGGAGGGACAAAAGATAAGCCCTCATGTACTCAAACTAGTTGAGTTCGCGGAGACTCTAAAGTGCAAGGAGTTGATGTTCCCGACCCACTCATCATTGATCGAGTTCTTCATTCTCTCAATCAGGTGAAATCGTATGCTCAATTCCGCGTGAATTTCAATATGCGAAATCAAGAGACCACGTTGGATGAATTGTATAAGATGCTTGTCCAAGCCGAGAGGGACATGGGACTTCATGAAAGTTCAACTAAGGATGTTTTGAACATCGAGAAGAAAGGGAAAACTAACTTCAAGAGGAATGCCTTCAAAGGTAAGGGCAAGTAAATGTTCAAGCCCAAACCGGACAAAGAAAAGACCTTTTCGAAAGGCGCTTCCACCTCATCTTCGAAATCTGAAGATAAGTGTCATTATTGCACGAGGTTAGGGCATTGGAAGCGTAATTGCCCCAAATACTTGACCGACCTCAAAAATGGAAAGGCAACCGCCGTAGGTAATACTTCTCGTTCAAAATTCATGTTATTTTGTCAACTTATGTATAGTGATACAAATTGTTGATTTTACCCTTTTTAATTGTTTTAAAGGGCCACCTCCTAATGACAAAGGCAGGGAGAAGGAAGCATGAAGTTCCTTACATGGATGACTATGGTAGCATCCATTTGATTGAAGACTTAAGAGCTTGGCTCTAATTTTCATTATTGTCTTCTTTCATATTTTGCATTTTATTTCCTAGAAAAATTTATTTTCTTGTAAGACAAGGATTTGAATCCTAAACAATGGTTGTAATTTGGATATTAGTGACTTGGTTTTCAACCCAAGTCACTACTTTTGTTCTTAATCGAATTATTGATTCATAAAATAAATTGTATAACTTGTCGAACATGAATCAAAGAATCAAAGCGTTGATTAATTAAAAACGAGAAATACACCTTCTAAGAGGAAAATATTCAATCAAAATGAATATTAGTTCATTATAAGATGATCATTTTAAGTGAAAATGAGAATGTATTCACCACACCTATAAAACTTTTCAAACATTCGTACGCATTGGGTTATATCGAAAATTGCTATCCTTATACAAATAAAGGTTATTTTTAAAGAGGATAGAGTGGGAGAAAATATTTCGCCCGCAAACCAATGATATAAATATAGGATCTTAGAGAAGAATCCTACATGGGAGTCTTAAGAAGAACCCTAAATGAATGAACAAAAGAAACTACGAGAGGACACTGAAGAAACTACGGGAGGACACAAGAGGAAATGTTCCTTATGCTCATTGTTTCAAAGAGAGGATAAAGGAAACCCCTTATGAAATCGGAAGGAAAACGGTTCCTTAACAAATGATTTTTTTAAAATTATAAGATAAAAGAGAAGAAATCATCTCAATTCTCTCAATGTAGTTATAAGGGAATATCATGTCATATTCGTCTCGAGGAAACGAAGACATGAAAGAAGTGATGTTGATTGAATGGAGGTAGACCACTATAGGGATAGTGATACTGGTTCAAGTAAAAGCAAATGAATAACATGCGTGAAGTGAAAGGTTCTTTAAGAAATATCAATCGCTATAAAAGGAGTGATGTTGATTTTAGTGGGAGCGATATTCGTTAGAGAAATGAACGTACCATTTAGAGAGAATGGTGATTCTTTAAAGTGTAAAGAATAAGAAGTTCTCAATTCTAGATGAACAAAATACCATATATCATAGGATGATGGAGCTTCACGAGAAGGTACCCATTAGAATTCAAAATGGTTGGTTACATTATTCATATTGATGAATATGAACCTAAAACTTTTGATTAAAATAGCCAAGATGAGTGAAAATTTTGGAGTGATGAAATCATTAACAACTACAATATAGATTTCAGTACATAAGTGACGATACGTCACAAGTTATAAGATAACAATGGGAGCTTCCCTCAGGAAAGGAAACTCAATATCTAGAATGAGTTCTAGATATGTACTCAAATAATATCGTATTATGTGAGATAATATGAGTTGGAAGGAGACCAAAATTTGTAGGTTTTGAAGACATGAATAAAAGGCTTATTCGAGAATTCAAACTAATACAAATTAGTGATCATGCATCAAATGCTATGGAGCAGTATTGACTGTCTTAGCATGACAATGTCATTTGAGTTATAATTAACTCTCAATGATAGATACTTTGTCAAAATCCAAATGGGTTGTACGAGACAACTTTGGACCCCATAAAGTGAACTGGATTGACTTAGTATAGCCCCTGGCCGCTTACATGAGGTGACATCTCAACGCGACTAGAATCTGAGGCGACTGATAGCAAATTCAAATGCCATAGCGTCATATGTGATGACTAGTCGATCACATAGACAGACTGCAAGAGACACTCTGTCGGGCAAAGTGACCGCTTATAGAGTTCTGGAAATTTTATGATAGTCGGGTCGTGGCAAGAGCTGCTATAGTATTCTTATGAGTCAATTCTTAGACTAAAGACTACTCTCCCAAAATGGTACAGTTTTGGCATAACCTTGATCCATTCTCTACGACTTTTCGTAACTGGAGTCAAATGGGATTGCTTTGGGTTGTGACTACCTGTGGCTAGCTAAAGGGAGTAGTACGATAGAAATTGGCCACCTCTTGTCAGGGTTGTTCAAATCTCAAGGCCACTCGAGGAAAAATTAACTGAAAATGCGTGGCCACGCTCGGAAGGTATCCATGGTAGATAATTCCGGTCAAACAGTTGTCGAGGAAACCACTCATGATATGATCGAATGCAAGTACGACCTCAGAGAGACACCTTGCATTGAGTGGGAGATTGTAATAGGACAAGAGAATTGGTGACGCACACTTGTCGAGGACAAGTGGGAGATTGTTGGGAAATATGTCCTCAACAATAGTGTGATCACGTAATTAAATCTCATGACGAGAATGCGCAAGGGATGATACGAAATTATATTAGTCAACTGACCAACATTAACCGGTAATGATTGGCTAGCTAGAGTTTGACATTACTGTCGTATGACGATGGTGGTCAGTTGATACCTTTAGGTCACACCTATAGGACAATTCACTTAATTGATAACATGATCAAATGTATATTGATACGAGTTGATCATATTCCTTAAACTCGTATACCGAGAAATCATAGGTTAAATCTTATTGTAAGATTTATGTTTATAATTGAAACGTGTCAATTGTTAAACAATGAACGATATTTTATAGTATCGTAATTAGAATGAATCGGGTTAATATTATTACAAAGGTTGTAAATCGTATTGACGATTAATGATAATGACCATTTTATATTATGGTAATTTCGAATTACTTGTCAAATTATTAAATATGATTTATTTAATTGACAAATGATATTTATTTGATAAATATGCATTTTAAATTAAAATCAATTGTAACTTATTTTAGTACGACATTTTAGATGTCACACTTGTACAATTGACAAAATGACAATTATAAAATGGAGTACATATTAAGGTGTAGTGCCGGTTTGGTGAGGCTTGTTTAAGGGTTGTTTATGTGGTTATTACTCTCTTAATTACCCTAAGACACAATCATTAAAGTGTATTGGAAAGACTACCTAGATCCACCCTAAGAAGCATGGGTAAGGTAACATGTTCCCTTGTTGCTCTTCCCATAGCCGGCCTCAACCACCCCAAAACACAACCCACTTAAATATTGTGACAAGCTCACAAAACTAATTCATTCCTAATTCTTAAGCAAACATTTTAGAGAGAAAAAATTGTTAAAAGACCTCTAATAATATTACAAAATAATATTTACTAAAACCTATAATATTTGTATTATTAGTTTTAGTAGTTCTAATTAGTGATTAGAACATAGTTTAAGGAAACCAATTCTTGTACTAGCATACATCAAAGTGTCGGTTCAATTAAGGGTGTCTTGGGTGAATCTTGGAGGAGGTATTCTCTTTGAATACTAAGGAGGATCATCCTTGCATTGGTTTCGTCGGATTGTAAGTAATTCGAATCCTATTTCCGCATTTTATACTAGCATGCATAAGATTTAAAACATAATAATTAAAATGTTAATTATCTAATTTTATTTAGTATGACTAAAATATTAGGTTATGAGATATTTAAACATAACAGTAAACATACATTCATAACACTTCATTAAGTATAGTGTCAGTGTATCCTACCTGGATAGCAATTGTAACACCCCATCCGATTATGAGGTTGAAATTGAGATGTGTGGAGATTTGTCCCACATCGATAGATTGAGAGGCTTGTGATATATTTATAATGGATTCAACCCACCATCTTGTAACAGCCCGTATTTTCGTAAAATCTAATTTAAGCGTTTTAAGTTATTTTTCGTAATAAAATAATATTTTAGTAATTTATTGTGAAAGGTTTTAATTTAATTAGTAAGATCCGTCTTAAGAACCTTAAGTCCTTAAGACGAATACGGACTTGGTAAACTTAAACTCACGTCTTAATATCCGTTCAAATGTCCGACCCGTTTAATTGACTCGGAAAGGACAGTCCATAAAACCCCCATCAACCCCTTTAGTCGACAAATGCATCCTCCATCCTCAACATTTCCACTATAAAACATATTCTCATAAAACCTCCATTGTTAACATCTTCTTTTGAGCTTTTCTTCATCATCCGTTAACCAAATCGAGGTAACAATAACATTTTCGGAATGTATGATTGTGATCGCGTTGGAACATGCCTTAAGTTGGCCTCTGAGTCTGGCGAGTAGAGCAGCTGCACAACGGGGTAGCTAAGGAACTGACACCTTGCCCGGGGTGCAGATGTTTGGTGCTAGAACATGCCTTAAGCTGGCCTCTGAGTTTAGTACCTTGTGATGTGGTGAAGGGACATGCCTTAAGCTGGCCTCTGAGTCCTTTACTTTTGGATGCTAGTGTATGCCTTAAGTTGGCCGCTGAGTCTAGTGTCTTGTTGATTGGCAGGTCCATGCCTTAAGTTGGCCTCTGAGTCCTTGCTTGCTGAATGTTTTGGTGTTTAGGTTATGTCTTAAGTTGACCGCTGAACCTTTACACTTGCTGAATGTTTTGGGTATTAGGTTATGTCTTAAGTTGACCGCTGAACCTTTTACTTGCTGGATTTATCTGCTTGCCTTGAGTTGGTACGTGTCAGATATAGATATTGATAATGATGAGTAAATGTATATTTGTTTGAGTTATGGTTTGATCATCCAAGGCGTTGGGTGACTCTTAGTTCGGTTTCATAAATAGTTGGATTGAAAGACCCCCCGACTGGGTAACCAGTAGGGAAACCGGCTCTCCTTCCTAACGGTTTATGAAGTTGGTTGAGAGCCGTGCACTAGAGTTGGCATGTTATTATGAGATCAATTGATGAGATGTTTATGCTTCACATGTTGATATATGTTGGAGTATTCTGTATTGTTTTATGTGTTACGTGTTGTCACAAAAGGTGGCTAGGAGAACTCTAGTCACTCCCCACTGATTGTGGCGTACATGTTTTCATGTATGTAGGTACATGCAGGTTGGAGCAGGGTTACGGGAGGGCTAGCGAGTGATGATCCTGTTGTCATCATATGACTTACCTTTATATCGCCTAGCTAGACTCTTAGACTTTTGTTACTTTACGTTTTGGTGCCTGTAGGGATGTTCCATCCCAGGCTGTGTATATATTTCATTCAGTACTTAGAACTGTTACTTATCTATTTTAGTTTTATTTCAGTTTTAGTTTCCGTTCAGTTTAAGACTTCTCGCATGTTGTTTAGTTGTTAAAAAGTTTTAATTCCGCTGCATTTTTAGTACTTTTTTATGTTTAAATTTCCGCTTTCGCCAGGGGTTTTACAGTTGGTATCAGAGCATTATTGCTCCCGACGCACTCATGTGACCCCCAACCTTAACTTGACCAAATAAACAAATAATGAATGAGAGATGGGGTAGATTTAAGGACTTATATTGTAGTCTGTTTGTGCCTTGTTAAGAATACGTCTAACGATTTACCCTCTTATGATGAAAGAATGGCAGAGACAACCAATGATGAGAATGCTGAGACGCAAGCCTTCATTCAAACTTTTCAGGATTGCATAGCTAGGTCGTCTATGCCTTCTTCTTCATCTCAAACCTCGGGAAGTAACCAACCTGGAGGATTTGCTTGGATTATTACCCAGATGTGGAGGAATGCAGCTAAGACATTCGACGGAGAGACCAGTGCTGCGACCCTCACCACTTGGTTCTTTGACATGGAAAGGAACTTCATGATTTATGGCGTTCGACCCGAGGATCAGACCCGAGTAGCATCTCAGTTCTTAGTTCGTGAGGCTAGAAGTTGGTGTTTGACTATTAGTACTCCTGCTACTCGTGACCCTACTTTCACTTGGAGTCGTTTCAAGACTCTTCTTGGCATGAGGTTTTACCATAGGGACATCCGCCAAGATAAGATGACCGAGTTCATGAACCTCCGCCAAGGAAACCTTTCTGTTCAAGCCTTCACTAATCGATTTGAGGAGCTGATTCACTTTGTCCCATAGTTAGTTGAGAGGGAAGAAGACAAGGCTTATCTGTTTCGGAGCAAGCTTAATGCTGAGACTAGGAGTGTGGCTAGTGGTGACCCGACTTCTTACTTCCAGAGTTACTACGGTGTCTTGCGAGCAGAGGACCCTTATGAGATTTATTGTGATGGGGCTAGAGCTTTCTCTCCTCCTCCATCGCCTTTTCATAGATGTCGAAGCAAGAGACCTCTTAGTCCTCCTTCCTCCTCCTCTCCTCCTGGAAGAGGAAAGCACACACAGTTCCTTGTGCAACCTACTACAGTTGGGCCAGACAATAACCGTCGTGGTAGACCATGCATTTGCTACCGTTGCAGAAGGCAAGGACACCTCTCTGAACAGTGCCCCCAAGGAAAGGGAGAACCCAATAGAGCTAAGGCTTCTCAGAATCGAGACATGGAACCCTCGACAGAAGCTCCCCTGAAGTGTTTCAAGTGCCGCAAGGATCTTCATCCTAGAGTTACCTGTGACGGTGATCCGTACTTATGTTACACCTGCAAGAAGCCTGGACACAAATTCTTCGAGTGCCCCGAGAGGAAGACCTCCATCGGCAGAGCCATCACTACTGACCTAGAGGCTGAGACCAGTGGAGCCAGAGTCAGGCTGAGACTGGAGTTCACCCTGCCCCACCTACTGGTATGTTCATACCTTACATCTAATTTATGGTCGATGTACTCGTAGCCGTTAAGACCTTAATCTCTTTCCTTAGATTCCGGTAAATCCTCTTTGGAATCTATCTTCATTTCCTTGTCACTCAATCTGATAACTTGCTTCCCTGAAACATCGCGTGCGGTAACCTACCATAGATAAACTTGGGAAATTTGTGAAGTTAGCTGTATACCGTTATATGGAGAGTGATGCTATTTGAGGAAAACCTAAGGAGCTGATGGAATGTGTTGTGAATCTTAGTACCCATATGTTACTAATTTGAAGAGTAAGTGAACGATGGGATAGTTGCGCTAGGTAGAGTTTTACACGATTCCTAACGGAACTTAGGAATGAGAATCGTGCTAAGTCATGGGTAACTTTAAATTTCGAGTATCCATTTGAGGATCTAGAGGGACTTGGGGTAAAGATTGATTTTGAGGAATATGCTTAAGGCGCTGATGTTGTCCAATAAGTGAATGAGGTAAGCTAATGTTGTTTGAGCTTGAGGAACGAGAGTTGTTCGTAACGGTGTGAGAACGTTGGAACCTTTACAAGAACTTGTGGAATTGACTGAGTGGTTGAGCTTAAGTTATTTAATGGATCTTAGTGCTATCTAACGAAGGACTTCAAAGAAATCTAGGATACGTCACTAGTTGAGAGCGAATGAATCATTGGGGGATGTAAGTCCAGAAACGCATTGATTTGAGTATGGTTATTTGTGGACCGTGATACAAGTTTAGTAGATATATCACCTAAGTCGAGTAGTCTGAGAGGTTGATTGAATTGTCACTTAGGAACTATTTGAGATGGGATGTCTAGACTTTTGGAAAATAGGTACTTGGAAGGATGATGCCACTTTTAAATTTGAGGAAACTTTGAGAGCTGGATCGTTTTGAGGAATTAGCCATGAGAACCAGTCATAGACTTGCTTAACTTAAGAGTTGTTACCTTGGTAGGACCTTATCGTGGAAGGATCGTTTTATGGTAATAGACAATTTTGAGGAAACATAAGATTTCGAAGTACTCCTGTGAGAGTAAATTTGATGGAATTGAACGGCGTAGAACTAAAGGATATAGGTAATGTTGGCCATGGCCTGTCCGATTGAGAAAAGACATTTCGTAGAAAGGTTGATATCCTAAATTCAAATTTGATGTTACGGTGCCAGGAATTCGGATTTAGACTTAGAAGTGCGTAAACCTCGGACCGAGGCGTGTTCGTTGGACTTCCACCTTGAGTGAGTGATCCTTAACCCGAATAGAACGGACTTTTGGGGTAGACCGAGTGAGAGTTGGAAACCGTCTTGTAGAGGAATACCTTATTTTGTGGATGAGATAGGGGTAAGAAGGATCGCGAAACTATTGTGAGCGTTGAGGTTACTAAAATCGCTCTTTTTGGGATATACTAGAATCGTTGTAACGATGTGTTGATTATGGATTGAGAGGTTAGTGTACCCATGTTTGGCAAAGGCTACCGTCTTCTTTAACCTTCGACTTGATTGTTCCGTCCCTTCAACCCTCCTTTTTGTGTTCTTACGGCCGCGAGGCTTGAAACCCCTAATTCTTCGTGTTGAAAATAAGCTCTGCGACCGTTTCCGCGCTCTCAAACGTCAGTTTTGAAACTTGTTTCCCCATTTGTTAACTTTAAATCCACTGTTTTTGGAGAAGCTTAATTGTTTTGTGAATTTGAAACTGCTTTCCCCCCTGTTGAAGCAACTGGTTGTCATTGTTTCAATGTTACTTTTTCAAGAACTTGAGAGTAGTGGTTTATTTGAAGGAAAACTTGTTTTTAAGAAACGTAACGTTTTGCAATTTTGTTGGATTTCAGCGTTGACTGCCACTAGGACTTGTTATTGGAGACGTCTGATAGCCTGTACTGTGCTTGTCAACACCGAATCAATCTAATTTTTAACTTTATTTGAACAAAATTTTGGGATTTGTCTCAAATTTGGAATGTCGGACTCTTGAATACGTAACGAAAATCCCATTATCCATTGACGAAGACTTGTGCCTTTCAATCTTTACCTCTTGAAACCTTTTTGCGAGATAAAGTTTTGGATTATCATAACCCGCTTGATATATTTTGAACGTTAGAGTTGTTTTCGTACCTACTTTTACCTTCGAGTTTCGAGGACGAAACTTTTTGAAGATTGGGTGATTGTAACAGCCCGTATTTTCGTAAAATCTAATTTAAGCGTTTTAAGTTATTTTTCGTAATAATATAATATTTTAGTAATTTATTGTGAAAGGTTTTAATTTAATTAGTAAGATCCGTCTTAAGAACCTTAAGTCCTTAAGACGAATACGGACTTGGTAACCTTAAACTCACGTCTTAATATCCGTTCAAATGTCCGACCCGTTTAATTGACTCGGAAAGGACAGTCCACAAAACCCCCATAAACCCCTTTAGTCGACATATGCATCCTCCATCCTCAACATTTCCACTGTAAAACATATTCTCATAAAACCTCCATTGTTAACATCTTCTTTTGAGCTTTTCTTCATCATCCGTTAACCAAATCGAGGTAACAATAACATTTTCGGAATCCTCATTCGATTTCCAAGCCATCTATCACTTTCATTTTGCAAATCCTTAAACTCGAAAATGGGGCTGTTTTCCCTAAATCTCGTTTTAAGTCCTTAAACCCGTTTGTTTATGTTGTAGGCGAGGGTTAGACGATCCATAGGGTGTTAGCAACTTGGTTGAGGAGGATCTTTAGCCGGAATCGCTTGAGAGGTGACGATAATGAGAAACTCGGCCTATTTGTGAATATTAGCACTTTTGTTGTTGATCTTGTGATGGTTTTCTGTTTTTATTAATGTTTAATGATCAAAGGACTTACTAACATGCTTAGGAATGCTTTTTATGATGAAATCATGCTTGTTGGTGTTCTTGCTTTCATAGGTTATTTTTATGAAAAATCTCATGTTTGCGACGGATACATGTTATAACAGTTTTGAGGATTGTTATGGGATTTATGTGCTGCTAGGAAGTAGTATTGGATGATTAATAATGTTGGGTAAACTTGCTTGTAGTAATTTGAGGAATTTGTGTCGATTTGTGTTGTTTAGAAAGGGGCTGGAAAATCGCGTATTACGTATCAGGCTCTCTGAGCCGGTCGACCAACCGGCCGCCGGTCGACCGGCTAAGAGCGTCTTTGTGTTTTTGCGAGTTTTGTAATATTTTGGCCTTAGGACTGCCAGCCGGTCGACCGGCTGGTAGTCCCTTGTGTTGTGGTATTTTGCGAAAAACCTTAAAGTTGAAAGGGATCCCAGCCGGCAGACCGGCCGCCTGCCAGCCGGCTGGGAGTGCATTTGGGATTGGGTTACGAGATTTGCGAAGGCTAGGAAGGGGTTCCCAGCCGGCCGACCGGCTGCCTGCCGACCGGCTGGGAGTCCTTATGTTGTGTTATTTTGAAAGAAAAGTGTAGGCTAAGAGGACCACTAGCCGGCCGACCGGCTGCCTGCCGACCGGCTGGGGGCCCCTGTGAGTTATAACTTGAAAATCGTAATTTGTTTATAACTTTTAAACGGTTGATCGGTTTTGATTGATATTCGTTCCTAGTACCTTTGATGTATGTGTGAGGTCCCTGGAGGATGGGCGACACTATATTGGGTTCGGGAATGGAGTGAGGATAGAGACCCCCCGGTCGGGTAACCGAAAGGGAAACCGGCTCTCCCTCAACTTAGTTCCCGGGATCAATTAAGTGTTGATTAGAGGTTAAGAAAATAGAACTATAGATTAGTTCATAAACTTGGATGAAATTGTACTGGTGCGTATTAAGGTATGCCTTTAGCTGGCCTCTGAGCTTAATACGTGAGTTGTTTGCCATATATGGGGATATGCCTTAAGCTGGCCTCTGAGCCCTATATGTGTATGTTTGTCGTGTCTGGGATATGCCTTAAGCTGGCCTCTGAGCCCAGACATGTATGATTGTGATCGCGTTGGAACATGCCTTAAGTTGGCCTCTGAGTCTGGCGAGTAGAGCAGCTGCACAACGGGGTAGCTAAGGAACTGACACCTTGCCCGGGGTGCAGATGTTTGGTGCTAGAACATGCCTTAAGCTGGCCTCTGAGTTTAGTACCTTGTGATGTGGTGAAGGGACATGCCTTAAGCTGGCCTCTGAGTCCTTTACTTTTGGATGCTAGTGTATGCCTTAAGTTGGCCGCTGAGTCTAGTGTCTTGTTGATTGGCAGGTCCATGCCTTAAGTTGGCCTCTGAGTCCTTGCTTGCTGAATGTTTTGGTGTTTAGGTTATGTCTTAAGTTGACCGCTGAACCTTTACACTTGCTGAATGTTTTGGGTATTAGGTTATGTCTTAAGTTGACCGCTGAACCTTTTACTTGCTGGATTTATCTGCTTGCCTTGAGTTGGTACGTGTCAGATATAGATATTGATAATGATGAGTAAATGTATATTTGTTTGAGTTATGGTTTGATCATCCAAGGCGTTGGGTGACTCTTAGTTCGGTTTCATAAATAGTTGGATTGAAAGACCCCCCGACTGGGTAACCAGTAGGGAAACCGGCTCTCCTTCCTAACGGTTTATGAAGTTGGTTGAGAGCCGTGCACTAGAGTTGGCATGTTATTATGAGATCAATTGATGAGATGTTTATGCTTCACATGTTGATATATGTTGGAGTATTCTGTATTGTTTTATGTGTTACGTGTTGTCACAAAAGGTGGCTAGGAGAACTCTAGTCACTCCCCACTGATTGTGGCGTACATGTTTTCATGTATGTAGGTACATGCAGGTTGGAGCAGGGTTACGGGAGGGCTAGCGAGTGATGATCCTGTTGTCATCATATGACTTACCTTTATATCGCCTAGCTAGACTCTTAGACTTTTGTTACTTTACGTTTTGGTGCCTGTAGGGATGTTCCATCCCAGGCTGTGTATATATTTCATTCCAGTACTTAGAACTGTTACTTATCTATTTTAGTTTTATTTCAGTTTCAGTTTCCGTTCAGTTTAAGACTTCTCGCATGTTGTTTAGTTGTTAAAAAGTTTTAATTCCGCTGCATTTTTAGTACTTTTGTATGTTTAAATTTCCGCTTTCGCCAGGGGTTTTACAATCTAGTAACAAGGCCTTGTGCTTTTGGGCTTAAGTGAGGACAAATAACAGGTCCAAAAGTGCACACCCATCTTATTGGGTTTGTGTTACGACGGTGGCGGGTCGGGTTGTTACAAATGGTATCAGAGCGACCCTGCGACCATGTGGTGAGCCTGTGGTCGGGAGTACTCGGATCATTCATTTAGCGGGGGAGGATGCTGGGCTTGGTTGCGGTTAGGTTTAAGGCACAACGAGGACGTTGTGTTCTTAAATGGGGGAGATTGTAACACCCCATCCGATTATGAGGTTGAAATTGAGATGTGTGGAGATTTGTCCCACATCGATAGATTGAGAGGCTTGTGATTTATTTATAATGGATCCAACCCACCATCTAGTAACAAGGCCTTGTGCTTTTGGGCTTAAGTGAGGACAAATAACAGGCCCAAAAGTGCACACCCATCTTATTGGGTTTGTGTTACGACGGTGGCGGGTCGGGTTGTTACAGCAATGTAGTCCAAAAGCAAGTCAGCAAGTAAACAAAATATTGTCACTTCAAAATCGTCACCTAACAATATAATATACATAATTACTAAGTAATTTAACTATGTAAACAAATATAATATATCAACCAATCAATTTAATTATCCAAATAATGTATTACGCATAAAGAGACTATTAAGCACGACTAGTCAATTAACTTACTTAGGTGATTACTTAAAATTACCGTCACAACACTTTAAACAAATTAACTAAACCCGTTCAACTAATTAAACCAATTGATCCCAACTAAATAGACATGAAATAAACAATTTAAACTATTAACAACATCAAACATAACTTAATCAAATAATATTAATAACCATCACCTAGTTATAATAAATACTAATAATAAACTTATAATAATAATAATAAAGCTAATGATGATAATAATAATAATAATATTACACTAATAATAATAATACGTAACAAAATAATAATAATAATAATAACACTACAAGAATAATCAAAACAGGCGACGGAAAAATGGCGACTGTAGTGTGTAGTCGCCAATTTGGCGACTGAAGGTTAAGTTTGGCGACTGAAACCAGTCGCTATTTTGGCGACTGTATGTTTTCCCAAACTTTTTTACCACCGACAGAAAATGGCGACTGAAATCAACTTTTGGCGACTGATGTCAGTCGCCATGTTTGGCGCCAATTTTTGGCGTCTGAAAGCGCAGTCGCCAAAATATACTAGTGCAGTCGCCAATTTGGCGGCTGAAGCAGTCAGTCGCCAAATTACATGTATGCAGTCGCCAATTTGGCGACTGAAGCAGTCAGTCGCCAAATTACATGTATACAGTCGCCATTTTTCGCGATATGAAATCAGAAAAGTTACAGCCCCTTCATTATTCGCAAACACCAAACCCCTTCAAAACACAAACACAAACGCAAACGCATTACCCACTCACACCCCAACCCACCACTCGCCGCCAGCACTCGCCGCCACCACCCGCCGCCACCACCCGCCAGCACCCGCCACTTGCACCTTCATTTATCGAATTAAAGGTTTGTTATTCTTTTTAGTTTAATTTCAATTTTTAATTTTATTGTTGTTTTGCTTTGTCGATTTAGTAATGTAGTAGCCAATTAGGACCGTCTTAGCTTATTAGGTTGTAGTCAATTAGGTTGTAGTAGCCAATTATGATGTTAAGTGGATAAATTGGGGGTTCGGGTTTATATGAAATTGGGGGTTAGGGTTTATATGTCGATTAAGACGATGTTTTTGGCTTATTAATGTTGTTATGCTTATAATTGTTAGTTAATTATGTCAAATTAGATATTAGGGTTTGTAAAAATTGGGGATTTTTTGATAAGTTATTATTTGGGGTGTGTAAATTATGGTTGTTTAAGTTAATTAGTGTGTAAATATAAATCACCTTAGTTTATTAGGTTGTAAATAATGGATATTTTTTATGTTAGTGTTTATAAATAATGAAGATTTTTGATAAGTTGTTATTATCCTATATATGATTAAGGTTGTTGTTTAAGTTATTTTATTGTTGAATGTTAATTTATGAATTTATGTTTAGATTAAAATGAAGAGATTGGAACGTTCATGGATGTATGATGGAAGAGTTGGTATTAAGAAGAAACGTCCTAATGCTAGGTTTATAGAGGGTGTTGCTGAGTTTATCGAATTTGCTAAGCAACAAGATGAATATAACTCGGTAGAAAATCAACTTAGGCGTCCTTGTAACAAATGTAAAAACATGAAATACGCAATTGTCATTGAGGTACAAGAACATCTCTATACAAACGGGTTTTGTCCAAATTATTATAATTGGATTTCTCATGGAGAAGTATATTCTCCAATTCACGAACAACCTCACATCCAACCTCACATCCAACAACTTGATGAGAACCCATATAGAGATATGATTGTTGATGCCTTGGAGTACAATGTTCTCAATGATGACGACCGTCGAGCTATGAATGAAGAACAACCTCCAAATCCCCAAGCAAAGGCATTTTTTGACATGTTAAAAGCTGATGGAGAAGTTGTTTTGAAACCTAAAAAAGGCAACAAGAGTAGCAGAAGGGGTCAAAAGTGTAAGAAACCAATAGCAGAGAACCAATTAATTTACCTTCCTCTTTCCCCAAGACTTCAAAGAATTTACTCTACCAAAAAAATTTCCGAACACATGACATGGCACAAAGAAAATCCGCGTACTCCGGGTAAGATGTGTCATCCAAGTGACGGGGAAGAATGGAAACGTTTTGATCAGATGTATCCTGAATTTGCCGCGGAACCCCGTAATGTGCGACTTGGCTTGTGTACGGATGGATTTAGTCCTTTTACCCAATTTGGTAACAAATACTCTTGTTGGCCCGTAATGGTCACACCATACAACTTACCCCCTTGGTTATGTATGAAAAGGGAATTTATTTTCTTGTCTCTCATTATTCCCGGGCCTAAGAATCCGAAAGGGCATTTGGATGTTTATTTACAACCATTAGTGGAAGAATTGAGACAGTTGTGGGAAGTTGGGGTCGAAACATATGACGTTTTCAGGAAGCAAAATTTTCAACTTAGAGCTTCACTTTTGTGGACAATAAACGATTTTCCCGCATATGGTATGCTATCCGGTTGGGCTACTGCGGGACAGAAAGCATGTCCTCATTGCATGGTTGAAAGTAAAGCTTTTTGGCTTCCAAATTGCAAGAAAATACTGCGGGACAGAAAGCATGTCCTCATTGCATGGTTGAAAGTAAAGCTTTTTGGCTTCCAAATTGCAAGAAAATGAGTTGGTTTGACTGTCACAGATGCTTCTTACCAGACGGTAATCTTCTAAGGAGCAACAAAAAAGCTTTCAAAAAAGGTAAACAAGTACTTGATGAAGCTCCAGTTCATCTTCCGGGTGATGCGTTGTGGGAGTTGGTACGTGATTTGCCATCTTCTATTGATGGTACCGATGAAGAGTTTAAAGAGCTGAAAAAGAAGAAGAATGGTTGGTATAAAAGAAGCATTTGTCAATTGCCTTTAATTTGTCAATAAGAGGTGGCGCGATGTTGGAGCAACTAGATACAAAGACATTATCCATAAGATTGGTAAAAGGGGAAAGGCCTCACATCTTAAAGGTATATCTATACAATTACCTTTAATTTGTCAATTGTATTGATTAAAGGATGAAAATTCCACTAATAATGACATAATTTATCATTGTTGTAGGTGAGGCGCTTGAGGGGCTTCTGAATCGGCGTGATACCCCAGAGTTTCGAGCCAGATCGGCACAGAAGGCCATGAACAAAAGGGGAGGCAAGAAGGAATGAATGGCTGAGCCTACCCATCATGCTGGTTCACGGTCATTTCTGGACATACTTTTTGGTGTAAGTTTTTATATTAACACTTATTTATTTAGCTCGTTTATTTGGATATTGGTAATAATAATGTCCCTAAGCAAACATTGAATTTTGTTCGTGTATGTAGCTGAACAAGAAGAAGAATAAAAAGAAGCAGTCAGCTGAGCAGTCAGCTGATCAGAGTGCTGATGATCAGTCAGCTGATCAACCAGATGATATGTTGGCTGATGATCCTCAGGCGACGGTCCCGGAACTGTTCCTTGCCACACATTCAAGGGTGAACGCTAAGAATGAGAGAATTTGGATTAAGCCAAAAGACAAAGCTTTATATGTAAGATTTTTTACTTAAGATACTTTTGAATTGTTACCTAATGAAATTAATGTTAACTAATGATGGTAATTTTTTGTCAACTAATGTAGGAAGCATTCGAGGCTGAAAAAGAAGAACATCCCGAAGTACCAGATAATGAGATTTGGTTTAATTTGGTCAAGGGATATAAGAAGGGTAATGTGTATGGCACCGGAAAGGCCCATGGCGTCTTCTTCAAAGAACCGGCCAGAAGATCCTCATATGAGCCTCGCCAAACATATGAGCCGGCTATTGTGAGTCAACTACAGACTCAACTCGCTCAAGAAAGAAGAGTGAATGCTGAAAGAGATGAACAGTATCGGTTGATGAAGGAGCGCATGGAGGCCATGGAGAACTTCTTCACACAATGCAACCCCGGTCCACAATATCGGTATGACCCCAACGATCCGCATGGTAAGGGCGGTGGTAGTGGAGCCGGCATGGGATTTGCAACTTAGGTTGTTGGATAAGTTTTAGTTAGTTTAATTAGCTTGAACTTGGATAATGTAGTTGGTTTAGCTTAAGGTTGGATAATGAACTTGGTTAATGTAGTCAGTTTAGCTTGTAGTTGGATAATGTTTTCATTTTTAATAAATGAGAATTTCGTGTTACAAAAGTTGCGGTTCGCGCAAATGGTTGCAATTTTCTGTTTGCATGTTTTCATTGGATATTAGGATGATTAAATACGAGATTTGGCTAGATCAAAAACAAAAATGACATGAAAAGTTCCAGCCAATTCGGCGACTGACATGGGTGTTTTGGCGACTGCAGTCAGTCGCCAAAACTGGAAAAGCTACTGGAAAAAAAACACGTTGGCGACTGTACAAACCATTTTGGCGACTGCCCTTCAGTCGCCAAAATGGCGACTCCAATATAGCTTCAGTCGCCAATTTGGCGACTACCTCTCCCTTCAGTCGCCAATTTGGCTACTGAACGTTCAGTCGCCATTTTCCCTGATACAGCGACTACTTTTTCAGTCGCCAAATTTGGCGACTAACAACAGTCGCCAATTTTTTTTAGGCGACTAGGGCTTGCGACAGAACTTTGGCGACTGAGGACAGTCGCCAAATGTAATTTGGCGACTGTCTTCAGTCGCCAATTTTCGTCGCCTGTTTTATGTATTCTTGTAGTGTAATAACACAATTTGTAAAACAGAATTCACAAAGTAGCAACACGCAGAATAGCACACGACACCAGCCCACCGTGACCAACCATTTTACGCCAACAAAGACACCTCTCTGGCCGTGACTTACCATGGTTGCCACCTTTGCACCACCGTGAGTCACACCAGTCACTCGGCACCACCACTGCTGTAAAACCCTTCGCGAAAGCGGAAATAGTAAACATACAAAGTACTAAAAATGCAGCGGAATCAAAACTTTTTAACATAACTGAACATGCGAGGTGCTTTAACAAAACTGAAACATAAATAAATATTAAAGTAAAATACAAAAGCACCCTGGGATAGCATATCCCTACAGGCACAAACTACAGAAACATAAGTCTAAGGTCTAGCTAACGAATGGGTAAAATCATGTCGATGAAGGATCATCGCTCGCTAGCTCCATGCAACCCTCTGCCAACCACCTGTCATGTACCTACATACATGTAAACATGTACGCCACAATTAGTGGGGAGTGACTAGAGTTCTCCTAGCCACCTTTTGTAACGACACGTAACACGTAAACATCCAACATACTCCAACATATATATAACATGTGAAGCATATAAATCTCATTATCTCAATCTCATCATCATGCAATTACTCTGCAAGGCTCTCAACCAACTTCGGAAACTATTTGGAAGGAGAGCCGGTTTCCCTTCCGGTTGCCCGGCCGGGGGGTCTTTCAATCCAAACCATTTACGAAACTAGCCAAAGAGTCATCCAATACCTTGGATGAACAGTTCTATAAATCAATCCATTCTATCCATCACAATCAATTAGCAACATCTGACACTGTACCCCAACTCAGGCAAGCAGATGTAAATCAGCGGTGTCTAACACTTACCGCAACTCAGGCAAGCACTAGACACAAATCAGCAAGTATAAAGGTTCAGAGGCGACATCTTAACGCATAACCTAGATACCAAATATTCAGCAAGTATAAAGGTTCAGAGGCGACATCTTAACGCATAACCTACATACCAAGTTCACATTCACAAGCAAGGACTCAGAGGCCAACTTAAGGCACAGACTAGTGCTAATCAACAAGACACTAGACTCAGAGGCGACATCTCAACGCATGGACTAGCATCCAATAAGTAAAGGACTCAGAGGCCAACTTAAGGCATATCCCATTACTACAACACAAGACACTAGACTCAGAGGCCAGCTTAAGGCATGTTCTAGCATCAACATCTGTACTCCAGGCAAGGTATCAACACCCTAGCTACCCCGTTGTACAGCTGCTCTACTCGTCAGACTCAGAGGCCAACTTAAGGCATGCTTCGACGCGATCACATAAAACATGTCTGGGCTCAGAGGCGACATCTCAACGCATACCCCAGACACGACAAGCATACACATATAGGGCTCAGAGGCGACATCTCAACGCATACCCCCATATATGACAAGTAGTTCACGTATTAAGCTCAGAGGCCAACTTAAGGCCTACCTTAATACGCATCAATACAACAGCATACATATCGTACTCTAACCAGGTTCTTAGTCATATCTTTCTAGACTTCTAGTCAACACTTAATTGATCACGGGAACTAAGTTGAGGGAGATCCGGTTCCCCTTTCGGTTACCCGACCGGAGGGTCTCTATCCTCTCTCCATTCCCGAACCCAATAGGGTGCCGCCCGAATCTCGGGGACCTCAAACACACATAAGCATAAGAGATAACCAAGTTCAACAACAACTATGAACAACCTAAGACTTTCTTTCTACAAGCCGAAGGGTCCCCATACATCTAACTAGGTCCACTAGGTCTCATTAACAACCTAGGATAAGATTAGCTTAAGAAGAGAAACAACATTCTATAACATTGTTTACTAACTACCCATTACCATTAAGAGGTAACTAACTTTAGCTAAGAAACAACATCCTAAAACGTTGCTTGCTAACTACCCATTAACCATGAGATTAAACATCACAATTATGATACTTAACACTAGTACAAAAAACCCCTATCGTGTCGCTGCTATCGTGACGGTTCTAATAGAAACGACATAAAAAGCGAAAAAATTTGGCGGGAACGAATTTTTTAGGCTATAGCGAATCTATTGTGACGTTTTTAATAAAAAAACGTCACGATAAAATAAATCATTTGTGGCGGTTCTGAGTCAAAACCGTCATTATAAGTTATTTGTGACAGTTATTTGTACAACCGACATAAAAAATGACACAAAAAGTATTGATAAAAAAAAACATTTTTTATCAAAACTGTCACCGTAAAAATTTTGTGACGGTTTTAACTATAATAGACGTATATACAAATAAGACTTTGTATTGAAGTAAACCGCTACAACTTGACGCGCACCCTTCTTCATCTTCCTCCTAATACCGTAATTCAACATCTGCAATTCACAAACAGTATCAATTCCTTCCCTCTGCAATTATCATACTTTGCATCAACTATTCAATTATTAGTCAATTCCATTATCATACTTCGCAGCATCAACTATTCAATTTATCAACTTTTTTTCGTGATTTCAACTCTTTGTGACTTAAGAAAGGTATCAACGGAAACTTCACTCGCAATTATCAATTTTAGCATACTAATATTGTTTTTCCATACTATTAATTTCAGTAATATGTTGTCTATTTTGATATTCATCTCATTATAATGCTTCCCTAATTTAGCTTACTGCAGAACAATAGAATTATGTGAACTATTTTATTGCTATTTGAGTAGTTAAACCGATTTCTATTTAGATATTATGTGATTAGATATTCATCTCAATTTATCTTGTTTATGAAAATTACAAATCGATTTTTTTGAACCGTTTTGCTGCTTGTCATTGATAGCTTTTAATAGAGTTTTTTTCAACTGAATCATTCTTGTTTATGAATACATGGATTGACGAGGAGGATCGTGTAATTATTTTGTTTATTTGTGAGAGCTATTTAAGTGATCAATAAGTTAAAGTTGGCAGTTGGCGTATGAAATACAGTGGCGAGGTGATTTCCTGATACGTTTCTGTAAAACTGAAGTTGTGACCTCAACTGTAGTTGTAACTATTTGACTGGTGAAATACCATCCTCCCTTGGTAATCTTAAAAATCTTAAATATTTGTAAGTGATACCATTTGTGTTGTATTGTACTGAATCATGGTTACTTCTGTTTGATTGCCTTTAGTTATACCATTTTTTTTTGCTATGCAGAATTTTGAGCAATAACGATCTCACTAGGACGATTCCGGAGTCACTATCTGCACTGAATAGCTTAATTAGCCTGGTACTGAACATAAAAAATTGTCGTATTTTGTTGTCTGTGTTTTCTTCAACCTTTTTTTTCAGTTAGAAATTTTTAAGAAAGAGATGCTGCCAGAACTTATAAGTTACTAACCGTGTCTCATGAATTATGCTTTGGGTGGCAGCCAACTCTTTTCAAACCAACTCAGTGGAAAAGTTCCTGAACAACTCTTTCAGATTCCAAAGTACAAGTATGATAAACTTCTACTTATAGATAATCTTGTCCATCTTGTCATGCTTTCAGTACTGTTTCTCTGACTGTATGGTGAGTATCAAATGTATTAATATGCTTGCTTTGTCTCCTTTTCTCAGCCTTAACTTTGGTGTCTATATCCTTTATCTGTATAGCTACATCCAAAAGTTGAATTATGTTTTCAAGATATTGTTGAGTTGATGCTTGTTTATCATAACTTTCTTTCAGAAGTTGCAAAATCCTTATCATTATCTATTATCATTTCTTAACGAATCGTATTCGACTGTAACTACATGAGAGTAAAGTCATAAACTCTTGCATCTTCCTGTTGATCATAATTTTCCTCCATAACTTGCAAGTATATGTAGGATCATCGTCATATCATTGTTTTTTTGAATTCATTGGAGTTTAAAACTATGAAAAGTCTGAACTAATCCATCTTCCTTGGCAGTGACTGCAACTAGGCTCACAGTTTGTGACTAACAATTAGACTCATCCTTATATACGCAATTAAATTCCGATTTTGCCAGTTTATGACTAGTTAATTGACCCATAGTAAGTAGTTCTTGTTCTATAATAAAAACCTAAGTAAGCGCCAGCAATTCTACTCTTTCCAAGGGAAGTGTAAGCCAAATCATATATTATAGTGCAACCCAGTGCGCATGAGGTCACACCCTCACATACATGCAATCGTTTCAATACTAGTTTTTCACGGTGCTCATCAATGTTGTTAATTGGATACATTGTTTTAGTCACCTTCATGTTCCTTTTCAAGAGTCTAATTTTTTTTGTCTGAGTCAGGATAGTTATCTTGTGGATTCAACACCATCTATACGATTTCTGCTGAAATTGCTGAAACTGGTAGTACCTAAAATCTTTGCTAACAAAGCACCAAGCATCAGCCAGAAACTTCTTGGATTGCAAAAAGACATGTTATTATGGAGAGATTTTGATCTTGGAGGGGAGAAAATGGATCCCTCCAAATCTCTCCCCCTCCATTTCTCTTCCACCCTTATTTGCTATTCCAAATAAGGGATTATAAATTCCTTACTCTCACTCCCTTTCTTTTCCCTCCAAAATCCCCAATCCAAACACACCCTTAATGTCGTTATATGAACTGAAACATTTTGAGTATAATTTTCTGACATCTTTTAGAAATGAATTTTTAGACCCTTTATAATTTAGTCCTTTGAAGTTGGTTATCAAATGAAAGTCATAGCTAAGAGCTACAGGAAACCATGAAAACTGGTCTTACGTCGTTTTGATTATTCTGTATTTAATTATGAATTTTACGGTACTGTTGTCCTGTTTTATAAACTGTTTTAGAACTCACTGTTGAATTGCTGCCCATCAGTGGCTTTCATTCTGATACCCCAACTCTTACTTTCAAATATTGGCTGTGATTCGAGCCCCAAGGTGCTGAAATACATGGAAAATGTTACATTTAAGTTGCATTATGTGCAAATGTTACGCTCAAAGTGTTATTGGTTTACCATCTTGACAAATATGATAATATCTTATGTTTATGTTCTCTCTTGCATTGTCCAGGTGCTTCAGAGCGTATTTAGAGTTTACATCAATTATAGGTGTTTATGATACATGTTAGGAGATACTAAAGATTCGGAATTTCGACGGATGGTCTCTTGTGCTGGATTTATTGCTTTGCATCTGTTGTTTCTTATACATATACCAACAATACGTAAGTCTTTTATCTGTCAATAGAATTATTTCTTAAAACTGGCATGTACTATTGAAGTTGGGTTTAAAATGCTAGTTTTTTTACATTGTAGAATAAGAGCAGGTTTCTCAAGAGGTGATCAACTATATGCGTCTTATCCCGCAGGAATAGAATTGTTGACAGACATTGCAAAGGTGACATCATTTATTTCAACTAGTTATGAAATTTACTCCAAAGCTATATAAAGCTGCCCATGTAAATTGCTTTGAAGTGGAAGATTGGGGACCAATTGAGTTCTGTGTTATGGCTAAGCATTTTGAGCGTCAGGGGAAATCAACGTATGCATACCATTCGGTAAGTTTAACTATAATGAAATTGTGCCATTAGATAAATTACTATTTATATATTAAACCCTTATAAAACCCATATTATGTTGAAATTTTGAGCTTCTTATATCAATGTGCGGCTGAAATCAAAGCAACGGAAGTAGTTGGATTCATGTGTCCCGTAGGACTCTTGATTATATGCATGTTGAAATTTTAGCTTCTTATATAATGAATGTCCCGAAGATTCAAGTGGAAAAGAAATATATCATGGGTGCATTTTATGAAGGCTAAGCTGTGGTTGTTGCTCTAGGTTCTTTTTTCTTTTCTTTTTTTTTTCCTTTTTTTCGTATCTTACATATGTTTGGGAAGAAATATATCCCGTAAGACCCTTCCCCGCCACATGCTGCGTAGAGTTAAGGACCCGTAACGGTAAAAGCTCCTGCTAGTCTAATGCAATATTAACTTTAAATATGAAAATCAATGCATAGAAATCATTGGATGTTGATGGTTGTTTGCCTGGGGCTGAAAATTGTGTACATTTTTGATTCACAAAACAAAGGGTGGCAAAGAAGCTCCGCATAAATGGAAGGTTAAAAGCTGTTTGGATTTTACATTGTTTTAATGGAGGAAGGCGTAATTTTGCTAAAAAGAATCAACTTCAGATCAAAGTGATTAAGAAGGTAAGTGAACATTAGCTACTTCTTTTTCAATTATCAAAAAAAATTATCTATTATCATATTCCAAATATAGTTTAAATAACACTATGCTATTTTATATATATTTAGTGTCCCCAACAACTCGGAGATTACTCCAAGGGCAGTGTGGAACAATTTGAGCAGGTATTTCTTATTTTTAAGTAAATATATTTATAGTTTATTTATTTTCTTTTTAAAAAAAGAATCTCATAATTGATTTTCTTAAATGTAGATTATTGAAAATTCAACCATGTTAGTTGAAGATATGAATGAAGTTAAAGAGGTGTGGGCTACAAAATGTTTCGAGAACATGTAATTTAGATTAAATTAGTGGATTTTTACTTGTTGCTTGGTTGAGGGTATTGCTGAGGATACTTGTTGCTTGTTCTCTCGGATTAAGCGTCGTTGGGAAACATAATAGTGTTACTGTATTGTTGGATGAGAATATGATATGTATGGTTATTCCGAATATGAAAGCATTATTTTCTTGGTAATTGATTAAAATTCTTTGCATGTATTCTTCCATCAATATTAATATTCGGCCAGCATCAATTTAGGGGAGGTGATGTCCAAATTAGCTAGCTAATTTTGATTTTAAATATATATATATATATATATATATATATATATATATATATATATATATATATATATATATATATATATATAGAGTCGGGATCCGGTGAGAACTCATATATATTTGAGTAATGAGTAACAATGAATGAAATGAGAAGTATCACGGACTGTAGTTAATAATATCACGTCAAAATTAGGAGCCAACAAAACCGAAAATCTTCAGAAAACGTAAACATTTGAAAATCTAAAATAAAAAAAAATAAACTCTCCCTAAAACCTCTCAAATACTCGCTGTAAAAATCGCGATTAATCAATCGATTTCAACTGCAAATTCAACATTCTTCATTCATTTCGTTAACTAGATTGATTAATCTAACTATATTTCTCTTCAAAATCGTTCAGGTAAGTTTATTCTTCATTTCTGTTCATTTCTACGATTTTTTTTAGTTTATCTAGTAATATATTGTATATAGCTATTGATTTTGTTAGAAATTATTGTATGCATGTTATATTAAACGATTTTAATTGTTCAATTCTGCAAAATTACAATTTCATATAGCATAAATGAAGTTCGACATCATTAGATTTCGAAAATTAGGGTTTCGTATTTGTTGTCAACCTCGTGAAATTGTAGATGTTGTTAATAACATCTTTTCCGCCGTTTCAATACCTAGATTAATTTTGACATTGTTTAAATTGTCCAAACTTAGAGTTTCATATCTTAGAATTGAATTTGTTTTCGAAATTTCTAGCATAAACAACGGTTAGCATTGTTTTAAATGTGATAATTACAGTTTGATATCATTCGATTTTCAATAATTAAGGTTAAATTATGTTTTGATATACTGGTGTTATTTCAATATCCAGTTATATTGTTAGTAATATGTTAGTCCTTTTTTTGATATTTATTTCAGTATCCTGTGATATTGTTTGTAGTATCTCGTAAATATTGCTGTAATGTTGACTAACCTTATTATTGAGTGTGTGTATGTTTACAGTAACTATATTGAATTATTCATTCAAATCTAGTTTAAACTTATTTGAGATATTGATTTTCAGTATGCTATGATATTGTTTGTAGTATGTTCTGATATTGCTTTGATTAAAACTGGCTTAATCTTCATACATATTTCTAATAACATGTCAAATTATTTTTCAGAATCAGGTAACAATGGAATTAACAGTTTCACAAATAATTAACAACATAAGAGGTAAAAGGAAGCAACCACAAACAACAAATGAAGAGCAATCACCACCAAAAATGATCAAGGCAGCTAGAAAAAAGAAGAGCAAAAATAATGAATTGGTTATACATGAAGAATTGGTAGAACTGTCCGACGTCAAACAAAAAAAGGCAGAATCATACCAAACTAAGTGTAGGCCGCAAAAGCTGGTTGAATTGATTAACAACCTAAATGATGAGCAAAAGCAGGTTGTGAGGGATATTGGCTTTGGTGGTATTTTGGAGCTGAAACTAACAAAAATACCACATGGTATTCTGCAAATGCTTTTTAACTGTTTTAACCATAACAGTCATATGTTCACAACGAAGAAGACTAATTTTCTATTGACAAAATATGATGTCCATGACATATTTCAACTGCCTAAAAGGGGCATTATTGTGGACGTTTCAAAAATGGGGAACGCTGCTTCTGTGGAGGACACTATGTTGAAAAATGAATGGAGAGAGAAGTTTGGTGTGACAAACACAGCAACTCCAATTAATGTGAAAGCTGTTCATGACAGACTGCTAGAGTGTAATGATGCTGGCGATGAATTCAAAAGAATGTTCGTACTGTACAGCCTGTCCATTTTCCTAGCACCATCTAGTAATAAAACACTTGACCTTAAACTTGTCAAGACTGTTGAGGATGTGGAACGGATAGCAGAATTTGATTGGTGTGAATATGTATTCCGAGAAATGGTCACAAGTATAAAAAGTTGCAAAGAAGGTGGAAAAGCAACTCTCAGTGGATGCATATTGGTTCTTATGATAGCATATTTACATCGATTTGATTTTAAGGGGTACCCTTGCCCACACACCTTACCCTTGATTACACATTGGGATGATAAATCACTTTCAAAAAGGGTTGATGATGAGAAAGCTGTCGGGTATTTGGGGAGTGCTCCTGCATCAAAGATTGCGTACCCAATCTGCAAACAACTACAACAAGGTCCGAATCTTGCACATTATTTTTAGTTAGAATATAATTATTTTTTACAAACATTCTCAATAACATATATTTTTCAGAAGAACTGAAGCTCACGCTTACACAAAACTCGGATGAAGATGAAGATGAAGTTCAATTGAAAACAAAACAACGGTACATAACGATGAAGCTGCCTGGAGGGCTTGAAACTGATGAACAGATTAAAGCAAAAGCGTTGGATGTAAGAACTACTAACTATTTATCTTTACAATGACACTGACAAAACACAAAATGTTGTTGTGATATTGAGTAATCTTTCTGTGATATTGGTAATGCAATCATGTGATATTGTTTTTGCAATGTTGTGATATTTTTGTTATATGCTTAGTGCAATTATTTGATATTTTTTTCACAATGTTGTGATATATTTAATTCAATCATGTGATATTATTTTCACTGTGTTGTGATATTGTTGTGATCTTGAGTAAACATTGAGTCATATTGTTGATGCAATCATGTGATATTTTTTTCACAATGTTGTGATACTCTTTGTTATATTCAGTAATCTTTTTGTGATATTCTTAATGCAATTAGATGATATGGTTTTCACAATGTTGTGATATTCTTAATGCAACCATGTGATATTATTTTCACAGTGTTGTGATATTCTTCTGATATTGAGTATCTTTTTTGTGACATTCTTAATACAATCATTTTATATTTTTTTCACAATGTTGTGATATTTTTGTTATATTCAGTAACCTTTTTGTGATATTCTTGATGCAATTATATGATATGGTTTTCACAATGTTGTGATATTCTTAATGCAATCATGTGATATTTATTGTCAGTGTTGTGATATTGTTCTGATATTGAGTAACTTTTTTTGTGGTATTCTTAATGCAATTATGTGATATTGTTTTGACAATGTTGTGATATTGTTTTCAATATTTAGTGATACTATTTTTAGTATATTGTGATACTGTAGTGATGATATTCAGTAATATATTTAATGTATATGTTTTAACAAAATTATTGTTTCATTTGACAGCCAGCACATGAAGTTTATCTACGTATGCAAAGGGACAATGAATTGTTCATTTCAAGATGCGTTTACAACATGAGAAAGCTTGTAAAATTGAGACAATCATCTGAAATGGATAACCCAAGTACATCAAGACAACATAGTGAAATGGAAGCTGAAAATCCAGAAAAAAATCCTACAGAAGATGATGTTGCTGAAAAAGAAACTGTCGAAAGTCAAACACTACCTTTCATGAAGGATGCTCAGTATCACTACTTCACTGACATGTTGGCTGCCAGAGCTTATGAATTTCAGAAAGCAAAAAAAGGTCTACCGTCATTTGATATATGGACAGACGTGTTGAAAATTCAATACAAACAATTACACGAGAGATATGGCGGCTGTACTGATAAAGACCTTATGGAAAGTGGTGATGAGTTGGACTGCAATACAGAAAAGCAAAATGAGGATGTGAATGTTACCAACCTGAATAGTGATGATGATAGGCAAGATAATGATTTTGCCTCGAGATTGAATGATTTAGTAGGAAATATAACAGAGAAGTTTGTGGCCAAAGGCAATGAGGAGTTCAATAACAAGACCACATGGAATGAAGAGGAAGTTGAAAAGGAGATTCAGAACATGAATAATGATCCAGGAGTTTTTACTCAAATGGGAGAAATTGTATTAGATTGTGACCCAAAAGTCTTAACACAATTGGGTAAAGATGGTGATACATTAAATGACAAAGGAATTGAGAATGAGGAAAAGGGTGAGGCAGATGGTGATGGGTTACATGATAAATCAATTGAGAAGGAGACAGAGGGTGAGGAAGAGGATAATGGAACAAATGAAAAGGAAATTGAGAAGGAGGGAGATGATAAGGTTCACGAAATGAATGAAGATAATAATGTAGCAACGCAATTGAAGGATGTTGTTCCAGATGCTGTTTTAGATGGAACAAAAATTAGTAACATCAGTGACTACTTATTGCACTCAACAGTTATACCTCATTCGGCAGATATTCTGCCTGCAAATTTGGGGTGTGCTTTGAATTGTGGTTTGCCGCACACGTCTTCTGACCTTGTATCAGAATTTATGATTGAAAGAGCACAATACTTTGATGTTGTGTTGCAAAATCGGAAGGAAGTTATGGATTATTGCTTCCTGACAGATCACACTTTTAGCAAGAAGTAAGTCCCTCTTAACTATATTTTTTTACAAAATGTAATAAATTAGGTAATGTGTTGTACTGTAGTTACACATACACTGTCATTTATATTGTTTAAACAAGATATACTAATGTTTTTTTTGTAAAACGGTCCAGTGAAATTGTTTGTGACTTCGGAATTTACCATTGCATACCGAGGAGTGATATTGAAACTTTGTTGCCTGACACTAAAATAGAAGGAGTGGTTATCGAATGCTGGGCAATATTGTTGAATGAGTTTGACATGGCACGAAAAGACGGGAACAAAAAATCAAGGATTTTCTATGGCCTTGCGCACTCGGTATGTCAATATATAGAGTTCTTGTGTTCATCAATATATAAAATTTTAGATTAGGTAGTTTAAAAAATATCTAACATGTAGACTAATTATTTACTCTGTTAAACAACAGATACATGTGGAGAAAATGTTAGACATAAATGACACAGAAGTTGAAGAACAAAATCTAGATAGTGTTGCTGCAAAGGATAAAATTAGAGATGACACCTTCAAGACATGGGATATGTGGTCAACTGTTTGTAAGCAGCCACTGAATTTGGATTCAGACATGGTGAGAAATAGTTTTGATATACATATTTATGTGATATTGTTTTCAGTACAATGTGATATTTTTTATATGGAGTTGTGATATTGTTTTCAGTACAATGTGATATTTTTAATATTAAGTTTTGATATTGTTTTCAGTACAATGTGATATTTTTTATATTCAGTTGTGATATTGTTTTCAGTACAATGTGATATTTTTAATATTAAGTTTTGATATTGTTTTCAATACAATGTCATATTGTTTTCAGTACAATGTGATATTTTTTTGACAATAAGTTGTGATATTGTTTTCAGCACAATGTGATATTTTTTTAATTAAGTTGTGATATTGTTTTCAGTACAATATGATATTTTTTATATTGAGTTGTGATATTTTTTTCAGTACAATGTGATATTTTTTTAACTGAGTTGTGATATTGTGAAGGTGTTCTTACCAATAGTCTACCAAGACCACTATGTATGCATCTGCATTGACTTCAAAAAAGAGGTAATTTTCTACATGGACAACATAGAGTATGAAGATTACGATGGAGAGGATATTGTGAAGCTCGCTCATATTACTGTAAGTTCTTTATTATAAATAACAACTAAACATTATAATGCATTTGCTAAACTTGAAAATTTTAATAGTTGGTTATGTGTAACATGTATAGGTAATAATGTATGGCGACTACCTCATCAGCAAGAATTTTCATAAGGAGCATAACATAAGACAATACAAAATCGCAAATGTGGCCTTTCCTTGGAAATCAGACAAGCAAAACCTGGATTATGGCGTGTTCATGATGTTGCATATGATGTTTTTTTACGGACAAAATTTTGAATGTGATCTTCAGCATGAAGACAAGACAGAGTTATATAGAGCAGAGATTGCAGCGACTCTTGTCATGAGTGATTCAAATAAAGTTAGGACTAAGATCATGGATAAGGTTGCAAAGCTTAATTCAATCAAGGGTAAACTTTTACCTATACTGCTGAAGAAGAGGGTGCAGAAGAAAAAAGGCAAGGGTGGAAAAAACAAGGTTGGGACACCAAAATCCAACATAAAAGGTATATTTATTTAGTACACCCATCTACAAAAAATATAAGTTAATCTTATTATAAACAGGGTGTATAATTTGACTAAGTAAATATATTGTGTAGCAATGGGACGAGATGATTCTGCGAGTGACTTGGGCAACAATAGTGTCTTGGGCAGCTCGAAGAAGGGCAAATCAGATGGCATTGGATGCACCTACAACTGTGGTGCACCAGATGCTAAGTTAGAAGTCGTTTCAAGCTTTATGAGGAACAATAAATCCCTATGTGCAAAGATGTTGAGTATGAGGAAAGAAGTGCTTGACTATTGCCTGCTGGACGACCACGTTTTCGCATTGAAGTATGCTTCATTTCATGAATAAAAACATTATATTAGTTGGTTGATACTTATTATTGAGTTTTGTGAAACTTTTTAAGTATAACTATGATATTGTTATGAGTATTACTTATTTATTCATCCTATTTTATATTTTTTGTTTTACGATTGGTGCAGTGAGGTTGTTGCCTGTTTTGGCAAACAGCGATTAATCACCAGGCAGGATATATTGTCGTTGCTTCCAAATGTGGACGTCAATAGTAACGTGATTGAATGTTGGGCACTGATTCTGAACCACATTGAGCATACAGAAAAATCGTCAACAAGTTTGATGTTCTTTGGGATTGGGCACATGGTAAGCTTTTGTATTGTTTTGATTCTGCATATTCACATTTTGATTATATCGAAGAACTTTTAACAAATGAGAGTACGAACAGGATGCTGTGTACAACATGATTAAACAGGGGGTCGATAGAGAACAACCTGCGAACAGAAAAAGGAATCAGGAATTGATTTTCGAGGCATGGGATGATTTTGTTACAAGTAACACCGTGCCATGTAACTTGGAAGCCAATCTTGTATTTATCCCAATGCTATTGGAAGACCATTATTTCTGTGTCTGCATAAATTGGGAAAATGACACAGTTGAAGTCCTGGACAATAAAGAGTACGACGAATGGGATGACACACTTGAAATATACCAAGCTGCAGATTTAGTGGTACGCTTTATTGATAATCCGCAAAGTAATATAATATATGTTTGTTTTATGCAGTATAAGTAATGATTTTGTTTATTGTTGTAGGCTTATCAAATGAGTGACTATCTAGCAAAGAACAATGTTGTCAGAGCGGATGATATAATAGGATTTGATGTTAGCAACATCACATTTGGTTGGCAAACAAAAGAGCTCAACAATACTGAGTCTGGGAACTTCTTAATGTTCCACATGATTCGCTATGAAGGAGAGATATTTGAAGCTGACTTGGAGGCAAAAGTGTATAGACGCTACTACTGGCTAGAAATGGGTGCCGCATTACTGTTAGCGGACATAAATCAAAACAGGGCCCATTTGATTGAAAACGTACAAGCTTTTGCAGCAGGAAAAAAGGATGTGTGGAAGATATTGCAGGAACAAAGAAAAGAAAAAAATACAAAACAAAAGGCTGATTGGGGGGAAACAGAAAAATTGTTCAGAAGGAGAATCCTGATGACGAGCAACTAACAAGTGTAGACTGTTCTGACGAAAATAAGAGCAAGACGCATTTGATTCAGAATCAGAAATCAACGATGATTAACACAGAGATGCCGATTCTTCGCCAATATCAGAGGAAAAGGTAAAAACTGATAAAAAAACCTTTTTTTTAATAGTAAGTACCAGTAGAAAATACAAACGATAATAGACTAAAATTATGACTGACTTCTTTTACAGAGGACATAACGGCACACAAGAACAGTCAGAATTAGATGCACAAGAGGAAAGGACACGATCTCAACGATACAAGACTATTACGGGCAGAGGTAGAGGTAATATTAGGGGTAGAGGTATTGGTAAAGGAAGAGGTAGAGGTAGACGGTAGAGGAGGAACAGCAGATGATGCCAAATTGTATTTTGAAGTAATGCATGTAAATTTTTGTAAGGAAAACTGATGGAATACGCTGCAAAGATGACAAATTGTATTTTGAAGTAATGGATGTAAAAAGTATGCTAACAATGTACAATGTATTGAAAAGAATTATTTCGTTTGGATTTCATAACAGTTATCAATGGAAAAAGTCTGATTTATTGCAAAGAGTGTGATATTTTTATAAATGCACTTTGATATTGTCTGAAAATGAGTTGTGTATTGTTTGTAAAGAGGATGACGAACTGTGATATTGTTTTAGATATCAAGTGATATTGTTTTAGATATCAAGTGATATTGTTTAAAAATATCATATGATATTGTTGAATATATAGTGTAATATTGTTTGTAATCAGTTGTTGATATTGTTTTCACATTGTTGTGATATTGTTTTAGATATCAAGTGATATTGTTTTAGATATCAAGTGATATTGTTTAAAAATATCATATGGTATTGTTGAATATATAGTGTAATATTGTTTGTAATCAGTTGTTGACACTAGTACAAAAATCCCCTATTGCGTCAAGGGATTTACGTCGGTTCTAATAGAACTGAAGCAAATAGTACTTATTATGGGCGGGAATCCAATTTTACAATATAGAGAAGGTATTTGCGTCGGTTCTTAAGAAGGAACTGATGCATTTGGGTGAGTACATTTGCGTCGGTTGTTCTCATAACCGATGCATTTGACTAATAATTCTTTTTTGCATCAGTTCTTTATCAGAACCGACGTATTTACCTTTGAGAATTTGCTTTAGTTTCAAATTAAAACTGACGTATTTAATATAAATTAAAAAAAAAAATAAACTACGAAATTTAACTTAGGAATTCTAATATTCAGGTACTGTGTTCTTCCATAATCAAATAAACTGACGAATGAAACCTTGCTCTTACTCCTTCAATTATCTTCATCAACTTCGTCAAATAATCAGTTCGCTCAGTTCGATTATCTTCATCAACTTCGTCACTTCGTGCTTCTTCAACTTCAATTTCAACTTCACATACCTTCTTCAATTCATCAGTTGCAAGCTTTTTTGCCGATTAAGGTAAGTTTTATTCTCTTATTTGACACGAATTGAAACCATTTTCTGTGATTTTTGGCTTTAATTTCTCGTTTTAGTGACTAAATTGTTGTTGTTAATGGTTCCCTTTGACACGAATTCATGCCATTGATACCCGTTTCGCCTATTACAATACTAATTAGGGGTAGGGGGTCTGTACTGACATTCCGACGAAGGGAGTAGTGGCTCGTGTTAATTACGGCCAAATTTTAATAGGAAATGGGATGGAATTGGGATAATCATAAAGTTTCAGTTTTTAATCTAGAGCAGTTGAAACCATAGTATCAACACTTACATCATGGGACAGCAGTACAACGGGCCTGGTTGCTGATAGTATCAACACTTACATCATAAAGTTTCAGTTTTTAATCTAGAGCAGTTGAAACCATATAATTAGCAGGTTATCAATATAATTAGCAAGTTTGAGCGTGATAGGCCTGAGTTATATCGGGCCTGGTTGCTGATAGTAGGAATGGCGTGAATAGGAGCATCGTGTTCAGAATTTGGTCGAGTTATGAGCTGTTGATTTAGGCAGAGTCCGAGTTTCTGGCCTGGTACTGGTTTATAGCAGTTTCTGGCCTGGTACTGGTTTATAGCAGTTGCAGGTCGTGTGATTCTTATGCCCAAGCAAGGGAAGTTTGTTAAACCCTCACAAGAAGAGAGATAGGTAAAGTGCCTTATAACGAGTCAACTGGGTACTTAGTTAAAAGTTTGTAGCTTGCGTCCTAAACTCTTCCACTAGCCTCTAATCTTTATAGGAGTCTTCCAATCCAGCAGTAGGACAGTGGTGGGCTGTTTAAGCAGTAGACTGGCAGAGAGCAGATCAGGCCTCTGGTTTTGGTATTTTTGTTTTGGTTTCTGAATAAGGGAATAAATAGTTGTATTGGGCTGTTGATTGTGGGCAATTTTGGAATGGCACATTTTCTAGCGTGAAGGAATAGAGTGCAGGATTGTTGCAGGGACTGTTAGAGTAGCAGTTGGGAATTAATGGAGCAAAGTGCAAGTTGTATCTGATGAGCACTTCTGCTGTAGGAGTTTGAGTATCTAAATTTGCTGAAATGAAGCTGGATAGTGAGACAGTGGGGCACGGTCTTAGTGCTCTCTAGGAATAACTGGCAGAGTGTACAGACCAGTAATCTTGGACTGGTTCAGGCATGCGAGTAGTGCTGCAAGGCGGAAGTTATTTGGCTGTAATGTTTTGGAGTTTTGACTTGGGAGTGCAGTGGGCATGTTCTGTCCATTGTTTAATGCTTTCAAGGAATAATTGCAAGGTATGGGATATTGCTGTCGATTGGCAGAGGTACCGGGAATGTGTCTTAAATTCGTTTGCCTTGGGCGCGATCGATGTTAATGAAGCACGAAAGACTACAAGAGTTAGCATAGGGCAATCTTAGATTGTTTACGAATACCTTGTATTAGAAGTAGTCTCAATATGTACATTTGTTTTTGATATATTTTATACTTACCTTTTACCAAAAAAAAATAAGCGTTCTCTTGTCTATTAGATTTGTTTTGTTCTCTTTTTCTTTTGACGTTTTAGTAAATCTCTCTACGCCATGCAACTTTACTGAACACGGGGGGTAAGCCGTAACTAAAAAAAGAGGGGAAGCTAGGGGCGAGGCTCTTCTTAACTTAGCAAGTGGCTCACCAGCATACCCCTTCCTACCTATTGCCTTTGCTTTCCATTATTTGTACTTGTTGAAAATCCAAGTTCCAAGCAGCCTGCTTGCCTATCTATTACTATGAAATTAATATGAGGCACCTAAGTACAAGCAAGCCCAAGACATTTTTAATACAAGCTTTATAACTACTATTATTATACCACGTTTCACTTTGCTGTAAGCGGTTGTTGACTTGGGTAACCTAAAATTCTTTATTACCACCGTTTGGTAGTATTAATAATGTTATTGTTGGCGATAAACGAGTCTAATAAAAGCTATTATTCTATTTTGTGACTCAGCATTCAATCTCTCTTTTATTTCTCATTAGTCTAATAACAGCTATTATTCTATTTTTAGCGGTGTATGGTGATGGCTATGGATAGGAGTTGGATGTATGGAAAGCGAGATTTCCATTTTATAGAACGGGTTAATGATTTTATCACGCATGCTATTGCACATCAAAAATTACATGGGGATGAGAAGCTACTCATTTGTCCGTGTAGCGTATGTAAGAACCGGGTAAAGGTAAACTCTGTAACTATGCGGGAACATTTGCTAGTGAAGGGGTTTAAACCTGATTATCATGTATGGATATGGCATGGAGAGAAAGACAATGACATGGAAGGCACCTCAAATGCTGTAAATGAGGAGAATAAGTTTGACAATGTGGATGAATTTGAGATTCATGGTTTTGATTTTAACAACATTGGCAATGATAACGATGATAGTCATGATAAGGAAAACAACGTAGAGGGTGAGAATATTGATAGAATGATGGATGATTTAGAAAAAGATTTCATAGAATGTCTAGAAATGTTCCAGGAGCTAGTTGATGATTCTAAGAAACCATTATATCCGGGTTGCTCCAAATTCACCCGTTTATCAGCTGTGTTGAAGTTGTATACCTTAAAAGCGGGGAATGGATGTAGTGATAAGAGTTTCACCGCTTTAGTGCAACTTTTATCGGCGATGTAAGAAAGTATTGTGTCCACTAGCTACGAGTTACCAAAAAATCCATGCCTGCCCAAATGACTGCATTTTGTTCTGCATTTATTTATATGTAGGTTCCGATGCTAAGGTTAAATCAATTGCAATGTTGCATATTGGTAGTTTTATCTATTGTTATTATGTTATGATAGATAGCAGAACTTGAAAAGGACAAGGGGAAAGTAGGAACATTTGAAGAAGATGACAACGAAGTGGCCCCTCTTAGTGATGAAGAAGTTAAAGCCTTGAGTCATCACTGCAGGATCTTAGAAGAGAAGTTGTGCTCTTTGTCAACCACCACTACATGCCTCAAAATTGTCATTAATGCCTCAGTATTTAATTACACAGAGAATAATGATGTTGAATGCCATTTGACCATCGTTGAAATTAGGCAGATGTTCCGATATTTATGGCTAAATGTTGTTATGCTTCAAGCTTGGGAAAGGTATGTATAGTATGAACCTATTTCATTTATTGGTGTTTTGTTCAGTAGTGATAGTTTGGTTACTAATTTGCTTACGGTTTTATGATGGAAATTGTATATATAGTTTCTTGTATCAATGTGCAACTACAATCGGAAACACTACATTAGTTGCATACTTGTGCCCCGTGAAACTCGTGGAGTATATATATTGTCCAAAACAATGTGAAGCGTATGTGGCTCATGCTATGAAAATTCAAGAAGATAAGAAGTATATCATGGGAGCATTTTTTGAAGGGTAAGTATTCAACTTTCAGCAGTTGTTGGATTCTGTATGATTATGTGTTGATGACTTAAAAGATCGAGTCTTTTTTCACTTGTTTCATTTGTTATTTATTTGTTTTGAATACAGCAATCATTGGATGTTGGTTGTGATTTGCGTGGCATTGAACACAATGTATATTTTGGACTCACGAAGACGGGATCCAAAGAAGATGGGCATAAAAAAGGTTCTTGAAGGTGCTTGGCTACTATATTGTGCGTATGGAGGAAGACGCAACTATAATAGTAAAAGTACTAAACTATATATAAAACACATCAAGGTACCTCTAAAGCTTACTTGAACTATTTAGAACGTTCATTAGATTTTTTCTCTCCTTTATGTAAATTCTGTTCTTTGCCACCTTTCCAATTCTTGAGTTCTTATAATGTAAATTATAGCTAATTAGTTGTTATATGTATTAACTAGTACTTATTATATTGTTTTTTTAATTTTAGTGTCCGCAACAACCAGGGGATTATGAGTGTGGTTATTATGTCATGAAATGGATGTACGACATAACCTTCTATCATTGTAAATCTGCGGAGGTAGACTTTGAAGAGGTAATTCAATCTTGCCTTAGCTTTTCATTGTCAATTATATATCAGTTTTTCATTACATTTATTATATATTACTATAATATTTATTTTGAAAATGCAGAAAATTGCTACTACATCGGTGTCAACGGTCGATCTCAATGTGGTTAGAGAAGTTTGGGCTAACAAATGTTTAGATAATCTACAATATTCAAAATAGAGTAATTTGGTATACTTCTGTTGGATTGTTAATTAGCTTAGATTGTATATGTTTAGAACGTTGTGGAAACGTTTGTTGTTATGTTGGATTGGATTTTGGAATGAATGTTGTTGGTTCAATTCGAAGGAAATGTAATGTCTTTTGGTTGGAAATTTTAATGCAGGTGGTTTTAAATTTCTGGTGTTATGGATATCAACTTTATAGGAAGGTGCTGCCGAAATTTCGGTAGCGGATTTTTTTTTAAAAACATAAAAATAAAATACATCAGTTCTTATAAGAAATGACACAAATGGTAATGAGTTATTGCATCGGTTTTGAAAAGAAATGATGCAAAAAAATAGAGCAAAAGAGTCAGTTCCTATCATAACTGACGCATATATTAATAAACTTGGCGCTAAAACAACATATCAAATACATCAGTTTTAACAAAACTGACGCAACAAGTAGAGGAAAAAACGTCAGTTTCTCATATAACCGATGCATATACTATTCAATTTTGCGCGAAATTAAGGAACTAATTGCATCAGTTGTTGGGAAACTGACGCAAAAGCTAAGAGCAAAAGCATCCGTTATGCGAAAACTGATGCAAAAACTAAGCTATTTGCGTCGGTTCTTATAGCAAATGCATCAGTTGTTTACTAAGAACTGATGCAAATGATACATCAAATGCATCAGTTGTATACTAAGAACTGATGCAAATGTCTGTTTTTTGCGTCAGTTTTAGAACCGACGTTTCAATAAACGTCAGCTCCAAAAACGTCAACCAAGAACCGACGCAATAAGTCTTATAGAACGGATGCAATAGGGTGTTTTTGTACTAGTGTGATATTGTTTTCACATTGTTCTGATATTTTTATAATTGCACTGTGATATTGTCTGAAAATGACTTGTGATATTGTTTTTAAAGAGGATTATGAATTGTGATATTCTTTTACATATCAAAGTGATATTGTTTAAATATATCATATGATATTGGTTGAATCTGTTGTGTAATATTGTCTCTAATCACTTGTGATATTGTTTTCACAACGTTCTGATATTTTTATAAATGCACTGTGATATTGTGATTTTAGTATAATATTAAGCGAAGTTATTATTGAATGTTATGATGCTATATAACGTGGAATTTGTTGCGATACTGTTTAGTATATGATGTCAAAATCTTCTACATAGTAACAAAAGTAAGTACAAATAAATATTTGTGATCCCATATTATAACCATGTTTATTCTATTAGTTACAAAATAAATCCTTGAAAAGATTGATAAAAGTGTGTGTTCTATATGGTTGAAGGACGTGCTCTATGCGCGGCTAGTTGTGCAGGCTGCTATTAGCAAGATAAATCCATCACCCAATCAACAATCAGCATCATCATCATCATCCTCGTATTCATCGTCATCTGAACTCCCCTGTAAAAAAGTAATAAAAAGCATGTGTGAATAAGAGTGTGATATTATTTTCTAGGGTTTGTGATACAATTATACAGTGGTTGTGATTTAATTGTGAGAACAGATGAGGAATGCAAAGCATTTGTGAAACAGTAATATTTTTTATATAATGTATGATATTATTAGTAGTAACAAGTGATATTGTTTGATAACTAATAATCATGTAGTATTTAAATTGTTTTCAGTACAATGTGATATTTTTTTAATTAAGTTGTGATATTGCTTTCAGCACAATGTGATATTTTTTTAATTAAGTTGTGATATTGTTTTTTTACAATGTGATATTTTTTATATTCAGTTGTGATATTTTTTTCAGTACAATGTGATATTTTTTATATTGAGTTGTGATATTTTTTTCAGTACAATGTGATATTTTTTATATTGAGTTGTGATATTTTTTTCAGTACAATGTGATATTTTTTATATTGAGTTGTGATATTTTTTTCAGTACAATGTGATATTTTTTATATTGAGTTGTGATATTTTTTTTAGTGCAGTGTGATATTGTGTCAGTACAATGTGATATTGTTTTCAGTAACAAACTGATATTGTTGAATAAAAGTGAAATCATGTAGTATTTAAATTGTTGAATAAAAGTGTAATCGTAAAATTGTTGAATAAAAGTGAAATCATACACATACCTTTTTGTCGGGATCAGGCACAAAATCATTCGGGCAGTTACGCTTATCATGGTGAGCCATTTGTTTGCAATTACGGCACAGCCGTTTAGGCTTCTCTGCTTTGGCTATGCACTGTTGTTTTTTCGAGATCAATCTCTTCCCACGACCCTTGTTTTTTGCCTGTCGAGGTGGTAGAACCCTGACCTCAGTTGACGAACTGCACCCTAAAAGCATCTCCAACTCCTGCTCTTTTGTCATTGCCTGAGTTTGTGGATTGAGCTTGGTCCTAAATTCCCTTAGTGTGTCAGCAAGAGTAGTTATCTCATTGTTAGGAACATTCTTCAGAACAGCAATAGTTGAGTAAAATTCAGACCATAAATTGCACATCTCCATTTTCCTTAAGTCAGTCACATCAAAGTCATCGAGGACCTCACCATGTAAACCGTAAAGAGGGATATTGTGGGCATTCTTGGTCCACCGCGTAAGAATGTATTTATCCGGCAAAGTCTTTACTTGTTTACCATTGTAGACCCATATTATGTGTCTGCAAACAATACCCTTCCTTGTGAATAACTTGCACGAACAGTCAACATCATTAGTTGTACAGTTGTATGCTACTTGATACGTCTTTTGTGTTCGAGCGTCAACTACAGCAATGACCTCTGTACCATTGGCAGGTGGTGTGAAGCCAACGACACTAAGAGACCCAAGGGAAGCAGTATGTTCTCGTTGAAAATCTTTGAATGCAGAATTAGTGTAAACCTTGGAAGCATGTGCTTCCAACTTAAGAGTACTATATAACTCAGGTAGAGTGTGAGAATCGTCTCTATCAAGTTGTTTTTGAGTATGGCGCTGTAGATCTATGGCGCTTTGAAACCGCAACCAGAACTCAACTAGTGTACCATGAGGATTTTCAAAACGCTTGAAAAAGTGATTCTGACTCTCAGATCGTTGAGTTGTTCGTAATAAACAACCCATGGGGATATGACGGAAAAAAGCTGGGATCCATTTTCGTCGTTTCTTAAACATATTTGCCAACCAGGAATTGCCGTCCAAATGATGCTCATTTACCAACTGAGTCCACTTTTGTTCAAATTCCAGAGGTTCCAACTCACCATCCCAAACAATACCATTAAACCGGGTGAGAAAATCAGTATCTTTCGAGATTGCAGGCCCAACTTTGTCACTGACTTTTTGCATGATATGCCACATGCAATATCTATGAATAACATGTTTAAAAACAGCGCGTATACCCAGCTTGATTCCAGCGCATTGATCAGTGATGATACAGCGGGGCTCTCGCTGACCCATAGCATCTAGGAACTTTTCAAAGACCCACTGGAACGCCTCTTCATCTTCATGAAAGAGCAATGCAGCAGCAAAGGTGACAGACCTTTTATGATGGTCGACACCAGTAAAAGGAGTGAAAACCATAGAGTACTTATTTGTACTATAAGTTGGATCATAAGAGACATAATCACCATATAAAGAATAGTTTCGACGAGACTCTGCATCACACCAAAACGCGCACACCAAACATTGCTCAGAATCCACCTCGTATGCAAAGTAGAACCCTGGGTTGGTATCACGTCTGGCTTCGAAAAAGTTGATAAACAATTGAGCATCCCTGTCTCCTATGTAACATTTTATTTCCCTTCCAAAATTCTTAAAGTCAACAACTTGAGCTCCGACATTCTCATAACCGTCGACAGCTTCCTTCACATTCCTAAATGCCGCTGTTGGGCCGAGGTTAACCCTTGAATGATCTATTATTGTTTTTTTATGGTAAAGGTGAAGCTGCCGGTTTTTTTTTTGAAATTGTTGATTGCTAAGTGAACAAAGACGGTGATTATGCCACTCGCGAAATTGGAACACAGTATATCCAGTCCCATTAAAACGAAACTCAATCATAGCATTGCAGCCCACCCTGGTCAGTTTAGTACTTCTAATAGCAAATGGCTTAGGAGTAGCCACCTCCTGTTGTTGATCTAACACAATAGCCTTCCTCTTACGATCTCTAAAACCCTCACGGTTGCAAACCACAAATTTATACAAAATATCACCAGAGGCAGACCTTTTTTGGGAATATTTCCTGGGTTCAAAACCACATGCTTTTGCATACACATCATAAAAACTAATTGCTTCTTCCAAGGTGGTAAACAACTGGCCAATTTGTGGTTTAAACTTAGATGCAACATGTCTTGACCATAATTCAGTACCACCCGGGGTAAAATCTAATAGAAGCTGATGTACACGGGGAGGGACAGAACGTTGGGGAACATGTGGATCACAACTAATTGAAGGATTAGGTAATGTAGTGCTAAAAGGGACATCATTTTGTTCAGGCGAAGGAATAATTGCAGACTCATGAGTATTAGTAGAAACAGAAGAACTGAAACTAGTTGTCGGATCTAGCAAAAAGATAGAAACAAAAATAAAAATGTAGACAAACGAAAAATGTATTTGGAAAAGGCTGCCATTTGAAACAACATACATGATGTGGACAATGTTAAATATTGTTACTGTAAACAATGCCAGGCATTTTGGTGAATAATATCACATAGAAAAGTTAAAAATATCATAAATAAATATATGAGATGTAAGGGAAGATATACACATGTGGAAGTAGTTGAAAAGTTGACAATTAGAAGAATATCACACGGTGTGCTTAAAAATATCATATGCTGGAAGAGTTAAATGTGACTAAATATCAGATGTTCTGACAAATGAAATGACAATATTGTTATTGAATATGATGAAAAACACAATATGAACAAAATCGCATGTTCTGTTAGACAAATATCAGACATGCTGAAGGACAGAATAGGAAAGTGTATCACATGACAGACATCAATTTTTGCATAAAATTGACAATTGATATACCAGAAAGTATATTAAGCTATATATATTAGGAAGAACACCACAGAAGATCAACAGTAAGAACGAATACATGAAAAATAAAAAGCTTAGATCATGTGAGGTAAAGCTGAGAAATACAAGAGAAAAAGTAAAACGTGTCGAATTAAGAAGAATTACGTACCTGACATCGGGAATGTTATTGAACAAATATGAGAATTTAGGAAAAGTAGAAGACGAAGCTGATATTGAGCTGAAACCCTAGAAATTGAACAGAAACAAAACAAATTTAGGTAAAACAACAAATTAACCTAGAAATAACAAACGACGAACATTAATTAATCATATTACAGAATGAAGAGTAGAAGAATCGAATGATAATGACGAATAATGCAACAAAAATCAAACGAATTGACGGAAAACACAAAAATTGGTGTTAAAAGATAGAATTCACAACAATAACGTACCTGATAGCACGAATCGCTGAAATACTGTGAGCACAAATCGCTGAAAGTGAAAATCGCGCATAGAATCTAGGGTTTATGGTTGTAATTTGGTAGAGAGAATACGGATGCTAAAAACCTAAATATTTCTGATCAAAACCCCCAAACTGATTAGTTGTGTTTTTCCCCTGAATAAGGGTTTATATACTCACGCGTGAATTTACTATTTTACCCCTATATAGACCCGCGCTGAATGTGAATATTGGATGGGTTGGATAGTTTGAATGGATTGGATGGGTTAGATAGTAGTAATACTCATTACTCAAATATTTAGCATATACTTACATGATCCCAATTCTATATATATATATATATATATATATATATATATATATATATATATATATATATATATATATATATATATGGCGACGGTTCTTAAATTGCAACCGACACCATCGCAAACTTTAAGGTGACGTTTTTTAACTCATAACCGACATGGTAGCATACAAGAAAGTGACGTTTTTAGACTCAAAACCGACACCATAGCTTACATTATGGTGACGGTTTGGGTGTCACAACCGACACCATAGCTTACCCTATGGTGACGGTTTTAGACGCAAAATCGACACCATAACTTACCCTATTGTGGCGGTTTGAGACTTACAACCGACACCATACCGTACCCTATGGTGACGGTTTTAGACGCAAAACCGACACCATCACTTACTCTATGGTGACGGTTTAGATGCAAAATCGACACCATAACTTACCCTATTGTGACGGTTTAGACCCCAATGGTGGCGGTTTGGGACTCACAACCGACACCATACCGTACCTTATGGTGACGGTTTTACCGCACAACCGACACCGTAGGGTAAGCTACGGTGGCGGTTTTACAACCGACACAAACATTATGTGACCCCAGCAATCACATCGCTAGAAAACCGACACTAATGGGGTATTAGAACCGACACCGTAAGGTATAATTCTACTAGTGTAAGCATGTTAAACAACCTGAGAAGAAACCTTACAACAACAATTGTAAAAGGATTCACATGAGGCAATTAGTTAACCGCTTGACTAAACTTTACTTAGCCCAAACATACATTTAAAACCAAGTAATTATATTCATAAACATTACATAAACATCACTTAAGCAATTGGGAAACAAGTCCCCGAAACAATCACGAAACAATTAAACAGAAAAAGGCTACAGCAGTAATTGTGCAGCCTGCGCAAGTGAGTTGCACAGCTGCGCCACCATTGCGCAGCCTACGCCCCTACACGGGCAGGCTTATTTCGCGATTTTCCTGCACTTAAACAAATTCTTCAAACTTTCGACAAATGATTTTACACTATGATTTCAAGTCTCAAATCTATCCTAGCAGCACATATGAACCCATAACAATCCCAAGTATGTCTCAAACACGATTTTTGACAATTAAAACATGAATTTAGATCAAACATTGTATCCGTCTTAAGAACTTAAAATCTGCAAATGAACAATACTAGCATATGAACATCTAAAACTTCAATCAAACCATGTGAAGAACATATAAAACACATTCCTAACATAAACTTAAACTCAAACATCATCAACAACTCAAAATCAGAAACTTTAAGCAAAAACAAAACACAAAGAATGCTATTTTAACAAAAAGGTCGAGTTTCTCATAATCTTCACCTTTACTTAGCGAAACCTTCGAGATCTTGTTCAATAATCACCAAGTCCTCTTCCGGGCTAACACAAACACCGCCTAAAACAACAAAACATCAACTATTCACGAATTTCGAGACTACAAGAGCAGGCCGAAATTTTGACGGAAAGATTATGAGATAAAACTTACCTAGAAAGAAGGAGGGCGAGAAGAGGAATTCGTGGCCGCGAAAATCGTCTCAATCGGATAAGAAACGTAGATTCTATGAGCATTTTAAGATTGAAGAAGAAATTCATAAGAATGGTGTTTGTTGTTATGTTTGCAAATCTGAAAATTGGAATGAAGGAGTGAGGTAGAGGATGAAGGGGTTAGGGTTTTGTGAGGAAAAAGAGAGAAAATGGGTCCAATAATAAGTTAGGCCCATAAGACAAGTTTTAAGACGGTTTAAGCTAAGAAAACCGATCTAAGGTAACTACAAACTTAAGACGATATAAATATTTCCGGACTATGAAACTAAATTGCTAAGACGTAAATTACACAATTAAATGAAATCTTATTTAAATCTTTTTAAATATTCTCACATAAATTAATCAGTTATTTAAATGAAATACCAAGAATTACGAAATATAAATTTTTTCTCGAACTTGAACTTAAAATCTTTAAACTTCCAAGTCCCGAAATATTGGGATGTTACAACTGCACCACCGCACCATCCTCCACGATCCCACACAAAACCCAAGGCTGGAACCCGTCGACATTCGCACAAAACCGAGACCCCCTGTTTCGCTAACTCAGGCCACCCAACGACGGTGGTTTTAACCACCACGCAATCCTAGTCTACACCATGATACACCCCCTGACCACCATCTAATACCACCCAGAACCCAGGTCGAGTCAATTTCGAACAATATGGGTCGAATCAGGTTTAGATTCCCTCGTCTCCCTTGTTTCGCCTACTACTCATCCTGCCGCCACCAGTGACACCACCTTCGATTACCACCACCCAAACCACCATCATCAGACCCTACCAAGACCCTAGACCGCCGACTAATCCCCCCTAGACCTTCGACCTTACCACAATCAGAGAATAACCACAAGGAAACGACAATGACAAAAGTTAGCAATATCGTGCTTACCTAATCGACACCGCCTGTAACCACCTCGCCGTCTCGCTTTCGCTGCCGGCAGACGCCTCCCTGAACACTCGAAGGTTTGGGTGACATTTTGAGAGTAGATGTGTAATTAAGGTTGGAAATAGGAAGTTAGAATGGGAAGGACGTGGGAGTGCAATGAACTTGTGGTAAAATCGAATCTACTCGGTTCACTCGGTTCACCACGAAACCCAAAGCCCAATTAATCATTTCGAAATACCCGTCACGAAACGATAACTAATTAAAATTATCAACACTTAATAATTGAATCATCGATTATGACAATTATAGTAATACAACATATTATAATATTAATAATAGAACACAATAATCGATAACTTAATTATCGATTATAATTCTCTAATATAATAACTACCAAGGTCGAATTAAAATAAAAGCAAACTAAAATACGGGGTATTACAAATTAACATTTAATGTTTTTGTTCTTACACATTAGAATAATATTTAGTAGTTCATATAAACCGTATAAACAATATACAGCATGCCTACAATAAACAATGCATTGTTTGCTCTATAAAATCGACCTCATTTGCTCCATTTCCAACAAATACACAACTGTTGGACCCGTCTCTCCCTTATAACGGCCATAGACCGTATTGGATAAGAATTGTAATTTGTTTCCCAGGTTGCCATTTTTCCACGGTCAAACATTTGCATATAACACCTTCTTAGAAAGACCCTCGAAAGACCTTCATTTTCAGCTCATCATCATATTTCATTCATAAACCATAATAGACTTCTTTCCTACGCCTCTTTCTCTATCAACCCCTCCCCTTAATACCCTTCCTCTCCTCATTATCTTCTCCCTAAAACAAATCCGACATAATTCCTCTCCTTACAAATGTCTTCCTCAGTTGCTAGTCTAGAAACAAATTCCTTGAACAACACTAGCCTTTCATTCACAACTCTTATGACTTCTCCATTCACCGATTTCTTCACAAGCAACAATAATAATGATAATATTATTAATCATAATACCTGGGGAGGCTTCGACCAACTAGTCGAAGCCCCCAACTTCAAGTCCAAGGCACCCACCTCGCTATCCGTCTCTGACCCAAACTCATTTGCAATCTCGGGCCCCACTTCATTTAGTCCTTCTATCTTCTTGGCTTCTCCTCACCTTCATGTAAGTCATTTTAACGAGTATTGATTTTTGCAGTATGCATTTTTCATCTTCCACGATGTTACGTTTGTCAATTATGCTAAATACTAAGAGACGATAAAATATATATATGTTTTTTTCTATGCAGAATTTCTCATCTCCAACCGTAGGAGCTTTTGGTGGTGAGAACTATAATTGGGGTGGCTCTTATGAAAGCAAACAAGGTGTCAAGGATGAAGGAAAAAACAGCAATTTTACATTTCAGCATGCTCAAAACATTACAGTACGTCCTTTACTTCATTTTCCTTGCATTGCAGTTGGAGTAATTAGAATTGGAGGGACACAAATTAACGTGGCTTACATAATGCTCCCTCATACGTTCATTTTTCATTTCCATAAATCGAGTAATCTTCTTATGAAGACTAGCGATAAGACAAGGTCCAGTAAACAAAAAATGCCGGAAATTTCACAAATTAATCACTAATTAGATAAATAAATAATACGGAGTATATAGATTTCGTTGGATGATAGTAATAAAATTGTTTGCTATGAGTTGTTGAAAGTATTAAAACAGTTTGTCTTGCATGTGACGGGTCGGGTGGAAAGACGGATAATGACACTCACAAAACTAATAGAGGGATAAAGTGGGGCACCCATGTGCTTTCCTCTCTCCTCTAAATGGGCATTTTGTGAGACAAAATGTTATCCGTCTTCTCCTTATGACAGACAGATACCCTTCATCGAGAATTTGTGATTTTGCAAAGAAAGTTCAAGGAATTGAGAAATCATCATACTAGGTGGAATATTAATGTCCACTGGGAAGACATTGTGTTAAGCCGTCTCGGCTTAGACCACCCCAAACAAGGTCACCGACTAGGTCACCAAAGGGGTGGGTCTCCTTAATGATGTATTAAGGAGAATAATTAAGGAGACCTACAATGAAGGAAGGTCACTCCATGACCCAAGGGGGTTGTCTTGTGACCTTCCACATGTCCTTGTTCTATTTGTTGGACACAAATATAGATGACACAATTTGTTGGAAAGTGGAAAATAATTGGGTCGGTGACCTAGGTCGCGACTTTCTGCTTGGGAGTGTAAAAGTAGGCCAAGATAAATAATGTGAGATTAAGAGATAAAACTAGGTCGCGACTTAGTTAGGGAGACCTTGCTTGGGGGTGGTCTTACAAAGTCAAGTCAATGCACAAAACAACGGAGAACAAAAATTATTTAATAACTAGTTTAAACTTTAAACGTGTAAAGTTGCATGATTGTATATAACATTATTTAAAAATTCAAATTATAATTTTATAGTAAAATTAATATTTTCAACATTCTACTTAAACTTTTTTTACCTTAGAAAATATTTTGAGCATTTTTGAATCTCACTTTATCACAGGTTTACTCACAGAATTTGGCGGTTAACTTCATCAATAACTGTTTCTTAAGATAGCAAAATTAGCGTACTTATTATGATCATTTTTGTCACTCGTTCAAAAACAATAAGCATGCATTACAATTAATTAATGATGTTAAAATTTAATCCGACTCAATCTTAAACCCGAATATTTGTGGGATGTGGAAGATCCTTTAGAAAATTTCTTCTTTAATCATGGATATCATGCTTGAACTTTCTTCTTTTACGGAAGTGTTGTGTTCTTTATTGTTTTACGGAAGTGTGGTGTTCTTTTTTTTTTCACAAGAGGGGCAAAGCCCCGAAAATATTCTAGTGTTTTAAGTAATCAATAACGTAGTTGACTTTATAGTAAATTTGGGGCATTTTTTTCTTGTTCGGGAAGTAAGTCATTGATTTTCACCATTTTCACTCACTCAAAAGAGTGAGATAGGTTGATCGTAGTCGAGCGACTTACATAGCTAATAAAACAATATTGCGAATTAAATATTTGTATGAGATTACAAAATGATATTTATTTTAAAGTCGATATTGCTAATAAAAGTAACTTCACGCATGTATATGTTACAATAAACCTAATTTCAGCCATAGTACATATAAGTATGTAACTATGTAAAACCGTCTTTCACTAATATAAGGGAGACATACAATAAAAAAATAGAAAATTAAATAGCTATCTCCCTTCATCATATGTGACGTCTTACAATAACGCTATTAAGAAACTGCTTCTCATTATATAGATTTAACTAGATTTAATGCCCGTGCGATGCACGGGCCTAAAAATAATATTCTTTCATTTAACTTTCTTTATGTCTAGCAATAGATACTAATAATAAGAAAATAAGGGTGACATTTTTTCTAAATAGTTGAACTAAACTATTTAATGAAGCATATAATTATACCGAACTGCATGGAGTAGACTGAACAGAGCTGAACTAAAGTAAGACTCTATTCTTTTCGGCTGAAAATAGTTGAATACTAAATGAAGCTGTAGTGAATTGAAGTAAGTTTTGAGCTGAAATGAACTCAAATAAGGCCCTACATTTTTGGTTAAAAGAGTTAAACTGAACTGAATTAAGATTTAAATTATGAAAAGATGAGCTGAATTAAACGTAATGAAACTTAACTGAATAAAGTTAAACCGAACTTAATTAAATAAGCTGAAAGTAAGTGTTAAAGAACAAAGGCTTGATGTACTTGGTCGAAACGAAATCTATTTTTAGATTTTGAATAATTGCTAGTAGTGTTCCTAGTTCCCACGTTTCAAAGGTTTAAACCTCTATACGAATTTATCTTTTCCTCTGACCTATCTCTAAATTATTTTTACAATACTACAACATCATTTATATAATTTTCATATCTTATAGTTTGTTAACGTTAAAACATTCTAAATTCCAAAGAATATTAAATCGATTTATTTGTTAAATGAAATATAAGAGCCTTGTTTCTACATCTATCAATTTAAAATTGCGGTCCGTGATAATTTAATCAGAAAAAATGTACATATTTGTAAATCTTATTTTCAATTCACATAATCTATATATGTACAACTATTTCGCATAGTTCACGCTACAATTCTATCTTATACTTTGTATAATATAATCTTATATAGTTAACCACGTAATATTTTTTTACCAAAAAAATATTATAACGTAATATGTAGTGAAAATACTAAGGTTTGCAGCTTTTGCGCTTATTATTTCATATATACTCTTTGTAATAGTTTCTCTATATGTATGTATATATATATTTATGAATATTGAAGATGTGTGTATATATTTTACTATTTGAGTCATTTTAGAATTCTATTGACGAACTAATTATCAAATTCTATCTTTAATCTTAGTTTTAATTTTTATAACTATGAATATTGAAGGTGGGTATATATTTGAGTCATATTAGAATTCTTTTGACAGACCGATAATCAAACTCTATCTCTAATTTTAATTTTATTTGATTTTTTTCAAATTAAAGTTGTTTTGCATTGTTTAATTACATCTTCATCACATTCATTATTATATTAGTTATTATTTTTTTATTTTTTTATCATTTAGATAAAATTTGAATTTTTTATTAGTATTATATGTAGCCAATGAAATCGCCTGGAGAAAAGCAGGCAATGAAATCGCTCGGACCAATGAAATTACTTTTTTTCATGGATTTTGTCATTTACTTTTCATACCATACCCTTGTACTAAAAACAAAAGAAATTTTTTACCATCCCTTCTCTCAAATTAATTAATTATTCAATGAAATCCGGGTTTATGAAAATTAGCTTATCAAATAATGAATATAACTTACTTAATTTTGCATCAATAAGGTCTTGACTCCTAAATATTGGAGTGTCAAGGAAAGTCGGATAATGGACCAATGTGTATATATTTATAATAAAAACGTAGTATCATACTCCCTCCAATTCTAAGAAAGAGTCTTAATTTTTATTTCCGTTTAGTCACAATCATGTAATATTGTCCATTTTTGATAAATATTTATACTTATTTTAATCATTTTAAATCACAACAATACCTTATCTTAGCCCACGACACTATTCGATTCCTTTACATAAATTGCTACTCAAATAAAAAGAAAAAAGATTTACCATTTTTGCCATTAAATATATAGAGAAATTTGCAAGTTTACCAAATGCACCTTTAAAAGCAAAATTCCTATAAAATATAATATGGTGTCGTAAAAAACCATGACAAATCCATAACTTCATTCATTCAATAAACAAAAACCTGCAAATAAAATAAAAATAATTAGTAAATTCTAATAATACAACCACACACTAAACTTGACGAAAGCTAATAGTTATGCTATCTAACCATTGAATTTTGGTGTCAAGGTGTTGACAATTATAAAGATTTATTTATATAGGTTTACTAGTTTAAAACTCGTGCAAAGTTGCACGGGTATATATAAAATCGTTTAAAATTTGGCTTAAAATGTATAGCACAGCTAATATTTTCTCCATCCACTTTAAACTCATTACTTTATATTAGAACATATCTTAAGCATTTTTGTTGGTCATTTTGAATCCAACTTTATCATATGTTTATTGAATGATTTTGACGGATAATTACACTAATAAAGGTTCTTAAGATAACAAAACCAGAGTTATGGTGATTTTTGTAACTCGCTCAAATGCAATACTCATGCATGACAATTAAAGATGTTAAATTTTAATCCGACCCAAAATTAATCCTGAATATTTGATCCATTTTACGGTCAAGTCATGTAAATTATGAAATGCAATTCAAGAGGTATACGACTCTTAATGGCTCGTCATTTCAGGGTTAAACCTGATAAATTGAATATAAATTTATATTAAAAGTATGTCAAATATTACGAAAACATTAATAATTATTTTATATAATTATTTTATGCAATTATTTAATTTCTATGCATAAAAAATTGTATAATTATAAATGATACTGTAACTACTATTAAGTTATGATTTTTAATTCACAAAGATGATAATTTTTTTTTAATAAAACTTAAATTTTGATTTTACAATTGTTCAATGTAAGAACTATTATTTCAATCAGTAATGAATACGTAGTATGATTAAAATAGTAGTATCAAATATGATTTAACTAAAAAAATACTCTCACATATTCTGAATAACCCTCCCTATTTAAGAATGACACGGGAATTAAGGATGGCACGAGAATTTAAGGTAATTGAAAAGATGAAAGGTATTGTGGGTATTATTGTGGGTGAGGTGATTAAAAAAAGTATTGTTGTGGGACAAAGTTAGACCTGGCATACAGATCGGGTCGTGTCGGGTTCGTGTTCGTATCACATGTAAACGGGTCACAAACCCGCCAACCCAAACCCGACCCAATTAAATTTCGTGTCGTGTTCGTGTCGACCGACTTAGATAAATGGGTCATCAAGCCTCGACCATAACCCGTTAATTTCGTGTCGGGTTCGTGTCGTGTTCTTGTGTCATGTCCATATTTGGAAAGTTTAAGTATATTTATGTGATGGAGGATAAAAAAATTAGGATTAATTTAGTAAACAGGTCATTCGTGTCGGGTTCGTGTTTAAAGAGTTCAACCCAAACCCGACCCAATTAAATATCGTGTCGTGTTCGTGTCGCCCCACTTACATAAATGGATCATTAAGCCGCAACCCAAACCCGCTAATTTCGTGTCGGGTTCGTGTTTTCGCGTCGTGTCATTATTTGTCAGCTGTAGACAAAGTGATGGAGTATTGTTATTGGATGGGGTAATTAAAATAAATATAAAACTTTACAAAAAAAGGAAATATGGAGAGTATTTTGAATAGACGAAAAGAATTGGGGAGCTATTGAAAATAGGAGGCAATATATTTTTATTCTAATGACGATGGTAAAATAAGGCATTAAGAATGTTTTAACCCGTATTCTAACTTTGATCGAAAGTGTGACTCATAGGGATGTCATTGGGGCGGGGCGGGGCTGGATATAGGCTCCCCCGTATCCGTACCCATCAAGAAAACCCCGTACCCATCCCCGCCCCACCACCCATGGCGGGTCCAAGTTTCCAAAACCATCCCCGCCCCACCACCCTTGGCGGGTATAAATTTCTAAAACCATCCCCGCCTTACCTACCTATTAACCCGCTATACCATAATTTTTTTCTGATTTTTTATTTCGTACAAGTTGGTTTAATCACTATTAATTTATATTTTCAGAAATTTGTTTATATAATTTTAATTATTTACCAAAGAAGTTGTAAAATATTTTAAAATAGCTATTTTTAACATTACGTCTTAATTATAAAAAAATAATATTCGTAAAACTATCAAAATAATGGTATTAATTTTTGTAATAATTGGCGGGTAGGCGGGTATGAAGTGGGTAACACGCAAAAACCATCCCCGCCCCACTACCCATGGCGGGTACAATTTTCGTACCCATCCCCGCCCCACCACCCGCCAAAGCTCTACCCATCCCCGCTCCAACTGGGGCGGATGCGGGGCGGTATCCACTTGTACCCGCCCCAATGACATCCCTAGTGACTCATATTGAGACTACTGAGTGGTAGTAGACTGTCCAAACTCAATCTCACGTTGCTCAAAATAAGTGAAGCCAATGATGTTGTTCTATTTATGGGATGTGCAAGGTTCCTTGGTAAATTTCTTTTTTTAATCGTCGGTACCACGGTTGAAATTTTTTCTTTTAGAAAAGTGGAGTATTCTTCGTGTTTCAATAGATCAATAAAGTAGTTGACTTTATGATAAATTTGGGGTATTATTTTTCTTCAATTAAGCCATTGATGATTTTCACCACCCATCCAAAAGGATGAGATAGGTTTGGCCCAGTCGAAGGAATCAACCTTGCTAACAAAATAATGATGCGAACAAAATATTATATGAGATTCTAAAATTATATATTTTATAGACAATATATATAATAAAAATAATTTCATTTATATGTTACAATAAACATAATTTCCGTCGTAAGGTTATAGTTTAATTATTTTTCTCACCACATGGTAAATTTAACTAATTTAAGGTTATTAGACAGTTCACATGTCTTTGAAAGACTGTCTTCCACAAAGTTAAGAGGAAACATAACATTGAAAATAGAAATTAGATAACACCCTCGCTTTCAGAGGTCTCTCAATAAAACTATTAAGATACGGCCTCTCTAAAGTTTATGTGTCACATTTAAAACGTTAAAAACAATTTATAGTCGTGAGGTACAAATTAGTACTTCATCTGTTTTTATGGGACTACTAATTTGTTGAATATATGAGTGTAGTATTTTAATAAAATTAATAGATCATATAAAAACGGAAAAAGTAACGATTTAGTTGACTAAGTAAAACTTAAAAACCATTGAAAATATACAATTTTTGAGAATGAGGAAATGAATTTAGATATTTTTTTGATAAAGTGCTATAATTTAAGAGTTATCTTAGCAAACATTAATTTTCAATGGAAGTGATGTATTAAGGGTGTGTTTGGTTCGGGGAGTTGGAATGGAATGAAATGGATTTAATCGATTCTAGTGTTTGGTTGAGCTATTTTGGAATGGAGTTAGAATCCGGATGGATTCTAAACGCGGAAAGAAGACCACATACAGTCATACTCTATAGGAATAGATTTTTTTGCACCATAATCGATTAAATTGCTCATTATTGATTTGCGATTGATGAAAAATTGATTTATAAATATTAGATTTATTGACAACAAAGTTCTATAGAAAAAAATTATAATACCGGGGAGAAGAAATATTAGAAAGTAAAATAATATCAAGAATAGAGAAAAATAAAAGATAATTAAGGTAAATAAAAAAATCTTAATTTTTAGTAAGATAAAATAAAATCTGACAAAGAATAAAAGATAATTGAGGTAATTAGGAGAATCTTAATTATGGATAATGCTTAACCTATGCCAAACCAAATATTAATGTGTGCCCATAGGGCACTCATTAGAAAAACCGAAGTTAGAATAAGATTTTGTAAATAATTATACGGGACGTGCTAAATCCCGCACATCATTTTACTTAATCCTACACATTTTTTACACTTATGCCGAATATACCCTCTTCATTTTTTTCATCCCACCAAAAAAACAAAAGAGAGAAATACTTTTCACCCAATTTCTACTGTAAAATCCCCAAAAATTAACTCCATCCGGCATCCTTCCCACCACTCTCCCTGCGCCGGCGACAAAAGGATCACCGTAAGATGATCAACTTATTCTATTGAGAACGAAATAAATCATATGGTTCTATTTATCTATCTTTCTGACTTGCTCCTATGGAACCCAGATTGAAAAGATTGAAAAACTCACACTGCGACAGATATAGAGTAATTGTTAATCTTAACCATAGACTTAAAATTGGTGTTTCTAATTGTGTCGTCAGTATAACAGTATTCTTCCTTCAAAGAAAGGCTGGAAGTGTGTTAGTAATTGTTTATGTCCTCCATACATGCATCGATTAGTATTGTTTAGTATACCAAATATTATTATAGATTAATTATTTTTGGTGTCACGTACTCAGGAAAAAAAGTAAAAGTTCTCCCTGCAAATCTGCAATTAGCGATAACGCGGACTACACTAAAATCGGAAAATAGCACAAACACCCTTCCACGCCGCCCGTCGACCAGTCGACCACCCTTCTCCGGCCAGTCGTCCTAACAACTACTCATTCACCAACCAAATTCAATCCAAACCCTAATTGTTAAAAAACCCTCTTTTAAGGAAAAAAAATCAACTTAATTGAATAAAAGACGAAACTTAATAAAAAAATTACGATAACAGGACGAAGTTTCGTTTGATATGTGCGAATTACGATCCATAATAGTCGATAAGAGATTGATTAGGTTAAAGAGAGAGAAGTCTTCTAATTTCTTTAGAAGTCTTTCATTTTTTACTAAGGGCAAATATGGAAATTTAGGATGAAAAAGTGTTGGATTAAGCAAATTAACGTGCGGGATTTAGCAACTACGTTATAATATGAATAGTGAATAATAGATAATAGACTATCTATATTCTAGGAAGATAAGTTAGAATAAGATTTTGTAAATAATTATAATATGAATAGTGAATAATAGATAATAGACTATCTATATTCTAGGAAGATAAGTTTGAATAAAATTTTGCAAATAATTATAATAATATTTTTAGTGGATTAAGGTTGGAAGGTGGATAAATAGGCGGGAAAAATAGCATGGTAGTGGTTTGTGTTTTATTATTTTATATAGAGAACTCATGAAAAGGGTAGGGGAATTTTGTAATCAGCGTTGAGGAAAAGATGGGCCACGATTTGAAGAAAGATAATCTTTTTCTGGGTTGAAAAATATCTTTTATTTTTTTTATGGAAGGTTGAAGATTTGCTCACTTTATTAGGGAGATAATTAAATATTGGTGGAGAGATACGATAGGCAAGTGAGCAAGTAGGCGGGAAAAAAAGTGTGTTGTGGTTTCTGTTTTATTATTTTATATAGATGTTGCCAAAAGGTTGACTACTACTAATCTTCTACATGCAATAGAATTTTTGGTGGGACGATGTAGTATTGTTAGATTACCTTCGTTATTTAGAGTTTTATTTATTTATTTATAAGCGTTTTATTGATGTTGGAAATTCGAAAGTTATTTGTAAATAATGGACTCTATGTAATCGTTCAACCAATGAAATCACCTAAACAAGACAGCCAATAAGATCACTCGGAAAAAGTTTCCTTTAATAATATACTAGTGTAACACCCGTGAAAAATCACAGGGTTGCGTACACTTACTTTTAAAGATCACATATATATAAATTTTACTTATTATATAGCAATTGTATCTATTCGAATAATTGTGCTTTTTAAAAATAAAAAATAAATAATATAATATCATTGTATATATATTAAAATATATATAAGGAACTTATAACATTCAAGTTTCAGAACTTTAATCTATGTAAGTACACATAATGTTTATAAGAGTAATAATTGTAAGACATGTTTAAAATGAAACAATTAAGACATATTTAAAAAAGGAAATTATAACATACAAATTTAAGTAATTTAAGATATTAAAATTATAAAAAAAACCAAAACTAAGATAATTAAGTTTTATATATATTACAAAAAGTTGAAAATAATTTAAAAATCGATTCTAAAAAATTTGTTCATCTAACTCAACAGATTGTTTACATTGATAATATATTAATATACTCGGGTTACAATTTAATCGGTTATATTATGGAATGGAATATTTGTAATTTACTCGGGTTACAATTTAATCGGTTATATTGTTTTATAAGTTTAGTCAATAATATTTATCGAATAGTTTTGATTTGGAAAGATGTATGTTGAGTAGTGTATTTGCATTAGACTTCTGTTCAGCCGTGAATTATGGAAAGATTGTTCAGTCGTCTATACGGTTCTATTTTATGAAATATTTAGGGAATAAAATCAAAGATTTACACGGTTTAAAAGATGGTTTAAACGTTTAAAATAGTTGAACAATATTTATATTTATGAAGATTTAAGAAATATTTAGTGGAATATTTAGGAAATTTAGGGAATGATGATTTAAACGATTTTATTTTAATATTATAATAATATTATAATATTATAATACATAAAAAATATGACATGGCATAAATTAAGGGTTCTGATTGGTCTACAAAACTGTTTTTTGTGAGGGTGAATGTGAGTGCGAGAAAGAGTGACCGGTGAAACATTATTGCGCCACGTATGCAGTTGGACATTTTGCTTTTATAGTAATAATGATATATATATATATATATATATATATATATATACACTTGAGATCCGGTGAGAACCACCTTACAATGAGAACTTTGTGAGAACTCTACCTTACGGACTTTTTAAAAAAAAAATTAATAACATAATTGGATTCGGCATGACATTTTATAGCTAGAGAACATATTTCTTGGTCTAGAAAATAAATACTAGTGACGGAAATCAAGGTTAGATACGTTTTATTTATTTGCATGCACCTACTATCTATTTTTTCGTATCTTTCCGCCACTAGTATTTACTTTCTAGACCAAGAAATATGTTCTCTGGCCATAAAATTCCATGCCGAATCCAATTATGTCATTAATTTTTTTTAAAAACCTCCGTAAGGAAGAGTTCTCACCGGTTCTCATTGTAAGGTGGTTCTCACCGGATCACCATGATTTCTGTCACTAGTATTTATTTTCTAGATCAAGAAATATGTTCTCTAGCTATAAAATGTCATAAAATAAATACTCGAGAACATATTTCTTGGTCTAGAAAATGAATACTAGTGACGGAAATCAAGGTGAGATACGTTTTATTTATTTGCATGCACCTACTATCTATTTTTTCGTATCTATCATTTTTCCGCCACTAGTATTTATATTCTAGATCAAGAAATATGTTCTCTGGCCATAAAATTCCATGCCGAATCCAATTATGTCATTAATTTTTTTAAAAAAACTCCGTAATGAAGAGTTCTCACCAGTTCTCATTGTAAGGTGGTTCTCACCGGATCCCAACCCTATATATATATATATATATATATATATATATATATATATATATATACACACACACACACACACACACAAAGACGAAGCTATGCCTGGGCCGGGCGGGCCACTGCCCAGGCTAGCTTTCTAAGCACAAGTATTAAATAGTTTGAATAATATCCAATAAATTTATCTGCCACTGTGGTAGATGGTAAACTGGGTAAGTACATCCTCTTCTGTAAGAGGTCAGGGGATCGAGGAAGTTGAACTATATAAACCTTCTTTTTTTGTCAACAGTTTGCATTATTTATATGATTTTATCCCCATTTTAATTTATCATAAAGGCCATTTTGAGAAATTTATTATTGTTTATGTATATAATTTTATTCATTATTTAAGCTAGTATCAAGAATGCTTTATTAATATCGAGTCAATTTGTTAGAATTTTTTTTTATGTTTATAATTCTATTCATTATTTAAGCTAGTATCAAGAATGCTTTACTAATATCGAGTAAATTTGTTAGAAAAAAAGTTGTTTATGTTTATAATTTTATTCATTATTTAAGCTAGTATCAAGAATGCTTTATTAATATCGAGTAAATTTGTTAGAAAAAAAATAATACATAATTCAATAAGTATGTTTTATATTTTCTTAAAAAACCTATTAAATATAAAAACATTGACATATTGGTAAGCCCTAATGAATAAGTATATATCGTAAAATAAAAATTGGCCCGGGTGCAAAAGATTTCCTAGCTTCGTCCCTGTATATATATAGTCCCAAATTATTCTAGAATACCAATCAAAGAAATATTCTAGTCTGATGATTCTGAATTCTGATCTCGTTATATTATGAAAATTATGGTAGTATATACTCTCTCTTATTCCATATTTTCTTCTCTATTTTCTAAAACGGGTTATTCAAGTTTTCTTTCAATTTTCTTGTTTTGAAACTTTTATTCTTATTTTATTCATTTCTCTTTTATTATCAAATCTCAACCAATTCTTTTACTTCTATTTTATTCCTTTTTAATATTTTATGGCCCACAATTCTTATTTAAAGTACAAATTATCCATCATCTCTCCTATCACCAAACTAATTTTTTTACACCTCTATTATTCCTCACGTTAATCTTTGTGCCCAAAAAATATGGAATAAGAGGGAGTATATATATTACAATTTCAATAAATTTGATATGACTCGCTATGTAAAATGAAATTAATATTGTGACTTTGTTAACTTACAAATCATATAAAAGACGTTATCCTGTTAATTTTAGAGTATCCCTTACATTTCATCATGTTTTATTAAAAGTCATTCTAACATGTATAGAACTAAAAATGTAAATACAGGGAGGATGGAGTAATTTAATCGAAGCCGAGAGGCAAAATGAGATGAACAAGAATGATGAAGCAAATTCAGAGACTGGATTATCATCAAATCAAATATATCCTCAAGAAACAAACAGAAAAGAAGCAATAGTAGTACACATGAATAGAGCACAAAAAAGGGCTGAAGATGGATATTGCTGGAGAAAATATGGTGAAAAACAAGTGAAAGCAAGTGACAATCCAAGGAGTTATTACAAGTGTTCTTACCCAAATTGCCCCACTAAGAAAAAGGTTGAGAGATCAGTTGAAGGTCACGTGACTGAGATTGTTTATAAGGGGAGTCATAACCATCCCAAGCCTCAACCCGGCCCAAGATTATCGGCCCAAAACTCTGGGTCACATGGGCCAGTCCACACAGAGCATAATTCCACTTTTACCCCTGAGACTTCCTCAGTTTCATTGGATGATCATGATGATGATGATCAATTTGATCAGACCTCAGGGTTAAGTAAATCAGGCATGGATGAAG